>JBAMBP010002442.1:0-119410 GCA_037044515.1 Phortica magna
AACGTATTGCTTTTCTTATTTTTATGGACCCGAAGCAATACAACTACTTCTAGACTACCGCAAATGATGACAATTTGTCTAAGGTTGTGTTTTGTTTTTATTTGTATTAAAAAGTTGCCAATCTACTCAACAAAGTAATAAATATTAATGAATCATGATTCTAACCAAAATTTGCGAGCTAACAATTAAACTTGAATTCCGATTTTTTAGTTCATGTTCGTTTCTATTAAAAATTTGCAAATATTTTTAATTGAAAATCTTAAAATCAACGTTTATATAAGATTTCCAATGTCTCATCTTTCTCTGCGATTTAAATAACAATTTCAGGCGAAAAAATGCGAACGTGCACAAAAGCTTTCGAAATACATTTTTATGTATTTAACTATAAATGTTTTTAAATTTTCGAAATATCAGCCAACAACAATCAAACTGTAAAAGACAGCGAACAATTGCGTAGCATGTGAAATAAACCACAATAAGACAAGTTGTCAAAGATGACGCAGAGAAAAGAAAACGCCAAAAATATGTAGAAACTAAACGACGGGTATATAATTATCAGTGGCAAGTTGTGGTTGTAGTTGTTGTTGTTGAATGTCGCAAGAAAGATGTAAAGTACTTGTGACTATTCAATTGGAAAATAATAAAAGAAAAGAAATATAAATAATGCAGCAAAGAATACATATGTATGTATGTAAATGCAAGACGAAAGCAAATTGGTCATTGACACCGAAAGCGTTAAAGCGTGGAAAATGACCATTTGCTAATGAGAAATTTTCCAATAATGTGCAAAACTAATGTGAGAAACTATCAGTTTATAGATACATGTCTTATAACGAATATAACGATTTCAGAAACTTGCAGGAAACGCACAGTTTGTTTTTAAACAAGTGAATATAATATGATATGATTGATAACAATGAAGACAATCAACAATAAACGAAATTGATTGAAGCCGTTGTCGTATAACCAATTAAGGGTTACGGTTAAAAATATTCATTTAACATGTTTTAATTTTTCGGTAAAAGAAGAAGAGTCACTAAAGCGAATACATAAGAAGAGAAAGTCAAAGTCGACTTTTGCTTTTTGGTGCACAACAGACAGACAGGCAGACAGACAGACAGACAGCGTCGCTGCACAAATCAGCTGAGGTGGAATACACATGTGCTTTTGTTTTTGTTACCTTTGGTTTTGTGTACTTAACTTTTAGTATTTTCACTCGTCCATTCACTTTTGAAACAACAACGGCAAATAAATAATGCTACAAAGCCATCGTCATTAGCACTTGTTGCAATTCATCAAGCACGCGCATTAAATATCTTATGAAATTATCATATAGCAAACGACGTTTAAGCGTATATGAAAATATGAAAATGTTTTGCTTAAAGATGCTCAAATCCCTCACATCTCTTCTAACTATAAGCATATGTTCCGCTCTACTTATTTGTCAGATGCTCAGTTATCTCTCACAGTACATACGTTCAAAACAATTCGTTGTATAAAATTCACTTGGATGTAAGCCAAAAATATTACGTAGAATCAGTATATTTTTCTTTATGGTTGGAAATAACAACTAAGAGGCCTCACTTATAGAGCAAAGTCCAGTAAATAAATTCAAAATTATTTAAATTTTGCATTTTGTTTTAGATTATGATGTGGAAAAAAAATTTATGAATAACATAAAGAACATTTGAAAAATTCTGTGGAAAAAACCTATGGCAATACCAAATTTCAACTTCTGCTCTTCACTGAATGTTGATTTCCGTTTAATTTGCGCTTTTTACAAGCTACGCAGATTGCAAAAATCAAACATTTTGTTCCCTAATCAACAAATTACAGAATGCCATGGTATACCACGAAGAAATATTTTTAATTAATCAATTAATCAACTTTTTGATAAAAAATATATAAATATAAAATCATACGATAAGTTTATTATAATAGCCAATGAATCAACTTATGCAAAAAATAAAAAAACATTAATGGGCGGTGTACGTAGCCATATGAATGTATGTAGGCAAATGTGTACTTTCAGATATAAACCAAGAATCATACGATATATAAGCATGAAAAGCAAACAAGTTGTGTATTTTGTTTATATTAATTTTGCATGTGTTGTGTGTATGCATGCATGAATACCGAAAATATATTATTTGCGAATGAAACTTTTGCAAAATCTGCAAACTTTGCATATAAAATTTAATGGCAAGACACGTTGTATTGCTCACTTCAAGGCTGGCCGAGATAGCCACGGCTTTTTCACGTCGTTGATGGCTCAATGTTGAATGAACTTGTTTTTTTGCATAATTATATTTTTTGTTATTTTATTTTATTTCATTTTACTCGTGTTTTATAAAAGCGCTGCACATGCAAGTCGGCAAAAGGAAAAGTCGGAAATATAGTGAATTCAACATAAACATAAACAAATAAATGCTAATAAATAATCAAACTTTTACTTATACTACCGGCAGATGTGCCAATAAATGAGTTTGTTTTAGAGCAAAGTCTTTTGTAAATCAAACCAAATGGTTTTTAGTTTAATAACACAACTGTTTCGTGCTTATGTGCCATGTAGGGGCTAAGCGCAAAGGGCTTGACGTCAATGTGCAATGTGTGCTACAAGCCAATGTAAACAACGATAACAAAGTTAAAAGTACGTTTTATATTACGTTAGTTAACCTTGTTGCACTGTTAGGCATTTATGAGCAATCACAAATCCATACTCGCAAATGATAAGCACAGATAACAAAGCAAAACCACCTTATAAATGTGTTTTTTTATACTTTTATAACAATTGGAAATTTATCGATGTGAATTAAACAACAAAATCAAACACAACAAACGTGACCTTATATAAAAAATACTTTACTTTAATGATTAAAAAAAAAAATAAATAAATAATTCAACTTATCTTAAATAAAGTAAATTTCTTTGTCATTTACAGAAAAAAAAACCACGTCACTTCCGTTTCCTTAGTATATGTATATCTGACATTATTCTATATGTAAGTAAATTAAATCATTTTTCAATTGCATTTTGCTTTTGAATTGAATTAAAAAACCATTTGTCTGCTCGTGTAGCTTCATGTGTGCTTTAAAAGCCGCGACTGTACAGAGTTCATGCTCTGGTTCAAAAGGCACAAATTACTTGAATCTATTTGAGATAATAACTTCTAGAAAACTAATAACCGTGTGCTTTGAACTTATTGTATATAATTGCTTGTACGATTTAACGACAATCAGCAAACAAGTATAATTAGAGAAATGTAAATTTAGGTAATATAGAAAAGGGCGACGATTGAGGCAACTTTTTTACGCAAGTTGTAATTAGTTTGTTTATGGCAACTTGGCGTTAACTTTGAAGTCGCCAGCATGTGTGCTAAACTAATAACAGCATGTTTAATGAAAACAACTTGTGCTGTAAAACGGTGGAAAATTGTTACAACAACAGTCGCTGCGAAATTAATGTATCTGGTTGTTGTGCAAAAAATGCAAATTTAAAGGAAAATATGCGAAGAATAAATATGAAACAAAAACTTTGATAAACAGTTGGAAAAAAAAAACAAAGATAATTATTTGTATACATATTTATATAAAATGAGTTGAATGTAAGTGAATAACACATTATGCAGGGGCAGGGGCAGGGGAGCCGATACGGACGGACTAATGTGCAGATTGTACAAAATCACGCCATATCAATTTTGTTGTTCTTTATTTTTAGTTTATAGCTTTTTGTTACTCATTTACAGCATTTTCGTTTGTTTTGATTAAAATGTATGATTCATCTTCATTCCAATACGCTATCGTCGTTTGGGGGCTGGTCGTGACAGACAATTGTGGCTGATGTTTTTACAAGTTTAGTCATAAACAAAAACACACGTTCATGGCCCGCAAGAATTTTAGCAAAACAAAAACAGGCATGCTATTTGAGTATTTGTTTATAACTAAACGATGTACAATGCGAAAACCTTTCATTAGAAATATTCACATACAACACTCGTTTTCGGCATGTCAGAAATGTGTTGATTTCCAATACGCATTTTGTAATGAATTGTGTGATTTGTGAAATTTTAGATTTCAATGGCAAATATACGTTAATTAGACCTCACTTTACTTTTATCATTATTATGATTACTCGAAGTCGATTCACTTATCGTTTTGCTATCAAATAATCACAAACGTTGTCACGCGTCTGCGACGGTCTAGCAGTGAGGGGCGTGTGTATGGCCTGATATCGTCAGGCGCGAATTTCCAATTAACTTCGCACACACATTTTGTGAAATTGACTTCTAATTGCATAAATCATGATTGTACTGCAAATTAAGCAGTTTTGTTGATCGTAGCTTAAGGAGTATTACCGCTTAATGAGTTTTTTTAAGCTATAACACATTATTTTTTATCTAAAGTAAAGTCATACGCAAATCAAAATATCTTTTTGAATCACACGAATATTTTTACGTAAGTATCGTGTCATCAATGTACTGAATATGTACTAAAAGCAACAACAACATTTTAGTAACCAAAACATTTAGAAAGCATAAGTTTAAACCCGAACGTCATCATTTTTGGCGTGGCATACTCATAGTCATAGTCAAAGCGTGAAGTGTGCAACGCGTCGTACTTGACACAGAAATGCCAAGTCAACAAATTGAAGAGAACACTTTGCGGGAACATGAGATGCGCTACCTAATGGAATCACACCAGGGACGCGAGTATGCTTGCCATCTCGAGTGCGTCTTGGGCGCGTCACTTGACGCTATTAATTTGTTCAAATCAATTAAGGAACTTATGGTATATTTTAACAAATGCGGGTCACACTTAAGTGGGCGTTTATGGTATGTGTTCTAACGCCCATGCATTGTAAGAATAGCTCACCCGCAATTGTAAAACGATCCATGTAGTTGATAAGATTGACAAAGCATAGCACAGCCACTGTGAACCATTGTGTACGTCCGACACGGAATAAACTATTTGTGGGATTTGTATCAACGCCGCCACGCAAACGAGCGCCTTCTTCGACACTGTCCGAGTCGGATGCGGGCATTAGTTGCTGCGATGAATAAGTTGATGGTAGGCCAACACCCTCGATGGATGCCCTGTCGATGCTTTCGTCGGAATTGGCATTCCGTGTCCTGTTCGAAACCGAAAGAGCCGGATTATCCATGACCACCGTAGGTATTGGTTGGTATGACTGTTGTGTTGCTTGATATTTCTGCGACATTCACGTGCAAACGCTCTAGGCGCGACTTTTTCTCCACGAAATCAGGCAAAAATAAATCTTCTGGCTAAGAGAAACCCGTTTAGTGCGCTCAGTCTCTTTGCTTTTCTCTTTTCGGCTATATTGTTGCTGTTGTTGTTATAAATATTTGCACCGCTATACACACACTCACAAGCAGGCACTTATACACACATGCAACGCGTTGACTGTATGCAATAAATGTGTGGCAAGTTTTGTGGTTATATATATATCTATTCTTAATTAAATTGGCGAATGACGAGGTTTTTGTTCAATTTGTTAATTTTGCACTTTTACTGATTTGCGTAACAATGTTTTACAATATTCACTTATATTTATGTCACACTACGTTTACGCGCACAAAAAATTCCGCCAACCTGCCGCGTCAAAGGCATAAAATAGATTGAATTTCGAATTGCGTTTGCCAAATGCATTTTTCAGCAGAAGTAGCCACACATAGGAGTAAATAATATCAAAATCACAAAAAACCAAATTCGACTTTGGCGAGAGTCGCAAACGAGCCAAATTTGGCTCAAAAGCGTCAACGAAAAATACGGCAAACTTACCAAGAAACTGAAAAACGAGACAAATCACGCTTAAATATATCGCGACATACAACAAATCAATGCTACGCTTGTCGTTTTATCCGCGAGAGTAACCTCACTCTGGCTCTCTCTACGTATCACGACACAGAGCTGCCAAGTCATCAGACAGCGTGCACTGTTTCACAAATGTTTACCTCTTTTTTCCGCTTTTTTCAGATAGCATTTGGCTTTTTCTTAGCTGTTTTGTATTTTTTGCAATTTCTGAATTTCTGAACACAGCCATTTTGGATTGTGGATTAAGTGAACATAAGGTACGCTTATGTTGCAGTGCAATTCTCAACACATAAGGGCTTTCACTATCGTTTCACCTAAAAAACCATTTGTGCGTTGAAATTTGCGGAAACAAAAAAATGACCGTTTCAGATACTGAATACATAAGCTATTCCAATATTCATTTGTCGAAATTCAATGTTCCGCCAATGTTCACCTGAACATAAAAACTACTAAATAATACCAAAAACTAAAATTATTACAAGCTCACAAGTCAAATTCTATTTATGACTCCTTGATACAAAGCAATTACAGCAAATACATTTTACCAAATGATAAGAAACAACTAGTAGACTAAAGTGAAATGGTTACTCATTACCAATATTGCCACGTGAAACACTTATGTTTTGGAATGGAACGAACTTTTCACCCCTGGTAAACAAAAATTCAAAAAAAATGTAACGATATCCGTTTTTTTTAATTGTATTTTTTTAACTGTACATGCATTTATAATTGTTTGAGATGTCATAAGTGCTTGTATACCAAATAACATATGGCATCACAAGATGGTCACGCTGGCATGAACTTGTGCACGAGTGGGTGGCAGTAGTAAGTATGTCTGTACGCATGCACGGTGCGTGAGAATAATGCAAATGGCGAAAAGAGCCACCTATGCTTTTTAATGCCACTCATTTAATCCGTGCGCCAACAGAAGTAGCGAGTATATATTTGGACGGTCGTTCTGTTGATGCTTGGATGCGTCATAATTGAAAAACACGGATAAATCTGAATTCAGCCCGCGCATTAATTGACTATGCAATATGTCATGTTCATGAGTATGCATTGAATTATTGAAAAGATAATATGACTTTTCTCTTTGCACTGTACTGCACTTTAAAAATTCATTTACGCTGAGAAAGTTATTTAAGATTATTTGATTTATTTGATGGAATAATGTTTTGTTGAGACCACCGTTGGATAATGGTGCTTTAACTAATACTGATAAAAGGCAGAAGACTGAGTGTAAAACTAAATATGCTGACTAAAATTAGCGTTGCTCTTGAAAGCTGTGTTCGATGTATCCAATCCTCAAAGTAAGCCACATTTGTGAACTTCATAGGTCGCTTGCCAGTGCACAAATCAGTGCCAGCCACAATACCCGCCAAGCGGCTATCACAAAACAGGGGACCGCCAGTATCACCTGTACAGACATCACCGAGCCTATGCACATCGAACCCGCACAATTGACTGATATCATCGTAATCTTCGAAGTAGCGATGACATTGTTTTGCCGGCACAATTACGACATCGATAAACATTACTTCATCTGCATAAGGACCTTTCTGAAATATCATCAATGAATGCCTTTTGTTAACTGCCGCTACTGACTCATTTTACCGGATACATTTGACCCCAACCGAATATATTACACTTTTCGTTTATTCTCGGCGTGTCTTTGGCCAAGGGTGACAACTTCACCGTTTTTGAAAGTGGTATGTCTTCTTTCATCAGTAGTATGGCAATGTCGTTACGAGTATTTCGTTTGTATTTCGGATGTGCCACAATTTTATTCACCTCCATTTCGATCGCATCGTGCGAGCGCGTCAGGCGTTCGGGTGAACCGGCGATAACACGTACACGTCCTTCATTCAATGGAATCAGATATTTACTGAAAATAATAAAACTTGTTTAGTGCTCTTCATATACAGTAAATTCCGATATATTTACTCCATGATACAATGGGCTGCCGTTAGTACCATTCGCCTGCTAACAAGCACTCCGGCACAGAAGTGATTGTCGCCCCAGTACTCAATGTAGTTTGCCGTTCTCAATGAGGCCACTTTTTTCGAATTTAGCATGTTATCTCTATCCGTGTACGATAATAACTGACCGTTTATTATTAAAAAAGTATATGTTTCATTGTCGTCCAAGGCATTCATAATGGTGCCTCTCTGAGCTGCAATTATTCTTAAATTAAAAAAGGAAATCAATACGAATACAAAAAGTTTTAATATTATTTTCATCGCTGAAAACTCAACGACAAATAAAATAATTGACACATTACAAAAATAAGTAGTGAGAATATACTTCCAGTCGTCAGGTCACCAAGAACTACTAATTTTATCATATTTTGGAATAAGCGTTCAAGAGTTTAACTTACTTCAAGTTTTTAAATAATCTTAAAGCAAATGCTCAAATCCTTCATCATTGCACATTACGCACAAACATGAGTACAAAGTTATCTGCTTGCTAGCAAACTATTTTTGCATGAGAATTAAATTAAATTCGCATAAAATATTTGATTCAGCAAAACAGTATTACGATAACAATGAATAGAATTTGATAAGCTTGTCTAGCGGACAATGGTATACGTGTCGCGTTTGACAAATGAATGACAGCGACAGACATATCGACAGACACAGCTACAGCAACAACAGCCATAATTCGCACAACGCAATTAATAGTCAGCAATGCGTACGAATTTGGCTTTGTCATGTATCAATTGGTTTGTGTTAATTATGCGAGCATACAACAGTCCAAAGCGTACATCAGAAATGGCCGCCTGAACTTACCGGAAGTGCCGCGCGTGTTGCGCTATGGTGGTCATTTGTGTGCTGTGCTGCTCCAAATGAAAAGTGAAAATTGGTTTTCACATAACCGAAAATTCCAATAAAGTCAATTTGTTTACACAATTTGCTTGTTTCGTTGTTCGTTTGTTTACTTGTTGGTCTGTTTGCTCGTCGGTCTGTCTGTCTGTTTGTTTGGTTATTGGCTCATCGCCACGCACATGCAGCGGAAATGCAATTTGGACTTAAAGTTTTAATAGTTAATTTTAAAGCCGAAAAAATTAAAAATGTTGAGTAGAAAAAGTAGAAAAACAAATTTTGCGTTGTGGTTTTCAATAATGTGATTTGGGCACATTTGCCACATGCCGCAGCAGTTGTAATTGGCCAATTCATTAATTATACAAATGACGTTCTAATGTGCTTGATTTGGGTGCTAATTTGTGACCATGTTGAAATATTGCCTGAAGCTGATATTAAATAATGTATTTGAACAGGTTTGACATATGACCAAAGATGTCAGTTTTAATGAATTGAAAGTTGATAGCGGAAGTAAAAGCAGAAAATAAAGCAAACAAAAAAATTTTAACATTTTGAATTCATCTGAGACGCGAAGTATATTCGACACGAGTATATTCGACAGTATAATACACTGCACACATGTACATCGGACATGGCCCATTTAGAAATTGTTCTGAGAAGTTTCAGGTTCGTTCCTCTTACAGTTTGTAAAACGCTTATATGAAAGTTAGCGGTACTAATTGGGTGGGAAGGAGCCTCACTTGATTTGCTGTGAAACCTTACGAATTTACGCCTCAAATTCAAGTCTGCTCGCTGATACATAATGCGTACAGGGTATACTCATTTATCGTTAGCCGAATTAGAAAACCAACGGTTTACAAAACAGCAAAAGAGTTCCACGGCTAACTAGACTAGGGAAGAAAGAAAGCAACGACTTTCACATATCCTGTACCCTTGGACGATAACTTAGAGATTTAGTCATTTCTTTATATACAGTGAAGACTTCTGTAAGAGGTTAACCCACGGTACTTCTGTGCTAACGGGTACATTAGGTATCTGTCTGCGAGAGGTATCCACAACATTAAAAATTACATTAATTTACACATAAAATGTATATGCCTTACCCAATTGGTGAAGGTCATGCACATGCTTCAACAAGTATCCAAATACGCATATTGAAATTCGGTGAAATTCTTTGTCAGAATTGGAATTAATTTACCAAAGAATTTTGCAACGAACAAAACCGAGAATCTGTCAAAAACAAACAGACAGTAGGATGAGGGGTGCTGTGCGGCTCAACCATGTCTTGTTGTTGTGTAAGTTAAAGAGTATAAAAGAATTTTAGAATATGTAAATAACATAAAAAAATATTACCAATATAAAATAAAACAATTTTTTTACAATGTCTGCGATTACGTGTTCATGTGTGTGGGTGCGTGCGTGTGTGATTGTGTTTGTGTGTGTATTTTCGCATATAAATATGCTTGATAAACTCAAATCGAACATGAACATGCTCAGAAAGCTGGAAATACTCAAAAGGTTTACAAATTCGATAGTTGTGAGCAACGACGCGGCGAGCAACAATTGAAAAATAAATACAAAATTCAAAATAATAAAGCAAAGAAGAAGAATGGTAAAATGTAAGGTGCCTTGTGCTCATATTTGGTAACCAACATTGAAGGATAGAACATTCAAGGCAAAAGAGGGTTTAAGGACGAACAAACATAACCGGACACACATTCACATCACATATGTGTTCACTTGTGTTTGTTTGTTTGTGCGGACTGCCATGTGTGCCTGTGTGTGTGTGTCTGTTCCAGAGTGAGGGAAATTGTAAGCCAAGTTAAATAAACTTTGTTTGCAAACTTTGTTGGCCAAAAAATATACAAACACTTTCTGTCGCGCTCTGTCAGGCATATTTACTCTTTCGTTCTAGGAAACTCGTTGTTATGCTCGCCCTCTCTCCCTCTCTCTCTCAACCTTTTTCTTGCATATATTTTGCCTATCAGCATTAAAACGGAAACAACTCTGAAACGGAAATGATGGCATAAGTGACGCAAAAACGTACGAAAAGTGTTGCAATTGCAATAAAAGTGCATTGAGCGCAAAAATCGACATGTTGCAATTGTGTCAAAAAAATGAAAATCGTATAATTGCTCAATTTGTTTTTGCATTTGTTGCCCAAAATAAAAACAATAGTTTATAGCACTTTAAAATGCAGAGTAAAAACAACTACGACAACACAGCCGTGTCGCAGTGCGCTCATAGCAAACGAGGCAAATTTTTTGTATATTTAAACGTGTTCGAAATAATAAGAACAACATAATATTTAAAGAACTAACGATAGCTTAATTCTATAAACTGTAAAGTCACAATTAGGCTTTTAAATTTAATATGAAGTCGACAGACGACTCTTATGATATTTTTCAATCAGTCAATTTCCTCAATTCAACAAAGTTGCCAATACAACAAAGAAAGGACAAGGAAAATGCGGTTCTTCAGTATATTTGAAGCTTAATATATATATTATTAATTCAATAAATTGTTGTATTATAAATTCTTTTTTAACATAATTTTAGGATGAAAAAGTTTCCATGTCGTTGTTCTTCATATTTCGAACATATCTGTACACATTACTTTCATTTGGCGTTTGGTTGCGTTACCTAAGGTTATTATATACTCTTCATTTTATTTATTTCTTGTTTTATTTTTTTGTTTTTAGTTTTTTTTGCCTTTGAGCTAACTTTGTTGCTTAACAGTTCGCTTGAAATGAAGTTGCCAACCGCATACATGTTGATTAAATTTTCAGTTAATTAGAGTGGTTGTATTTTTATACCCTTCACCCTTTAGGGCATAAAGGTATATTAGTTTTGTTCAATGCGAAAACATATGCAAAGAGTCGTGGTAGATATTTACATACTCATTATCTTATGATCTTGAGATGACTACTTGGTCTCTAAAACTACATGATCTCAAATTATTATTTTATGCATTTGAAAAACAATTCATTAAAAACAATGTCTCCAAAAAATTGTATACCCCTCTGTTAGCCATCAAAGACCATTCGTAATTTTCTATTATTATTTTCTTCTTAGTTTTAACGTTAATAAATTAATAATAAACGATTATTTAATTTTGAAAGCTGTAAGCAAATTCTGGTGCTCATTTATTAATAACATCCATTAATGTAGGGTATTAAGCTGTCGAGTCTATTCCACTATCGACTTTATTGTGTAAATTTCGTTGGAATTTTTAAAATTTTTGTTTCAAACACATAAGTGCGTTTGTGTGTGTTGAACCAACCTTGATCTGTTAACACACACACATACATACATACATGCATGCACACCTCATTCCAAACTGCAGCGCATTGCACACGCAAACACTTGATAAAGTTTTCATTTATATGCGCTTCATTTTCAGGTGAATTCGACTCGATTCGATTCACTTTGGTTTTGTTTTAGTTCCTTTTGAGTTCAATTGTGTTATATCATCAATATTCAAGTATTCAAGTGCTACTTCAATTCAATGAGCACGTTATCCTTGAGCAGACTGAAAGCTTTGGCTAGCAAGCGCGATTTGAAAAAAATGTCTCAGTGCATGCACAGTGGTGATGCAATGCAATAATATTGCCGATCGAAAATTAAGAGTAAATATTGTCCAAAGGCGCTTTTTAACACCGAAGGAACTTTGTGTAGAACCGTCAAATGTCAAAAGTCAAAGTGGAAAATTACGAAAGCGGCTACAACAGAAGCTTCTTACCGTACTTTAAGGTTCAGACACATTTTCTTCATCATTTGATTTTTCAATGTCACTTCATTCGAATGTTTTGTAAGCGCTTTTACCACTGTTACAATGATGTGTCAGCGTTGCAGCACGTGAACCGTTTTACCGCTCTGTCAAGCGCAACAACGAATTACACTTAAATATACCAACAACAACAACAACAACAAAGACAACAGCGGCAGCGGCAACCACAAACATTGCAGACTGACTGACTTCTTAGCTGTCTGACTAACCAAAGAAGTAAAACAACAAGTAAAAAGAAAGTTAAAAACTAAAACGAAAGTACAAGCCAAAAACATAAGTGAATAAAAAAGAAAACGCAAGAAACATGCAAATTGACGCCATGTAAAAGCGAACTTAACATTTGAGTTCGTAAAGTTGGCACGCTGACGACTCTCTTTTTTTATACCTTTTATATCCGGTGTATCAGTGTTTACTAAGTTTGCTTGAGAGCAAAAGTATGTAAGGCATAAAACGAGGTGAGTTGGTCCTAATAAAGAATATATATTCTTGATCTCGGAAACTATAAAAGCCAGAGACTTGAAATTTGGATAGTATACTCGTAAGGTTCAGTAGAGAGCGAAGTTATAGTGGTTTCTAGCCACGTCCACTACTTCCCGTTCTACTGGTTATTTTATTTTTTAGAAACATGAAAATCGTTGCCCTACAAAATGATGTACCATGATTTTTCTCCTCCTAATTTCCATTTAAATAGTGGTTAACTAAAAATGTATATATCTAGTATGCAGACATTCTAAAAAACATATGAACACAAAAAAAAAATCCAGCTGAAATTTATTATAAATTTAAAATTTTTTTGATTACTTATCTGAAAATTTTGCACAATATATGAATATCAGAATATGCCAAGTATACTTTTTCCAGATTTCGAGCTTTACACTGCCTACCTTGTATATAGGGTACAATACTGTGGCGTTTACTCGATTATACCGCTCTCGCTATTATATGTATTTTTCTTTTCGCATGAATTTTTGCATTGGTGTTCGCCAACTTTCAAAGACATGAAATATTTGCAATGTTTTTATTTTTTTGAACGCGTAAATCATTTGTAATTGTAAACACAATTGTTAGTTTTGACATTTTAATTATTTATAATATTTTATTTTTTAATTGTTTGCCTGAAGTAAATTAAAATGGCACTGATTTCAAATTAATTTAATCAATAATAATTAAAATGCATATTGACTCTGTTTATGTGTATAATGCCGTTGTACGATTGAGTGTGTGTGTGTGTACAACATATTTTGACTGTTATAATAGCGAAGCCAACAACAATCAGTTGCATAACTCTAACCAACAGTAATGAGCAACAATACATTCTAAAGGCGTAAAAAAATAAAAAAAAACAAAAAAATTAAATTGCATATTCGTACTGCAAAGGTTGGATGCAATGAAACATAAGCCACAATGCACCCCAAGCAAAGCGGCACACTCATCCACTCACTCACTCACTCACTCACAGCCCTCAGCACAGCTTCGGGGTTACATTTGCCCATTTGATAGCAATTTAAGCCCCACGCAGCTGAAAAAGCAAAAAAAAACCCACGCTTCGAATGCACTTCTATAAAGCTTTTGCATATTCACGCATGCGTATTGCATTCTTCTATTTTGCACAAAGTCTCTTCATACATGCTCTCTCATCATGTTGTTTGTTTGCCTACTCATTTTCCCCCACATGCACGCATACAACTTTTTGCACTCACTCATACACGTACTACACGTACATGCGTGCATAGCGCGCAGAGGGTTGAATTTGAGGTGAGCTTATAATGGAAAAACTATGTGTTTGCCATTTTTGGGTGGTTATTGTGTTTGTGTTTGTGTTTGTGTTTGTATTTGTATTTGTCGGTGAGAGTGTATAGACACAAGTTTGCGTCTCTTTGCAGTGCCGGCCGTTGTTTATGAAAACCTTCTTCGTTGAATTGACCAAAACAGTTATTTAGTCGCGCAATAGCAGTCTTATTCGTTTCCTCTCTCTGTCGCTTTCTCTTTCTCGCTGCCTATCGCGCTCCCATTGTGTTTATGTTGAAAAGCAGTGAGAGCGCGTAAAGTTTTCACATTGCGTTTTTGTGTAGGCTTTAACTGTCTTTGTCGTTGTCGACGACCTTGTTGTTGTTTTTGTTATTGTTGTTGTTGCGTTATTGTCGTAGTTGTTGTTGCTAGAATTTCACTAATTGAAAGTTCAATTCTGCTTACATTTTTTTCTGTTGCTTTAGTTGAACGCAAAACGCTCAAAGGTGCGGTATAAAATTATTTGCGGCGCTCGCTGTCAATGTGGTGGATGTGTAAAAAAGAAAAGTAAAGCAAAAAATAAATAAATGTTTTTGAGGGTTGAAAATTTTTTCATAAATTATACAAACAAATGTCAAATATTCATGAAAACAATTGCAAATTAAATAAACAGTGAATTTATAAATATTGATTTTTAAAAGTAAAAAATAAAAAACATTTGTTTTGTACTTAATTGAAATGTAACTGAACTTTCTAAGCGAAACTGTTTGTGTGAAAACAATTTAACACAAGCCGGAAAAGTTTTTTGCGTGTGAAATATTAAAATTAAAAGAAACAAAACAAAAAAAAAAAAAAATAATAAAAATCATACGCACATACATACATACATTAATAAAAACAACAATAAAAATATTTTGTGAAACAGCAAGCAAAAAAAAATACAATAAACAACGAGATTCATAGAAACTAATTTTCAAACAAAGTCAAATAGTGTGCAAAAGTTGGACTCTTGTTGTGTTTCGCCTCAACTTTCTGTTGGTTTCTCTGCCACGGCATGACGTGTTGAAGTACAACAACAACAACAACTACAACAACAGCAAACAGCAACAACTTTACTGCATTGCGCGAGTTCATTTTAGTGCTTAGCATTGTGTTCCTGTTCGCCGCTTTTCGCCGTCGCTATTCACCTCAACTACGTTGCGCACTTTACGTCGCTTTGCCACACGCGACGCGACGCGACGCCTGACGTTCCGTCGTTCCGTCGTTAAAATGTGACAGCAACGCGCAAACAAACTTTTTGAGCCAAATTGTGTTTGGAAAAATAACAAAGAAAACAAAAACAAAATACAATTCTATGCTTTGCATTTGCTCTGTGCAGGTGTGCTAGTGTGCAGTTGTGTTAGTGTAACGAAAAAGTTACTAATTTACTGCTACGTTGCCGTTGGACGCTAACGTGACGACAGCAAGTAAAAGTTGCCAACACTTTTTTATTCACCACAGCCGTCAATCGTTTTTTCGTTGAAGTTGTGCCACGCTAATTTGCGGCCACGGTTGTAGCTAAAAACTAATACAAAACAACAACAAACTACGAACAAAAACATAAAAGAAATACGAAAACGAAAATCAGCGAATATAAATAAAGGATTAGCATGTTTTTTATAGTGTGGTAAGTAGCTTTAGTCAGGATGCGCTCACATTAATCATTAATCACTCATTGTGATCATCATCAACTGTTATAATTTGATGTGCTAAGATATCTTGCGACAAATAATTAACATTTTATTAATTTGGTTACAATAACTAAAGCTACGAACTCTATTAGGCACTATTAATAGAAAAACGGCCATATTCTGGTAACTCTATTTATAAAATGTTAAGAGTGCTTTTCATAATTTCTTTAATAGAAAAGTAAATAGAGTTCTTACATTGAATGTAATGCCATTTAATAGAATTTTTTTAATAACAGTGCTTAATAGAGTTGGCAGAATAGGAAGAAAAATCTGTTAAATGGCATGTAAATAGAAGTTTCACAGCATGGCATATTCATAATAGCCACTTTGCCTTCCAATTACATTGGTTTTCCTTACGTTATATTGAACCTTAACACTGGAACAAGGAGCCTATTTATTTTTTAATAAAGAAACTATTAAAACCATATTTTTTAAATAGAGTTGCCAGAATAGGGCCCTGAGAAACTGAGTAGTATTGAATTGTCCGAACTACTTGTTTATTTTTTGACTCAAATAATTGTTATTAATTTTCTTTTAACAAACGATTTATTTTTATTTGACATATTTGACTTTATTATTTAAATAAATTATAATATTATATAAGAATAAATAAGTAAGCCATATTCAATTTCGTTATGCTATGAAAATGTTTCTGAAGGCATTTAATTATACCTGCTATTGTCTAAGCTCGATTTCGCTTAGATTTTAATATGACAAATTAGGTTTACATAAAACTTCGAACAACGATTTAAGATAATGAAGCTAAAACAAAACAAGAAAGCTAAGCAAATTCATATAAGAAAAGAGCAAAAATTCGCATGACAATGAGTAAACAAACAGAATAACAATGATTTCAACAAAGACATCTGAGAGATACTCAACGCAGAGTATGCTATATATTCTTGAATAACTTTTGTTCCTGCAGTCATTTCCACTTGACAGAAAACAAAGAGAATCATTTTGGCATTTATTGCGTTATAAATGAAAATCCAGTTTGAAAACAAAGACATTAATGGACAGCTGAACCGACCAGTGGACGAATGAATGACGAAAGGTCGAAAGCTCACGAGGGTGGGCATGACACATTGGCTCATTTGAAGGCAGTCATCGGCATGGCTCAGCACGAACGAACACATTTCCAATTCAAATTGAACGTACTAAGCGATTACAGGATAAAAGAGCAAGAGACCAGAGCAAATTCAATGTGCTTAAAATGCGTTTTGTCAACATCAATGTGTGTGTGTCCGGTACACTGTGTGTGTGTGTGTTTGTGTGTGTGAGACTGCGTGTGTGGTCGCGTATGTGCCAAAGTAGATAAGATTATATGCAGGCAGTGCTGGAAAGTGTCAGTGAGCAACGAAGCTAAGCGGTTTTCAATGATGCATGTGTAGGTGTCGGTTGGTTTTGTGTTGAATGCGAAATGATTAATGCCTTTCAAATTACACTTTATGAAATTGTACCACTGACTGATGGTTGAGCAATGGTGGACAAAAGAAAGGTGCTATAGTCGCTGTGGTTGCGTTTGCTAATGCCGATAAGGCACACCAACTATGTTGGATGAAGAGAACAAAAGAATTGCGCAAAGTTCCCAGCATTTTAATGCCACGCAATGCCAGTAAATCCGCTTAATTTTCAATTTGCAAAATAATTGTGCCGAATACTAAACGACCACCATGCATAATTTGTGCACATCACAGCGCCTAAAGAAGCCCAAGGCTGTGTGATGCGTGATGCAAAATTTGGTGCGATCATTTAAGTGCATTATCCTTGAGTGCATGACGCAAAGCGATGTCGTGTGTGTGTGTGTGTGTGTACATGTGTTAGTACTTGAAATAAAAATACTAAACAGCACAGACAACAACAACAACAAAAGCACATTAACAGACACGATGGATATCTATGGATAACTATGTGCATATCCATAGATGTCCATATGTATATGCATGAGTATATCAACCCATTCCCGTCATCAATTTGCACATATGTCCATATAGTATATCTTTAATCCTTTGTGAGTGTGCGTGTGTTTGTGCATAAAATAGTATTTTCTCCTTTTTATTAAGCATTTGATTGCATTTGAATTCGCACACATTGCCTTCCGCCCTCATCATTTCTTTCGGGACGTGTTCAATTTACGTTTTGTGTGCTTAAATCGTTTGTTAGTTTTGCCAGTTTTATTGACAGAGTGTGAGAAATGAGAATTTAATTAGAAATTAATTTCCAAATACATTATTAATTTGCCTTTGTGGTATTAATAGTTCACAAATAATTCAAAAGAGGGTATTAAAATTAAACATAAAGGCTTCTTAGCACTAAACGCTTATTGCATGAATATTTCATAATTTTACTCTGCCAAAATAGTTAATTAAGCTATTTATAATATTACAGTAAAAACCCTTTTTACAGTTGAACGTTTAGCTTTTCCAATTGATGTCACGCCTACAATCGATTGCTTGCATAATTTATTATCCCAGCAAACAATACAAAATACATAAAGGAAAGTATAATTGTCAATAAATCAACACGTCATAGCAAATACAATACGTCATAGCACAACCCGCCACTGACAGCATTTTTTTAGTTTTGCTTTCCTTTACTTTTAATACCCTACTTTCATAGCTTAAACATAAATAGAATATTGAAATATAGGAATTTGATTATAAACTCAGTAAATCCATATAATCCCACAAGTGATAGGAACCACAAACTTTGTATGTAGTCTCAGTATAAAAGCCCCTTCAAAACGGACTGACAACAAATAATGCTAACCCTTTATTTTTACCCCTTAAAATTGCAAAGCAAAGCGACTAGTTTTCTGTAGAATTTTGTCTAATAAACTTACTAATATTATGTATATTAAAAAAAAAATGGCGAACTTAAAATATAATAAAAATGGCAGACTTAAAAAATTAATTTATTATTAAAAGAATTAATATTTCAAAGTTAAGTTTTAATGCTGCATATAACTACATATGTCTCTAGAATAACTTGAAAGATTTTCAGTTTATTAATTTTTTTAAAATCATTTGAATAGCTTTGATTTTCAATAACATGAATTCGCAGAAAATAACGCTTGAATAACTTTAAAAATTTTAAAAATTTCGGTCAACACTTTTTGGGGAATATTTTTAAAAGTTTTCCACCCGAAAAATGTAAAAAAAAATCCAGATTTTTTTAAACCGTCACACACACCATGAGCAATATCAGAAGCACATATGTTTTTGTAAATTTATGGCATGGTGTCGTTCAACAAGTGTGCAGTGTATAATATGGTCGTATATAGCCGACTATATCGTCCTTACTAAATACTGTTTCTATTTTTAAGTAAACGAAATGTCATTACTGCACATAACTTAATTATAAAAGATACAAAAAAGCCGCGCGACGCACGTTCGCATGTTTGAGTCACCTTAATTAGCGTTGGTCATGAGTTGGGCGTGGCAATCGAACAATTCAAGTGCCAAAACGGTGGTCTACGCAAAATCGAAATAAATATTTAAATGCTTAACAAATGAGATTGCGTGTAATCGAACCGTTAGCATTATGTGGCTTCGTGTTTGTAGGTGTTAAATATACACGTTCAAAAGAGACTAACAAAAATAATAGAAAAAAAAATAAAAACCACCAGTGCGCTGATAATAAAGTTAAGCAAAGTTGGTAAGAGATAACGATGAAGGATGATGCTAAAAATAAATGCGCGCAATAAGCTTAAATTGCTTAGTGCAATTAATTCTGGTACGCCGCCATTTTGTTGTTAATGTTGTTGTTGTTGCAGCAATACAGGTGGCGCTGGTGGTGTGTGTCGAGGCCACTTGCACACCTTCTAATGGTTAATGTAGTTATTAGATAAACTAGCGCACAAATTACAGGAGTAAATAAGCAAGTCCACATTCGCCTTACGTTTCTTGCGTTCGCTTATAATCAACATGCAATGCACATTTCACGTTGCACGTTCGCAGTTTCATGTTCACCGTCGTTGCCGTCGTGGCAGGTAGAAAAACTTTATCCTTGCAACGAAGTACGAAATGCGTGACGCACGAACACCGGCATTGCATTGAGAGATAAGCGAAAATGTATAAAAACTTTGAAAGCGCAGCATTTTGTACTTTCTGCTACAGTTGCTGATGCACGTGTTGTTGTGGGTGTTCTTGTTGCTGCTGCTGCTGCTCCTGTTGTGCTGTTGATGCTTGTGTATTGTATTTGCGTTAACACTTCAATAAATTTCGCGTACTATGAAACCAAAAGTAAAAGTTTGCAATAATTTTGAAACATGCTGTGCCTTATGTACAGAAGGACGGACAGACAGAAATGCATGCACTCATGGCTAAAGCGTTGATAGTTCTATCAACAACAACAACAACAGCAGCAGCCAGCTGGATAGCAACTCAACTTAAGCCAACTAAACTTAACGTCAATAAAATGAAATACGAGTTGCATTAGTTTAAGCTTCTTGCTTGTTCTTCTTCACTGTTCTGCTCCGTGCTGCTCTGTTTTCTGGTTCTTTTAAAAAAGTTAAATTGAAGAAATTAAAACTTTACTGAAGTGAAATAAATGCGTGTAATTTTCAAAGTTAAAGTTCTGTGCAAACATTAAATGATGCTTACGCAATTAGCAGACGACAAAATACGCTTGATTTGATTAGTGTTTCGTTTTTAGTGCATGTCATCATCAGTAACAATTAATTAAAAGCAACAACGCCAACAACGCCAACAACACAGTTGTACAAATAAGTAACAATAATTGCGAAAATTGTTGCTGTCCAATTAAATGGTCTATTAAATTAAAAAGTCAACATGAACGCAACGCAAAGCTGTTGTCATGACGAATGAACGGCCAAGAGATTTGCTGAAAACGAAAACAAACAAAAAAGCACAAGAAAAATAAATAAATGAAATGAATGAAAAATATAAATCAGAACAAGCTCAACTCAAGCTTTACTCAAGCATTGCAGCAATAATGAAGTAACGAATGACAGCATGAATGAATGAATGAATGAGCGAATAAAAGAAATTGACTTGTCTGTCTCAATTTGCAGGCAGCGAACTTTAATTCTGCCATATAAGTAGTAAGTGACTACGCAACTGTGTGTGTGTGTGTGTGTGTGTGTGTGGGATTGTAGGTATAATGTGTACGTGATCAGCATGAAATAAAATGTTATATATACTTTTGCACACAGTCATGCACAGACACATAGAGACGCCCACTAAAATGATAATACAAGTTACTGCTTCAAGAACGTCAAACCAATTAAATAATTTTATTTTCATTCTCAATGTTGTTTATTTATTTAGTTTTGTTGTTATTGTTATTGTAACTGTTGTTGCCTTGTTGTCATTTTGGTGGCACAACGTGTGCGTGTTGCTAGTGCTGGCATGTCAACAAATGTTCTGAAATTGATGAATGAATGCCTTCTCTCAAATTAATTAAATTGTCCGAACGCTCCAAGCAAAACTGTTTCTGTCACAACAACAAAAATAAACAACAACAACAACAGCAGCAAAAATAACAAAACACCGGACTGTAAAACATAACGCATCGAATGATTTGTGACTTGCATAACGAAATAACAAAACTAATGTTTAAATGCATTAAAAGACCAACGCTTCAATTAAATACAAATATAAATAGGTGTCTGTAAATATGTTAAAATAAAATACTGAATGCGTTAAATGAAATATTAAAATAATTGCAAACGAGTTTTATAAAATTAATTTTTAAGTTTTAATTAAAAAAATAAAAATACAATCAATAACATTAAAAACGTCAAAATTCAGTTGCTTATGTCAACATTAATTATTTAAGGTGAAATTAAAATCATATTACTATTTAAATAATTAATGAAAGTGTGCCATTTTCTGGAATCGATCGAAAGACATTAAAATGCAAAGCGAAAACAAACACGTACATGTTTGTATGCTCATGTGTCTTCGTTCAGTCTTTGAGTGCCTGAAAGTATGCAATTATTATTTCTGTTTTGCGGTTGCATGTTCAAGCGTTGTCAATACAAAAAGACAGGTAAATGTAAACGTGAAATCCAACATGAAACCACAACACAAAAAAAAAGACAACGCACAAATAAAATGACAAAAGTTTAATAAAGCAACAAAGGCGCTTTGTTTTTGTTATTGCTGTTGCTGTTGTTTTTGTGAAGAGCAGCAATTGTGTGTCATGCACTTTCAACCCCAAACCGAAGAGCGCCTTATGGTTTTAAGGTTTACAAGCTAACGTAACTCTGCTACCCTTGATCGCTCGCAAATGATGTGTGTGTGTGTGTGTGTGTGTGTGTGTGTGGCGCAATTGTTAACTTGAACTAAGAAGAACAAGAAATGGGGAAAAAATTATAGTATCATAGTAAGAAAGAAAGAAGGGGTAACCCATCTAGATTAAAATAATGTGATGCGAAGCAACAGTGTGCGACTTAACGAAACGCCCTTTCATGCACATGTATATGTATGTATGTGTGTATGTATGTATGTATGTATGTATGTATGTATGTACGTAGAGACATGTCGCATTTGACATTCTTCGTTGTCACATGCATGCAACATAGTTACATCTTCGACGTCCCGCTGCGCTGCTACCAACGCACGCTGACTCATGCTGAAACGTGGGTTGGCATAGCGTGTGGGGAATACTCAAAAAAAAAAGAAACAACCAAAAACAACAAAACAAGTGTACTGCGTCAGTGTGCAAATGGCACGTGCTGCTCGCAACGGCACATTGCGGCAGCCATGACTGTGGCGTACCTGTCATATGACAGTTATGTGTGCGTTTGCAACGCTCATTATTTTGGCCAGCGGCAACATTACTTAACAACATTAGCTTGCTGCTGAGCGTCGACTGCGCGTTAACTGCGCGTCGACTGAGCCCATGGCTTGCTTTAATTTCCTTTGATGTAAAGATTTAAGGCGTGTGGTTGTGTTGTATTCAATGAATTGATTTCCTACTTAAACAGTTTATGTGAACTTAAATATTATCAAATTTCGTTAACGCTTCAAGCATTTTCGCTTGAGAAAATACGCATTTAAATCACTGTCAACACAGCACGACGTTTTTTTTGGCTTTTATTTATCTGCCAGCAAACAGATTTTAACGCTTGAATGTAATTGACTTTTATACTCAATTTTATGTAGATTTATGCGTTTGCCATTTTATATTAACTCTCCAAGGAAACAACAAATTTTCACGCCGTTGGCGTTCCCTTTGACAGGATTCTCCGTAAACAAGACAAACAAAAACAATTTTAAAGTGAACAAAAACCAATAAAATTTTGTTATGTACATACCTATGTATGTACAAATATATATATATATACATGTGTATCTATATTGTCGCTTGTTCGCTGATACGTTCATCAGTTTCTGCAAAGCTGCAAGAGTTCATTATTATTGACAAATAATCATAAAAACAAAAGCAGAAAATAAAATCAACGCAAGAGCAGAGCGCGCCAAGTGGTATGCCACGAAATTGTACCAAAATGTATTGTTTTTGTTGGTTTTGTGAAAACTCACACACACACACACACACAAACAAACAAACTAATATACGACGACATTGACACAGAGACACACACACGCAGCCACAATTCGACCATAAAATTTCCATCAACTCAATTCCATTAGCAGCAAATGATTTGATGCGCTTCCATATACCACAGCCACAATACACACACACATACATATTTACTTTACTTTCCACCTCTTTGCCACTTTGTCATTTCACTTGCTGCCATTTTATGTTTCATTTTGGTGCGTTTCGTATAAAAGTAACAAAAGTGTTCAAAGTTGCAAAGACACCTCATATATACTCGTGTTCCTAGGTTCTTTGCACGTTGCTCTGTCACATAGCAAAAAAGAAAGAACTCTTGAGCATTTTTATCCAACCATGCTGCCTTTTTGCCAACGTGGCTTGTTATGTGGCTGCTTTATACTTATGTTCTATGTTTTTATTGCTCTTGCTTGTATTGATTCTGTCTGGCTTTTCGTACATAAAATATTTGTAAAGCACCTTTTGGGCACAAATAATATTCTTATTAAAGTGTCGTCGGTCGTCAGGAACAGCAACATTTGCTTTAATTAAGTTGTATAAAAGATTCTCATATAAATATTTTTTTTTTTAATATGTAAATGTTTTAGCTTTTGGTTTTCATTTCATTATTTCTTCAAATAAGTAACACACAAGTTTGTTTATTTAAGAAATTTCTTTTTCAATAAAATGTTTGTGCAGTAATTAAAAAGTAAACTGCACACCGACAAAGAAACACAAATACTTGTAAAGTGCTTTTTTGCCATGGGCTATGCATGCAGGACAATAGAAAGATTCGACCACATTGACATCTTAATACTCTTGTCAGCTTATGTAGAAATCATAAAGAATAGAAAACAAACTCTTAAAAATCAGGATTCTTTGAATCGTGATTTGTTACTCTCTCACTTTATAATCAAGAATATTTCACAAAATTTAAATGTTAATTTTCTACTCTGTAAGAATTCTACTTTATCATGTGCAAAGATACAACAAGATAATTACATCATTGGCAAATTATATATAATTTATATAATCCACAAAATTATACCTTTGAGTACTATACTGAGAAAATAATTTAAGAATGTGCATAAAGTTAAAGTTTTAAACAAAACTATATTTTTTGAATAAATTATTTTAAAGAAAATATAAATATTTGAATATTTGACTTTGTGTAAAAAGCTGGAAGGGTATTAATAATTGAGATAACTGAACGTAAGACTGCAGAAGAAGAAAGTAAAATAAGCAGAAAGGAGTAAACAATAGAAAGCCAAAAATGAGAGTGCCAGCAACGAAGTAAAGCATGAAGACGAACCGCAGGCTGAAAAAGCCAACATCAAATAAATTAACTTCAAGTGCAATAAACCACAATGTGCTGACACAATGCAGGATAACATTATTTATACATATATAAGACTGGGTCTGTGTGTGCAAACTTTACAAATTGTGGAATTATGTCTAACATGGTCACGGCAACGGATCATAAGAAAACGGCGCTAAGAAAGATGTATTGCATCGCAATGAAGTATGAGTAAAGATGTAAAAGCTTTTAATTAAATACCGTGCTATGAAATAAAGCGTAATAAATACAAAACAAACACCAACAACTTTTAGTGGTTGACAAAATATTTATACAGTGGAATTTTGCAATAAAAATGCCAGCGATACTTGGAGAGTCTGGAAGGTATGTGTGAAGCACGCAATGCCGTCTTTGTTGAGCTCAATTGAGTTGAGTCAAGAATTGAGTTATGTGACTCGCTTAAATTAGACAAACTACAGTTCAGCGAAGTTCTGTTTAACTAAGAAAAAAGTATTTCTTGTAACTTAATACGTACTTTTGTGTATTGTAAGCGACAAATAAAGCTGTTGATTTGCTTGATTAATTGAGGCATGTCTGAAATGTACGTGTGAAACATTCTTTACGACAAACCGGCACCAATTTTATCTGCTCTTTCAATACAGCTGTTTATTTTCAACATAAAGTGCACAACATTTCACATTGTGTAATACAAGTCGCAGCTTGACTGTGAAATTGACTTGACAATGTTGTACTCGAACATTGTGCGAAATTGCTGAAGCTGCAACGATGTCGTCGAACTGAAAGATGTCTGGAACAGCAGCAACAGACTTGTTGATTTCAAGTGTTTGTAATTTGTGTCTGTCAATCGCATTCGATGGCAGTTGCACAGCGAGTTGAGGTTACACAACTTTTACGAAATCATTATCGAACGTCATATTTTCAGTAAACTTCATTTTAAAAGGCTCACTGAGAGATAGCCAGAGGAATTTATGGTTTGTTAGTAATACGAGTCGAATCACTAGAAATGTGTTCAACAGTAATTCCGACACATGCATTAGTATATTTTAGCAGCCTGCAATCTGTTTTACATGCATGCGTCTGTCACTCAATTGGCATGTCTACTCAAGCCTGTTTCCATTTCATACACACATAGGCATCTGAGTGCGTTTGCAGGAATTTCACTGTATCGTTTGTTAGGCCGCTTTTGCACTAATGGAATAATTAAATTTCAAATTCTTCGACATCAGACGTAATATAATTTTGAATTTTCAGCTTGATGCATGTGTGTGTGTGTGTGTCGGTGTGCTTGCTAATTTAGTTGGTTGGCAAATGCAACATAAAATTTAAGTGCTTTTTCAACTAAGCTGGTGATGGTAGCTTATTTTCCTTTGCACACTGTTTGGACTTTAAGCGTTAAGCTTTATGGCTTTTCAAACAATCTTTACAAAAAATCTTCATTTTAAGTTATTAATGCAATACAATAAAATAAAACAAAAATAAAGTTATAATATATAACAAAAGAAAAAAAATAACAAACTTTTAAAATAAAACCGCAGACTGTGTGAATTATTTTTTTACTCGTCACTTTCAACTACAAAAGGAAATATTCATTTTACAAAATTTAAAAGCAAATCAAATTTTATTTAAAAAAGAATTGTCGAATAATACAAGATTTAACTGTGTCATTGTACAAGTAGATGGCTTAATGGAAAATGTACAATTATTTTTAAACATAAAATTAATAATTAAAATCACTAAAAAGGAGATTAATTTTAAAATAAGGATAGTAGCTTAAAAGTCTCAGAGAAATCATAAACGTTGGACCAGTTCGAATAACGTTATCTTTTACAAAGCAACCGAAATCGAACGGTTCTTTGTCTTGCAGTTATAAACAACGAAACTTACTCCAGCGTGTTGAATCCTTAAAAAAAAGTATTGATTTCAAAATAAATAAAAGAAAAACAAAATGTTCAGCATGCCTTTTAATGCGCACAATAAGGAAATGTTCTTGTTCTTCAATGCACTTTCAAAGCGTGCGACTCAAACTACAAGTGCTTGTATGTATCTAAGGCATTCTGTTATAGGAAATTGAGCGTTGGCTTATATTCTGTATAAGTTTTTTTTTTCTTTTGATGAAGATATTCGCTTAACATTTTGTAAGCATTTAAAATAAAAAAGAAGTTAAAAATTCAAACAAGAAATGTATACATAATGCTGGCTACATTTCAGTTCCGGGGCAACAAGTTTATTTTATTTTTTATTTTTCTAAAAAAAAAACGAAAAACGTCGCTGCCTTTTTCCTTTTGCGTTTCTGTATGCACTTAATCTTTATTAAAAACGTGCATGAAAATTCAATTCTTTTGTCGTGAAGTTATATTGAACAAAAACATGACTATACGATGCTTGTACTCAGTCTTCAATATAGAGACAGATACAAACCGACTTTGCCGGTCGTAAAGAAATTGAGAAGTTGGCATTGCCGATGACAGAAGCCGCGGCTGTTCGTGTCTGCCGGAAATGCACAAATGAAAATAGAAAATTTCATATGCATGACTGCAAGGCATAAACAACAGCAACAGTAACAACAACAACAACAACAACAGCAAGAGCAATAACAACGTCAACGAGTACGACGTCGACGATAACAATATAAATGTCGACTATTCTCAAAATAGAAGTTTGCAAATTTATTTTGAGCGTCATCGTGGCCGACGTGCTGTCTGCCTTTGTTGACGCTGTTGTTGTTGCATGTTTGCGCTATGTTTCTGGCATGCAACATATTTCATAACGCGCACACTAGCAAGATATTAAATAAATTGCATATTGCTTGACGCACGCAGGCAAGACAATTGAAAAAAAAAAAAAATAACAACAAAAAAAAAGCATGCATATGATTTACCTACATCCATAAAAGTATGAATATGTATATACACACATATAGAACAGCACAAGCTTACGGTAAAAATATAAACATATGTATGTATTTATGCACGGCTGCCTGTCAAAATTCTTCATTCTAGATTTGTGCCTCAAGTAAGTCAGTCATGTTGGCTGTTGGCAGTTGGCATTGCACCCTAGACGCGTTGCAAATAAAGTTGCCTCTTGCTTCTTTTTGCCTTGTATTCGTGCTTTGTTAACAAAATTTTTTCTTAGTTTACAAATCATGCCTTTCAAGTTGCAACAACAACTGCCAATGCAATATAACAATGCTATAACATGAACATACTAAGGTGACGGACACCGAACTTGTATAACTGTGCACTTTTGTCTGTCTGTCCGCAACTTTTGCTATTTCCTGTTTTACATTATTTGTCACGTTCGCATTCGGTTTGCAGATACTTTTTTCTTTGTTTTTTTATTTTATTTTTTATTGTTTTTTAGTTTTATTTTTGTTAGTTTTGTATAATTTGCCCCGGTTGCTTAATAAGGACATGAGCTTGCAAACTTACACAGAATTAAAAATTTAATAGTAAAAGTTGGTTTATTTAGAACTTTATTTATATTTGTTAGTTCATAAAATATATATATGTATATTTTCTTATCTTGTCTAAGTTTAGCTTATGTCATCCTGTCTTGTTTATGCCGAAATTTCTTGCGTTGCCAACCACGTTCTCTGCAATGTGGTTGACATTTTGACACCATTTTATTAACTTCACCCGTGGTTCACATAACACTGTGCTATTTCGGTACACTGAGCTGCCTTTGATATGATGTATACTTAATTAAGACTTTTGAGTGAATTAAAGTGAAATTAAGTTTATTTGCAAGTTTTTACTTTGCTGTATTTACATAATCGAGTAAGACTACTTTGCGCAAATTCAGTACAGTTAAGTTTCTTATGCTTTTAATGGGTTAAGGGAGCAGCTTCTGAGCTAACCAAATATTTCATTTTCGACTCATGTGCTTTTTTGAAATATTTTTCATTATGTCTTGTGGCTTGTTGAAGAATATTTGTGGAAATTTATGTATAATTTCAGAAGACACGTGAAGCCAATAAGCACGATTATAAAAACATATTTGCAATACGAAAAACAAGAGAAAATTTATGCACAATGCAGTGCATTCTTCAAGGTTTCGTTTACGATTTCAGCAATTCTCGAAAATTCTCGCAGGTTTCGAGACGTGAACACCCCAATTGGTTTGCTTTATGTGCACTTTTCTTGACTTTTTTAAAAGTGGTATTCATCAAATTGTCGTAAACTTTTCAAATTTTCTTTAACAGCAATAAAAAAAATGTATTCAAGAATAACATAAAGCAGAACGCAAAATTTATAATGCCAGCATAGAAGATGATGTTCATTTTCACTTTCTCTATTTATTAATTTTTTTTTATTTGGTATGCTCAAAAAAGCTTCGTTAATATTTATGCACAGTCAATTACCCAATTAGTCAATTTAACTAAACTTTGTTTTTTTACTTTTTATATTACAGCTTCAATTGGCAGTGAAAAATTTTGTCTTGGCAGCTTTGAGGGTCATGACTAGTTGTTGGTATGTATGATATTATATTTTTGTACATAATAAAAATACGAAAATCAAAATGTAAAATCCAATGTACACAAATATTGAATAAATGCTTTAAAAATTCAAAAAGTGCTGTCCGATTCCGGTCAACTTTGTGACTTTGACTTCGATTCTGGTCATCTCTATAAAGCACATTTGTATGCACCGAAATAGAATTATATATGTTAGTATCGATGGCACACAAAAATTAACTGAATAACAAGAAACTCTTGATGGCAGCACGATGAAGATCATGATAATCCAAGCGAAGCACATTTAAATGCAAATCGTCAATTCTGACCATGGAACGTGATTTTATTTTAAAGCCAAAGAAAATTGAGCGAAATGCAATTTCCGGTCTTGTCTTTCGTGCTCTCCAAATGTATCCTTCGTTTATTCACATTTTGTTTATTTTCATTTTCATTTTTATTTGCATTTGCATTTTTTTTGTTTTTGTTTTTGTTTTTGCTTACCGCTGTAACCGCTGTTGGCATGTAGTGCCTGAAAGTATGCAATGCTACTTATGCATTATTTAAGATATTTGGTTTTATGCAAACTTTAAATGAATTTCAGTGTTAATTAAAACGTTCAATTCAATTTGAAGTCAAAGTAAAGCGAGCTGAATTACTAATTAACATATAAACATTTACCTATACTTACGATATACGTACTCTACGTAAGTATAAATGGTTGTGAGCAGACGATTTTCATTTAAGTACGATTTAAGGTCACTAAGCCAAACACACTCATCATGCACATTAAGTGTAAGCAATGTTGCTACACTTGTGTATTTATTAAAAAAAAGTTGCTAGCAAATCATGTGCATCGCATTGACGGACAAAAACCACATTTTATGTTTTACACATATTCATAAAAAAGAATGTTAATTAAATGCAAGCATAAAGCTTAGCAACGCGCTCTCATTAATTTGAAATATTTATACACGAATGCTTATTACATGAATGCGTGCAGCAACCACAAGATTTTCATTCATAACGGCTCATGTGAAAAGAAATATATAAAATATACTCACTCACACACCCATAACCTTTTCTTTGCTTTCAAGCGTATTAATTACAATCATTTTAATGGATATTCAACATTAAGAACGACCAAAAGCACAAATGTTGTAAAATTGTTAACATTTACAGTAATTGAACTTATTTAGATAAAATTATTCACATATATGATTACAAAAATATGTGTTTATAATAACATTTAATTCCAAATTACTCCTTTTTTCGGATATTGTTCGCCGACGACTGCTAAACATAATAAACTAGCTCGACATAATATTGAACATCGATCAACAATAAATATTAAGTATACGTTGCCTATTTTCTCGTAAAATTTTAAACATTTTCTAATAAATAATTAATGTTGTTTATTAAATATGGAATATTTCAAAACAATTTGTTCTAAATGTTATGTGTGTTTTTTCTTTTTTATTATTCAAATGCATTGAAGCCACAACGAAATTTCCATAAATGCTTCGAGGCAAGCCATTTTAACTTTTATTTAAGTGTTTGTCGTCGCAATTTAACACATACATAAATGTCGATTTGCTTGCTTTCCACTCAGATAAAGTGAGTTTTCTAAGTAGCTTGGCTTGCAACGTTGAGCCGTTGTGGGCGTGGCTTATGACAAGAAAATTGCCAACAATTTCATGCCTGACTCGTTTCGACATTTGCCAAACCGATGTGTTTAGGTCACAAACACATTTGTAAACACATTTATACGAACACACACACACACCTAAGCAAAAACTAGTGCCTGACCGAGTTTTTGCATTCATCGACATGTCACATTTTTATTTCACTTTTTGTTTTTGTAAGTCTTTCGAGTTCAAAAAAACAAAAAATCGGCTTTCAATGTTTGGCATAATTTCTCATGAGAACGGTTCGTGCCAAGCAAGCAGAAGAAATCAGTATGCGTTTTAATGCCACTTGCTTTGTTTTCTTTGCCTTTTTGTTGCATTTTTATGTGCGTTGCGTACCATTGCTTTCAAGTGTACTAAGACTCATGCGTTCTCATTTTTAGTAAAAACGTTTCTTTGCCTCTTGTGTTTGCCCATTTGGATATGCACAACTTGTTTCAGTACTTTTCCCTTTTTCTTCTTATTCGTTCAGAAGTACACAATCAGACACACACACACACACACATATTGCGTATTCGAATGCACACATGCAGACAACAACAAAGTCATATAAAGGTGTGCATTGGACAGGCAAGTAAAAGAAAAGCCTTGTGGGTATCAACTAAGCAAGTCTTTGTGTCTTTCGAAAGCAAAACGATATCATGTTGCTTTATGAAATCGTTTTTACAAATAAATTTTGAGTTGAAAATGCAAGCAAATGGCAGTTTGTTTTTTTGTTCGTTTGAATGTTGGTTAGCCATTGCGTTGGAAATTCATTTTGCCATCGGAACATTTTTTGACATGTTCTTAACTTGGTTTTCATTTAACTTACAATGTCAAAGGAACCTTCATTCAAATAAAGTTGTGTTTTGTGTGTATGTGTTAAGATTTCAATCATACAATTCTATCTACTTTTCATTAAAATCAATTGACCATTGGCGCGCGCCGTAAAGACATGCATGAAAAGCAACAACAGTTTTCACTTAATTGTATAAAGTAAAGTATTTTTTTTTACAGTCTTCTTGCTGTTTCCATGTGCGGCAACTTAAGTGCATTTTTATATGCTGCTTTTGTTATGTCAAAGTGACACACAAGCTGTGATAAACAAGTCAGTAGCAGACGCCTGGCAAAATGCTGAAGGTGTTAAGAACTTGAATAAGCGACTGTGGAAGAGATAGTGAGAAAGAGTGAATGCAAAATATTAAAGCAGAGGTAACTTTTATGGCTTGTTGCATCATGCTGTGCAACAGAAATGTTACGAATGTAAAAACCAATGCTATGCCCTCAAATTTCAAAGCGCCTGTCTGGCATTTTCGTTTTATTAATTTTTGTCTGCATGTCTATTATTATATTTTCGGATGCCCTTACGGGCTACATTATCAAAAGCATTGCGAACACCAACGTTGGCTCACCCAACAATGCTTGCGTATGTATTTGTGACTTTTGAAATTCATACAACTCTATCGATTTTTCGTTCCTTTACATCCTCTTGCTTGTTTATTAAATATTTGTGGCGCGGTTTTGGTTGCTCATTTTGTTGGTTTACCAAAAAATAAAACACAGAAATTCGATTATTTCTCACATAGGAAAATGCACAAAAATGTTATATTATTCATACCATTATTCGGGGAAAAATCTATTTATAATTTACTATTATTGAGAAAACTTATGAAAGATTAATAATACTTTGGTTTAATAATGAAAACATTAAGTGTCCGTGAAGAAAGCGACGACTTTATAAGTCAAAAGCTGTAAAAAATTGTGCTCGCTTATAAGGGAATTGTTTTGTCACAAATTTCGGCGAAAGTCATAAATAAATTCAAATTAATTAAGTAATTACAGCAAACGACGGTTAAAGAACCGCAGGTAAAAAACCACAAGTGTGCTAATTTGACACTTTGACCAAAGCGCTGAAATCGCTGTAGAATATAAGAAAACCAACATTAATTAATTTGTGCGATTTTCTATGTCGTTGCGAAAGTATTATGGCCATTGTTGTTGGCAAAGGACACAGAAAAACGCCGAGTCATGCGAATGTTGAAAAATTGTATTTATTTTAGTACAAATGAAACAAAAAATTAAACGAAAAAAATGCGAATAAGCCGAGACTGGACTAGCATGAATGAATGAATGAATGAATGGTGCTTATTATCTGCGGCAGTTGTACGCAAACACGTGCGACAATCGTGACTGTGCGCAATAAAATCTTATTAGCACGCTTTACAACTAAATGGTGAAGCCAACAAAAAAAAAAAACAGAAAAAAGCAACAAAAACAAATGTACAAAATGTTGTGGATTACTGGAGGAATAATTTATATGCATACATATATTTATACTTGTACTTGTATAATACAAAACATGCAGGGTCATGTTATAAGATATTCTTTTAACGTTGCTCCGTCATTGAGACTTTAATGTGTAAAGGAAAAAAAATGTATATATATAATAACAAGAAGAGTGCAACTAATTAGCTGCCAAAATATCATCATCATCAGCACAATAGCTTCGAGCAACAATCAATAAAATATCATTGCTTTCCGACGGAAACTGTCTTTCCGTATTGCTTGCGCACATTTGCATTGCATACTTTTGTGCGCGCGACTCGCATTAGCAGCGATTAACTCTGCTTTTACGCTTTGTATTCGCGAACTTGTAAACTTGAACTGCGAAACATTAAAAGAAACAAACGTTTTGCCAATTCTTTTTTCTTTCGCACTTCTTTGCCATGTTGACTTGCTGAAAAGTTCTTCGTGAAATTCGTTTGGCACGTTATAATCGCCAGCTAAATAGATAATCGCCTTGCTGGTGGAAATGGTAGACACAAATTCCGATTTGTTTTCGCTTGAATTTCTTTTTAGCTCAACAGTGCTTTTTGTTGCTTTTATATTTGCTTGTTTACATTCATGGCGTTGCCAAGTGTTACATTTAGTTTTGTACGCTTAATGTGAATTTTGTTGAGGTCCTTTTCCTTTATTGAAGTTGGTTTTATAGCTTTTCATTGTATAATTGAAATTCTATTAAAGAAATTGTATATTATATTAAAGTGTTATTTGGCTTAGTATTGAGAAAACCTTTGAAAATAAGTAAAGGAATAAATTCTTAAATCGTTCAAAGCTAATCGATTTTTATACCCTGTACATACTGTACCAGGGTATATTGTGTTTGTTTGGCCGAAATGTATGTAACGCAGAGAAGGAGGGGAGGGGGACCCTATAAAGTATATATATTCTTGATCAGGACGACAAGACAAATTGATTAAGCCATGTCCGTCCGTCTGTCCGTCCGTCCGTCTGTCCGTCCGTCCTCACCAATGGTTCTCGGAAACTATAAAAGATAGAGACTTGAGATTTGGAGGATAGACTCGTGATGCTCGGCAGCAGATCAAGTTTGAACGGTTTTGAGCCACGCCCACTCCTTCCCGCCCAACCAGCTACGCCCACTTTTTGAAAAGGCTATAACTTGAACACCAGAAACGCTAGAACAATGAAAGTTGGTATGTCGACTAAGTTGGTAAAGACCTACAAAACTGCATACCCCAATTTTCCCCCCTCCCCTTAATTACCCCTCAAAAAGTGTTTTATTGTTAATTACGATATCTTCAAAACCATGAAAGGTACGAACCTCAAATTTTGTGTGTACACTCAGTAAATACATACCCTTAAGACTGCATACCAGAAAATACCCCTCTGAATTTAGGACTTCCCCTCAAAGACCATCAAACTTAAATTTTTCGTAAATTTCACTTTTTTTTACAAAAATTTGTATATCTCCATAACTATAACAGATACGAACCTAAAACTTTGTATGCAGATTAAAAAAACGTATATCTTTAAAACTGCATACTTAATTTTTCCCCCTTACCCTTTATTACCCCTCAAATAGTGTTTTTATGTCAATGGCTATATCTCCGAAATTAATAAAGGCACTGACCTGAAATTTAGTAAGTAGGCAAAGTATTTATAACTTCATAAGACTGCATACCAGAAAATACCATTTTGTATTTGGACTACCCATTAGAGGTCGGCAAACTTAAATTATGGGTAAATTCCAGTTTATTTTGATTTAAATATGTATATCTCCACAAATATGAAATATACATGTCTGAAATTTTGTATGCAGGTTCAGTTAATATACGTTCTTTTAACTGCATACCGAAAAACACCCCTTTATTTCATGGCTTCACCCCACAGAGATCAACAAACTCGAATTTTTCGAAAATTATTCACTTTTGACTAATTTTTTTGATATTTGGAACACCATTTATATAGATGAGGGTATGTGCAGGGTATTATATGGTTGAGTATACTCAACTATACCGCCCTTACTAGTTATTAATTTTTTTAAGTATTTGTATACTGTAAAATTCCTCATGATGGACAATAACCATACAGCTCCAATAGCCCGACCAATTTAGTGTCAAGGTGTTCCTATTTTCCCTTCTGGAATTGATTAAATTATTAAGTATTCATACATTCGTACAAAATATTAAGTATACGTCTTCCATAACCGGACAGAAACATTGCGACGGTAGGTGTAAGATTGCATATGATCCTAGCAACGCATTACTTAAAACTTTGTGCTTATCAATGAAAGAAACTCAGTGCTCATATTAAATACACATGGCTGAAAACTTATTTAAACAATACTCAATACTCTTTCATGACATTTTGTACTTCAAACAGTCAGATGTGTTTACATAAACTTGCATAAAAATAATATATAATGGAATTTCTTTGAAATATTTCTCATATTGGTTGTTATGACAATAATAATCTGAGAAATATTGTCGACTGCATGCGGAGTTCGAATACGAGTACAATACAATAAGATATCTTTGAAACATACACTCTTAGAATAAGCAAAGCACTCTGAAGACTTAGCATATTGTCACGTGTAGGAAACGCTTTTAAAAAGAACTTAGCAGTAAGCAAAGGAGAAAACTAAATACGTTGTGGAGAATTGCAAAAAAAACAAAATGAAAATCGGATAAAAATAGCAAGCAAGCGACAACAGGAAAAGAGACATAGAAAAAGTTGTCAAGCTGTTAGGTAAAGTACGTCCATATGTATGTGTCTATGTAAGTGCTGAGAAATGGTGGCTGTCGCTGATAAACAAAAATTGATAAGTAGTTTCCGTACGAACAACTTTTATGCCAAAGAGTGGCAGAAGTTTTCGCAATGGCACGGAACACGCGCCATAGAAGCGTGAATAACTCAATTTTTTTCAAGTTGTGCACCATGAGGAGCAACTGAGCGCATGCAACATATTGATACGTTGCACGAGTTGAGTTATAATGAAATTGAAAAACGATGTGTATGTCTTTGATATGTGCTGCGTTCTGTTTTTATCTTCTGCTTACAAAAAAAAAGAGAATTTTAATTACATTGTAAAGTATTATTGATTCATTAAGCTTGCAATGTCACTTCTATGGAAACGTTTGCTTGCCAGCCAGCCAGCCAGCCTGTCAGTCTGTTTATATGTTGGTCGGCTGCTTTGTTGGAGTTTATTCCACTCAAACTTATGCTTGAGATGAATGAACCTTTTACAGTGTCTGCATCCAATTGATTGGTATTGTATTGGTATGCGACACTGTTGCTCGTTGGCTATTCATTGCCACTCAAAATAGACGACAGTTCGGCGATATGTTGCTTCCGCTTACCGTTTTGTTACATTATTTTTTCTGCATGACAGCCGTCTGTTTTATACAAAAAAAAGTTTGCCATAACTTTTATGACATTTATGTCAGTTAAGAAATCACATAATAGAGTTCTATTAGCTTCTGTCATATGTTGTTTGCTTATTTTTCAATTACATTTTTATAAACTTTTTGAAAGTAGCATTTTTCAACTGGCATAAATAAGCTTATGTGTCGCATACATGTCAAAATCACATGAATGCTTTGCCACGTAAACATAATCGGATTAAATTTAAACTTGAATAGTTAATGCTGGAACAACATGCCTCATAAACGACTTTGTAGACATTCTCGACAACAGAAACAGCACAACAAGACGTACAATGCGATACAGATGTGATGAAGATGCTCATAAGGGACTTTGAACAATGTTGTCTGTTGTTGTCTCCATAGAAAATCAAGTGCATTGACAACAACAACAAACGTCAATATTTACTTTGTTGTATCTAGATTGATGGCTTCAATGGTTTTGTTTAGCTGCTGTCATCATTATTGCCAGCACTCTTACAAGCGACATTACAAGAACATTTAGATTGTTTGCTAGGCTTAAGTTTCATGCAAATTGAAGTTCTTAATAGTAGTTTGTTAGTGCCTTCCGACTAAATTCATTCCTTTGTTATTAACTTCATTGAGTAAAGGCTTATGTTGCAAAGACAAGTTATTTGTGCTAAGAAGCCCAAAAGCATCTTATTACTGTGTAAATTTAAGCCTGTGACTATAGCAATTAAAATGTACATGTACATACATACATACATATGTGCCTGTCTGACAGCAACAAAACAAATATACATGCTTATTGGGAAAAATCTGCACGTGTTTCGCTTTTGTGTGTCGTATGTGTAAACAGACACACTTGCAATTTTTCTCCAATGGAAATAAGCATGTTTTTATCTGCAAACCAAGCAAGTAAACTGTTAAATAAACATTTGCTATCAATTCGATGTTGCAGGTAACGAGCTGTCAGCGGCAGTCATGCATGCCATAAAATTTTCGCATTCAAAAATGTTTCACAATTTCAATGCATTGTTGACATTTTGATGCATGCATGTAAGTGTATGAAAGATTGAATTATTACTGTTGAACATATTTTTCAAGCAACGTTTGTCGTCTTGTTGCCGCAAATTTTTGCTTTGTTATTAAGAAAATTACATCATTGAATTACGCAACAGTTGTGGCTGTACTTTTCATATAATTGACATTTTGGAAGAGCAACTCACTTGTTCAGTTGCTGCACAGGTACATTGTTTCAACATGCACTTCATAATCAATGACACGTGGTTCCGTTGAATTGTATTGTTATGTGATCTCGATGAACACAATTATTTTGGCAATGGATACGACTTCGCTGAGTTAAGTAACTCATTCAATTTACCATTTATGTAAGTAAGCAAAATATCAATTATTCACTCATTACAAGCTCTTTAAAACTATAAGTCCGATTTAGTTGAACGCTCACAAACGACAGAATTCACAAAAGCCCTGTTACTTTACTATTCGTACTTGCAATAAATACGAGTTTTGAAGAATAAACAGTAAAAGTTCCCAAGTCTGTTTAAAGAACTTCATTCACTGAGTTTTTCAGTTATGAGTGCAGTTTTGTTATGGGATTTGTCTGTTAAAGAAGCTTTGACTGTAAAGGCGTGATTAACAGGCACACAAGCAAAAAAAAAAACCGTATGTATAAACTTTTTTTATTAGTTAAAAATAAATCCTTTGTAAATTGGTATACTGATTTCATGAAAAATATATATATCATATTACTCACCAAATGCTCGCATTTTAATAGTTACTAAAAATCTTTGACTACTTGACTGATCTTCTTGAAATGAAACTAGGATATTCTTAAGAACAGAATCTATTCTGTAGAACAAGGGATTTTCTTAGTTGTACCCTTTTCGGATGTTATGCATTGTTTTTACCATAGCTTAAATTTTCTACAAAAACAATTGTAGTTTCTACAAAAACAGTTTTATCTTGTTGGCCTGTGATATCAGTTAATGAAAAGAAATGAAATGTCAAGCAAAAACGCTAAACGTGATAATTATAATTTTTTCATTAGTCTAAACCAAAATTACTTTTGATCACATAATTGTTTTTTATAAAAACACAAACTGTGTAGAAAACTTTTTAATAATTTTTAATCAGAAACTTTTATTACATTTAATTAAAAAAAAAGAAATATGATAAAAAATAATAAAGCTCAATGTAATGGCAAATAACACTCCCAGTGAAACTTTTTAGTACATTTGCATTCGTTTTAATAGTAAAAATTTGCAGTTGGCCGTGTTCGACTTCGGATTACCGTAAACTTCAATGATGTAAACTCATTTTACTTATCCACCAACAAAAAAAACGAAATTACAAAAATCATTTCATAACATAAAAAATTATGTCTCTGCTCGTGCAAAATGATGTATTTTTTTTTTTCATCGAAAAGAATTTTACATAAATCGAAAAAAAAGTTACCGTAGGTTGCTTCAAATTGTTGCAAGCATTTGCACAAGCTGAATAAACTCTCGAGCCATAAATGTGAAGCGCATAAAAATGAATCAAAAACCATACTTTTTGTGAGTTTCGTTTAAATGTAAACAAACACTTGTCTTTGAAACGAGTTATTAGCGCCGCCACGTGAGAACGAAAGCTTCAAATCTCTCAATGGGCAATCTCCCCTAACAAACACACTGACGGACAGACAGACAGACAGATTCATTTGCACAGATTCGTGTGCATGCGCATTGCAGACTTGCTCTCGCTCACAAATACCCACATAAAGCTCTCTCATGACGTCAACATATTTAAACGTTATAGCCGCCAACACAATATCCCCACGCACACACGCACACACACACACGCACGCACGCCTACATGCACACGTACACAGACGCACACCTATACGGCAAAAGTAAATGCCAAGGACTAACATTGCTATTAGCGCATATTATCCTCAGTTGCGTACGGAATATGCACGAGACAAGCCGCTTGTGCGGAAGAAAGTGCTCAAATTTTAAATAGTTGAGAAAGTTGAGTCATTTTGTTAGCCGCGTGCTTTAAACACCAAAGCGACCGAGCAAAAAAAAAAATAAAAAAACCAAATAACAATAAAACAATAACAACAACAACAACAACAAAAACGTTGTGTGTGCTTTCGTGTGTGTGCTAACGTGGTCGTAAGTGTGTGCGGGTGTGTGTTTTGGTGCGCGTCAATAATTTAAATGCGAAACGAAATGTTGAAGCGAAATGCACGCAAATTATTATAAAATTGTATAAAATATACAAAAACTGAGGAAGAAATATTCAAAAAACATTTCCCACGTGTAAAATGATATTATTAAATTGACTGTGCAACGACTTAAACGTCTTCTTCTTCTTCTTGTACTTCATCAGCAACAACAACAACAACTGTCTGCAAAGGTAATTTCATTTTGTTTGCTAAAATTCTTTTTATTTGCCATAGGCGAAAAAATTTCACACGCCCCGCTCTATTTATGTGTCTGTACGATTGTGTGTGTCTGTGTCTGTGTTCGTGTGTGTGTCTTGTGTCTGTGTGTATTGTGTATTTGTGTTGCATCATGTGTTTGCCTGTGTTTGTATATTCTTAGTGCGTAGGCGTGAATTTCTTGTCAAAGGTTTTGTCGTTTCGTTGCCCCTTTTTCTTTTGCTTTACTTTGCTTCACATTTTGTGTGACAAGTGTCAAACGAAACACAATAAAAGAGCATACAAAAAAAAAAAAAACAAAAAAAAAGATGTGTAAGAACAGAAGTTTTAAAACTTTGTAAATTCGGTCAATATATGTAAGTGTATAAATGAATATAAGTGTTGGTGTGTGTGTGTGTGTTTGTGTGTGTGTTTGGCTTTTGTCTGAGGAAATTGTGTATTTCATTCACAAATTCCTTTGTTGCGCACACTTTATTGTCGACTGATCGGTTGGTCTGCCTTTCCCAGTGTGCGCCTTTTGTTATGCTACATTATTTTTTATTATTTCATATAAAGTTTTCCACTTGAAAGGAATTTTATGTTATTCGTACCAATACAAATACGTATGTGTTATATTAAAGAATTTAAGAATTTGCCTTAAATATAATATTTAAAATATAAAAACTTAACTATACAAATATTTTTTACTTGAGTATTTGCATTTGCTTAGATTAAATTTTCTTTTGAAGGTAACTTGTTTTTTTTTTTTAAATAATTAACTTAAATAAATAAGTATAATATAAAAACATTTCACTAAGGTTACAACAATTTTTTAAATATTGTTTAAGTGAACTTTGTACTTAAAACAATTTTTATGAAAATAATTAAATTCATAACATATTTTTTAATATATTATTTCATATGAAACTCTCAGAAGCACAAACAATTTCAACCAAATTCATAAACTCTTCACGCAATTAAGCACAATTTAGCATAATTAAAACGACGCAAATGAGCCTCAGACGTTCGTTAAGTTCGTACACAAATGATTGTTTTATTGACATACATGCATACATGTATAAACATAAAGACACGCACACACACGAACACACACAGACACACATTAAGGTGACGCTAAATGAAAATGCGCTATAAATAAATTAAATGACATATTTGCGCAACGTCGCGAACGATGATAGAATTTGAACATTTGTGGCATTTTGTTGGTGCAATAAACATGCCAAAATCAGCAACTGCACATAAGAAGAACAAGTTGTAGAAGAAGTGGCAAAAAGAGCTAAGCAAATACGATAAACGAACTCATTCAATCTCATCAATAATACAAATAATCATTTAAGTGACGCAAACATGTGAAACGAAGCGAACTTTTACTCGCAAATACCATCATCGCTTGACAATTATTATTTATTTTGGCTACGAATATGTCATGCTGAGCCATGAGTAATAAATTTTATAAAAAACAAAAACAAAAACCAAATTGATATATGTATATTCATATGTAATGCATAAAGAAAAGTTAATGCGTCTAAAAGCATGTCTATGTTTTATTATTTCATTTTTGGCTTATTTTTTGTTTTTGTTTTCTATTTGCGTTCTTTATCAAGTCAATGTCAGTTGTATTAGTTGCTCATGTGGCATGCACAACGTGCCATAATGTGTGTGTATCTGTGCGTGCGTGTGTGTGTGCACATATTTACATACATGCATAGATACTTGACATGCTCTTGATACTAAATAAAAACAACAAGCTTACTATGCACAGAACTGAACATGAACAACGTGCAAAGGAAGCTTTCATGCATGTTGTTACTGTTACTGATGCTGAGGCTGATGTTCTTGTTCTTGTTGTTGTTGTTGTCGTTGTTGTTACTGACGCTTTGTGCGTTACGCTTTGGCTCTTGAGCTGCTTTCATGTGTAAATTTTTAATGTTGCCAAACATTGAAGCAAAATAAGGACATGGAAGCGCACAAAAACAAAAAACACAAAAAAACAAAAACAAAAAATGGAAAGGCAAAGGCAAAGAAAAGGAAAGCGGCATGGTAAACAACCTGAAAGTAGGCTATAAATCTTTGTATAGATGTGAGACGGTAAGAGCACAGACGCACACACACACACTCGCGACTTACCGTCACACATTTCCTGCGTGTTACGCAGCCGTTGCCATTGTCAGTGACACCGCGGTGTATTTCCGCTACCAGAGGATGTTGTTTGTGTCAATTTTGTTGTCGTCGTTGTTGTTGCTGTTGTTGTTGTTGCTGACATCAGTACTGCATTTACTTTTCTTTGCCATAATTTCTGTGTCACATGATGACAACATCATTAATTTCGTCATTTTAATAAGATCTTTTATAGAAACTAAGCCACAATAAATAAGTAGTTTATAATCTCAAATGTATAAATTATCATGTTTTTCTCGTTTCTCTACAAAAATATTACAATTGAGCGTACAATGCGTAGTACGTGGGTTCGTGTTGCGATGCGCTGCTATGCGACGTGCCGAGCCGAGAAAAAACATTGAAAAACACGTTTGCATATCCATGCATATTTGTAAGCCGCAATTCCAAGCATGCCTTGCCAAACGTAAAAATTAAATTCTCGTTAAACTTTATCCTCAAAACATTTTAGGTTGCTTGCTTGCCATGAGCTTGAGTGTAACTTTCTTTTTTTTTTTTTTTTTTGTTTTTGGTTTACCATTTTCACATCAAATGGGTCAAGAGTTTAAAATTTTCTGTAATTGCAATTTTTGTTTTTTTTTTTGCTAGCTGCGCTCAAAAATATGCAACAATAAATACTTGCCAAACCGCTACGCTAGTGTTTGTGTGCAACTAACTCAGTGAAAACATTGCGGTCAAACTGAAATGCTAAAATCCTACACAGTTGAATGATGCTTGCGGCGCTTTGGTATAAACAGATACTTGTCTTTTAATTAAATAAGCACCAATTTGTTTTTATTTATTCGCCATTAATTAGTATTAAAGATAATAAACACACTGCCATAAATACTATGCATCACATTATCGATATATTTGACTCAAAGGTATGCCATGTTGTCTTTCATGAAACTTCCGACGACCAAGAGAACGTTGAAAGCAGCTTGTCGGTTAATATGTTTTCATACACAATACATTCAATATTTATTAGCAATAATGTGTCAAGATAAGCAAACTATTGGCAATAACTTTTTACCCACAATTTCATGCAGTCTCGACCAACAACTTCTGAAGCAGACACATCTATTCAACCACATTTCATGAAAATGGACAAAATGACAAACCGTCACTTCAATTGCGGGTGACTTAAAAGCAATCTGACAGTTGTGTTTAAGTGCCCAGGCGTCTGCATTTGATTTGAAGACCACAAAACGACAATTAGCAAGTGATGACCTCGTCCTGTCGCATGGCATGAAAGTTTGTTAAAATATTTCAACAGCAAATATTCATTGGCATTAGTTAGCTACATGAACATGACAGCGCAGTAAGAAAATCATTTAATTTATTGTGAAGCAATTTCACTTTTTTTAATGCTAATCAACATGATTTCAAAGCATTTTGCTATCATTTTGCTATTGGTATAAGTAAATAATTTAACGGCGTACTAAATTATTGGCAACAAATTCCATTTTGTCTTTATTCTTGTGGCGCTTTGTCATTTTTCATAGAACAAAAACGCTTATGTCAAAGGTCACTAATTAAGCTCCAGCCTTGTTTATATAAACAGAAGCAAACATGTTCATTTATGGTATATTTTATTATTGTTTTTTTCTTGACTTTTGGTATAGCAACAATAAATCTGATAACGTTAATGAGTCATTTCGTGCTGAATAAGCAAACACTTGGCTTTTAAGTCAAAACACACGCATATAGATACATAATATTTCCATGCATACATATATCTGACGAGAACATTAGTGTCGAGCGCATAAAACTCTAAATGGGGTAAAGTGGCTATAAAATGTGAATATATGTATATGTATAAGGGCTCAAATGTGGTTTCAATCTTCTTTGTACCCTTGCGTGTATAAGTATTTATGCTTACGTGTGTGTGCGCGCTCGTGTGTTTATGCTTATGTTTTTGTGGTAATGTAAAAGTCATGACATTAAGCGACAAACAAGAGATTAACGCATGAATGAGTGCAATATAAAGAGTAATACAGAAAATTCTTTAATTAAAAGTTAGACATGTTCATGTGTTAAGTGTAATATGAAAGTATGATTGTTGAAAAATAGACTTACAAACAGCAACTGATTCGATTTGGCAACACGGCTTGTGTAACCAGACTTTTCATATTACTCCTTATCAGATGACTAATAAGCTCATTTGAAAATTGTAAAAAAAACATACATGAAAAGCCTTTTAGTTGGTGTGCGTCATCAATTGACGTCCTTCTGAATGCAATTATAAAAGTATATACTTTTACATACTGTAAATGAATTAAATATTAAAAATATTAAGCCAAATAATTAATGCATGAATTTGTGCGTCATTCATTAAGCCAACATTTTCACAGCTCAGCGTGAAGTTATCGACCATTGTGACAATCATGGTGAAAAAGTGTAAAGCTTACATGCAAATTTATCGCATGCTCACCGCCTCTTTGCCACTGCAACTGAGACCGGTGGACCAACATGGTTGCACGCTCGATCAAACATAATGCGACACCATTCAATTTATTAAGCCTATAAAATTGATTTTCATTTATGGTCATCAAACAAAACAAGCCAGACAATAGACGACAGACGAGTGGACAGACAGGAAATATCTGCAACGTGACGTTGTTGTCCGTTCGAAAGTTTGCCACTGCCACAAATTGTTGTTGCTTCATATACCTTACGGCATTTGAATAAATTTCTTTTCTCAAATTTTATAAATAACACAAAAAGAAAAATCTTTTATGAAATTCGCTCGAATTCATGTCGGAAAATTCAATTTATGTGCGCAGCAAGGCATAGAGAAATAATTGCCTCCACTTGTTTATGCATGTGTGTGTGTGCATTTAATTAAATGCGCCAATAAAACAATGTGATTTGCATAATTGCATATACAGTTGTGTTTACCCACAAATTTCAAAAATTTTGTTGTGCAAATAAAAATAAAAATGCATTAAATATCGCATGAAGTTGTTATTTATGGCAATAATTAAATCTTTTTGTTTGCATTTTACTATTTCATATTTCGCAAAATTATTTGAATGCAATAAATTCATTATATATTATAAGTGACTTATTATAATTTTGCCTTAAAGTACTCTTTGAAATGAAAAGTATCAAAATTAATTTATTAAATAATATTAATTGTCCGAAACTTTTGTTTTATGCCATGTAAAGCATCTCACATTTTTTTAAATGTCATTTTACTACTTTTTATTCCGCTTATTTTAACCTTCAAAGGTGGTATATTCCTTAAGATTTACTTTTTGCTTTTATTTATAGAAATACTTGAGACGTAATTTCTGAGAATAAGGGTTCTCTTATTCTCACTTATTCTACTCAGAATAATGTATAAAATAAAATTGCAGTTGTTCACATCTTAAAGCTCTTGTCTATTTTGCAGTAAAACACTCTACAATGAAGCGTTATAACTTATATTATTTTGATATTATTTATTATTACTTGAAGCAAAGTTTTTCATAAATGTCACTAAGGTTTTGCGTTTCCTCTTTACACGCCTGGTTGATTGCTTTATATAACTTCTATTCTTCCTTTTCTTGATCTTCTTCTTCTTGGAATTGTTTACATATTTCGCTTATTTTAAGTTTTTAATAAAACTTGCAAGAATGCAACTAACAAAACAAAACGGTTTTGTTTAATAAAGAAACACAAACAGGTTGAAAATTCGTTACTCTTGTTTGCATAAGAACAACGCAGAGGCTTATTGCCACAGCGCGAAACCGCACAAAAGCCTTGCGACCCGAGTACTTGTTATTATTGTTGTTGTTGTTCTTGTTATTGTTTGTAACTGTCATTGTTATTATTATCGCTGTTGACGCTGAGGCCGTGTAAAAACCTTTGCATAACTTCAAGTTATAAAAATCATTTTGCAAGACTTTAAAACATTCTTTTTTTATAGTGCTTCATATTAAGCATTTATAAGAAAAACTAAAGCTAAAAGCAAAGAAAAGGAACATTCCCAATAGATTTGTTCATATTGCTTAAAATATTACGTATACGACATGCATGCCCATCAGCCAAACTTGATGTAAATTCAAAAGTTTCTTTTGAAGTTATTGCACTTAAACTTTCGTAAGAATTTTAGCTAATGAAATGTCCATTAGGCAGGTTAAATATACTTTTATAACAGTACTTAGTGGTCATGGCCATTACAAATGTATTTAATTGGTGTTTTTATTATAAACATTTTTATTTTTTTAGTATAAACAAAGACATGTTTTATAATACCGTCAGCTTGTTTTCTTAATTAAATTTTTATTAAGATACTCAATTTTTTAGGCGACTTAATTTCCGTGTAATATTTTTTTTAATTTAACATTCATGTTGCGTTTTATATAAAAGTTTCGACAAATTCCAACAAACTGCAGATTAAATTTTAAAGCTTTATACTTAAATCAATGCGTATTCATGTACTTTAGTGTCAGCTGCCTCAGTAAGTGCTTCTGTAAATACTCCTGTCGGCGATTATGCCATTTGAGTTTGAATATTAACTCATACACCTGTGCACTTGTGTTTGGCAACGTTTTCACTTCACTTCACATACAGACACACACACAAACATATCCGCAGACAACTTTCATTTGCATATACAAACCGCTCAGCAAAATGCTTTCATTAGTTAGTTTCTATGCTTGTGCATTCAATTGTATTAATTACGCAAACTTTTTTAAGTGCTCGCAAAACCACTGAAAGTTATTTGTGCGCCTTTAGCAAAAGGATTAAATGCACTTTGGCACTGTAAAAGCGACAATGATTTCAATGCGAACCACAACGAAGCAATCAACTTCTTTACGTTGCACTTTTGCTGGCACTCAGTCTATGAATGAGAGACTTTGCTGGGTTTGTTTACAAAGATTTGGCCTCCATTTACCAAATCGAATACGATTTGTGTGCTATTTTCGCTTATTTCCATCACAACTATAATTGCCTTCATCGATAAAAATGGTCCGCACACGTAATCCTTCATGCCGATTCAGAACGGTTTGACTTGCCACTGCAAACCTTACTTTATCACCTCCAGAACGTATACGTATCGGACTTCTATCTTGTTGCTGTTGTTGTTGTTGATGCTCATTTGCGTTATTAAGCAAACGCTTAGCGCTCTTGACTATTTCGATGCGATTGCGTAGTTTTCTGTGATATGACTTTAATTTTTGCTTTTTGCTCTCTAAAAGTATGCTACGCTTTTCGCAATGCCATTTCATATCGTCCGCCTGCTGCTGCTTTTTGCGTGCCAGCATCAATTTTGCACGTTCCCGTATTTCACGCGTTTTCTCATCTGCACGCGCCACTTGCGCTTTATAAGTCGCTAATTTTAACTGTTCCAATGCCTCATAACGCTCCGCAGCGCTTTGATGCTTTTGCGCAATTGTTTCGGTGGACGTGCTCTTCACCTTAATGTAGCGTAGCAAACGTTCTGGTATATAATCTTTTACGGGCTCATCGATAACTATTTGAAAGAACATATAATCTCCGTAGACTTCGTCTTCGTAATCGAATGCGACATTATTGGTGCCATGCATTTTGTGCTCAAGTATTCTACACCACAATTTTTGCAACAGAACATAAAATATATAAATACAATTTACATTTAAAATAATTGGCCAAAAAAACTGAAATTGTTTTGAATTTTGTCTTTTATTTTTATTTTTTGAATGTAGTTTCGAAGCTTTAATATTTGACAGTCATTTGTTGGCCTGCTGTAAGCAAATTGAAATAGTGCTGTTTTATTATTTTGCTAAAACAGTTACATTTGTGATAAGCCATGTGTTATTTCAATATATGTATATGCTTGTAAGCACACATATACATACTTGTGCCAGCATTTGGTATGCGCACGGCATGTTGCTCTGCAACTTGCGGTCGACTCTTGTGGTTCATTTTAAATACTTCTGTTTTGTATGCAACACAAGACAAAAGCAAAGAGATAAAAAATCAACCAATAGAAGCTGCTTGTTAATACTTAATTAAAATGCAAATATTCCACACAATATAAAACCACGGAGAAAATATTGAATTTTATGCAAAAAGTAAACTTAAGTAACTTAAAATGATGAAGTTGTTATTTAAATTCAATCAATTGACATTGGCTTACAATATAAGATACAAAAAAATAACCACAAATAAATTGTGAGTTTAATATACAACAAACTTTTCAAAAGAAAACTACACTCAATATAACAAAATCAAAGTATAGAATTTCACACAAATCGATGTAAGAAATTCTTGTTAGTCAAAACACACATTTTACTTAATTAAACATAACCGAGAAGTATAAAAACAAATACCCCATTTAAATTTATGGCGTATTATTTTTAGTTATGCAAACACATAAGCTTAATGAACTTAAGTCCAATAAGTATTTTAAGATTGGCAAAAAATCAAAATGAAATCAAACTCATGTTGCACTTTTATGCAATTTTAAGAAATAAATATCTCTGATTTGTTTTTCAGATGCAACTGCAAACGCAAATTTTAACTCAAAAACGAAAAGCTTTTTTTTAAATAATAATAACCTGAATATTCAAAACATGAAACGGGACGCACAAATAAAGCACAAGTAAAATAAATTGCATACAGAATCAATTAAAAAAAAGAAAAAAATAATAAAAAAATGTTAAAAATACGTCAAAATCAACGACGGAAATAAATAAAAAAGAAAATCGAAAAGCGCAAATAAAATATAATACAATAAATATTCAAAAACAATTCAGTTAGCCAAGTTGAAAGAGAAATGTATAATGAAATTGTCATTGTTTTCATTGGACAAAAAGCGAGCATTAATACAACAATTATGCAATGCCGTATATGAGCAACACAGACGCAAAAGCATAAATAATTAATGAAAAATATAAAATAAGCAAATAAAATAAACGCGCAATCGATATAGCAAAAAGCAAAAGCTACTGCAACGAATTTCTTATATTTATTGAAAAAAAGGTATGCAAATAAATTGCATAGTTTCTGGACCAACCATGGCTGCATCTGAGCCACCAGAACCGCCACCAAGAAATCCGGATCGCATAAATGCTTCATTGCATAAGCTCAGCGAATCTGTAAGTAGAATTCTTGCTTGTTTGCTTGCTTGGTGTTCTCCACAATCCTACAATATTTCTCTTTTTGACTTTCTCTTTCTTCTCTCTCTGTCTCTGTCTCTCTCTCTCTCTGTTATCCCTTTCAATATCATTGGTCCTACAGTCACACACGCACACACGCGCACACATTTGTATGTATGTATGTTTCTTTCTTATCACAATTACAACAGCATTCATGTTGCCCTTTCCATTAACCCAAAATTGACTAAGCCGCTTTGCATGAAATCTTCGCTTTTTAAATAAACAAAATTTAAAAAAATAGCAAAAAATACTATTAAAAAAACAACACCAATAAGAATCAAACAATCAGAAATTTTATTTACACTTACTTAAATTATTGTTTGTAAAATTTATTAATGTTGATTTTGCAAAATTATGAAAAATTAATGAATTCAAATGATTTTTCTGTTTTCAGAAAAATATTAAGTCTCTGGACTCAAGTATCATTGCAATTAAAGACAAATCTATCAACAACAACAGACCAATTAAGCCACTACTATCGCTCGACAACAGCAACAACACACCTGTGTTAGCATCAACATCAGCAGCAGCAGCAGCAGCAGCAGCAGCAGCAGCAGCAACGGCAGTAGCCACCAGCAGCATCATATCCTCTTCGTCGGCCACCGCTGTGACAGCAGTAACAACGGCAACAGCAAACGTGGTCACAACAGCAGGAAACGCCGCCAGTATATCGTCAACAACTACACCAGGTTTGCTGTACAATAAACGCGTTGTCAATGATCTAACCCCCAGCGGTGATAGTAGTTCACCGCTCAGTTCGAATGGTAGCAATCAAACGCTCACATCGCCAATGACGATTGACAATCAACCGCAGCAACCGAATTTACGCTTGGCTTACGCAGCAAGCAAAGCAAGTGACTCGCATGGCATGCAACATCAAACGCAACAACTCATGCTTCAGCAACAGAATGGTGGCCAACGTGGCGGCATTAATGCCACAATGTTCGGTGAAACAATTGCACAGCAGCAGCAACAACTACAACTGTCAAACGGCACAGCCAACAACTCCAATTCAATTGTTCTCAATAATCAAAGCAACTCTCTTATTGCAGCAGCAGGTATGTGTGACACTTTTATATTTGTTTTTTATTATTTTTTTTTTTTACATACAAAGTGGTAAACAAACAAATATCTGTAGCTGATTGTGGATGTGTGCCTTTAAATGCACATTGCCTGTTTTTTCAGTGAAATTTTTTTTTATATATGTTCTTTTTCAATGCATATGTCCTTATAATGGATTTATATGATTTTTAATTTTTGTTTTTACTTTTTTTGCCTTTATTTTTTTCTGCTGCATTAACATATTGTTTGGTATTTGCATAACATAGGCAAGTGCATGTCTGTCTCCCTTGCGTTTTGTGTTTGGTTTTTTTGCTTACAAAAAAATTTACAACTTTTTTCGTTAAATATTTAAACAAAAAACTGTGTGTATTTAATTTTATGCCACAAATAGATTTGGTTATCACTTTCCATTATTGGGCACATGAAATATGTATGTACATACGTAATGGATGTCTGCGGATGTCTACACTCATTTCATACTATACAGAACTGTACACTACTATGAGGTACAAAAATGTTGTGTATTCTTCTATTGCTCATACTTATAGTAGTCTCTCTCTATATCAATGAATGGATCAACATATTAATGAATAGACTCAGTTTTGTGTGTGAGTAGTATATAAAGAAGAAGAATGTAATCTCGCTCATCCTTGCAGCATTTACTTAACTACCAATAATTTTTCTTTAATTACGCTCAGGCTCACAAAAGTTGTTCTTTATATTTCCTTCAACTGTATACAAAAACACACATAGTCCTCGAAATTTGCAGTACAATGTCTGTTTGAATATTGTACACAGCTTGATATTACTGCCACAAATCTAATATTCTTTTACATTCACTTAAAAGATGCATCAAAACAAGCATTCGTTTTCAATGTGAGTAATTCATTTGCCCTTTTTAAAGTACTATGTATGCCTTTAATACATATAGTCTTTGCTGTCATCATGTGTTCTCAGAAGTCACACACCAAGGCTCTGCGTAATATGCAACAAAGCATACTACTCATCTAACCAAATATCGATCTCAACAAAAGATTAATTTTCTAATTATATTGTACGAACATCAGAGCTGTAATTATTGAATATAACACACGTTGATTTAATTCCATGTTCATACCTGCTTTTCTATGCAGTAATAATATTATAGTAAGAGTCCTTTCGGTACACACAAGAATACTTTACAAGCAGGTCATGCATTGCAATTCTTGCAATAATAAAACAAAGACTGTGAAGAAGAGCCGAGCTTAAAGAGAAGTGAATTGAAATATTTCATGCGTTTTGAAATTGCTCATAAACTGAAGTACAACAAAGCGTAGCAACTCATAGTTAGGCAAAAGTGCACTTCAGGTTTTGGGATTCTCTGTGTGCATATTAATTGCTGCCGCATACTCGTCTTAAACCTCAGCATTGATAAAGTGGCAATCAAAGACTTTGCTTTGCGTCAAGTGGCATTTCGAACACACATACATATGTACACATGCATGTTCGCACACACACACACACACACACACACACATGCACAAATACTTTGTTTTATAGTTTGATATTTGAAGTGACGGTTTGAAGTTTCACCAAAAGTCCACTGAAGCTTTATTTTGTGCACGTGTGTGTATGTGTGTGTGTGTGTGAATGTGTGCAGTAAAGCCTTTAAGCTGAGTGCACATGTGTATGCGTATTTTTTCAATAGCCAGTTTGACTTTGTGTGGCCCAATTCAAAAATAGTTGTTCTCTTTTTTAGTGTGTTGTAATAAAACTTGTTTGGTTTATATCGCCAACACTTTTGTGTATAAAACAAATGTCAATTCAATTGACATTGTGTAAAATAAACTTGAAATTGAAATTTTTGATATCTATTGATTTGGCAACTGCTTTATTGATACGCTTTCAAACAGTTTGGCGGAAGAGCAAACGCAAAAATTACTTCGGGCAGAGTAGTTTGTAAGATAAGATGATATGCTTGCTATTAGGAGACATTAGAATGCGATCCAAACAATAAATATCCGAATTAAAATAGAATTAGTTTTAACTGGAAAAATGCAGAAGTTATAAAATAAATCATAATTTTTTTTTATTAATTTTTAGTTTCTCTTACGACTTTTCATTTGTATATATTAAAGTGTAATCGAAAAATTACATTTCATTGTTTTATTTTTTTTTGTATCTTCAAGGTTTCTTTAAAGCTTCTTTAACATAAATATGTGTTTCGATGTTTGTAGTTAAAAGCTTAGTAAAGATAATTATAAGGAACTGTTAATTTTTTTTTAAATTGCTCTTATTTTTACATTGCACGTGATCTCAAAATGTATGCCATTACAACCACACACACACACACATAAATACATATTTCCAAAATAAATCATGCAAAACATTTATTTTTTTATATTTTTGTTTTCAACATTTCATTATAAAACTCGACAAATCTGCAACTTAATGCGAATTCAATTCTGAATTCACTATTCTTATTCCAATTGCAATAAAAACATTCGTTTGAAAAAAAAAATCATGAAAACATACGAATGAAAAAATAATCATAATTTCAATAAATGAACTCGACTGCAAATGATTTGTTATGGAAATCATTGTTCAAATGTATTAATCAACAACAACAACAACAACAATAACAACAACTGAAACACTTGAACAATAGTCGACAAACGTAATGCCAACGATGTCTGCTCAGTTGTAAAATTAATGAATTCCGGAGCAACATACTCGATGCCAATGTGTACAACAAATACAATAAAATCGCTGTCTGCCACTTCGCTACCTTTGACCTCAAGACCGCTACCGACCGCACCGACATCAGCCGAAACGAGAATGACAGAATCAACTTCACCGTTTTTACTATTGGCAACGAACAATGGTAATGTAAATGGCATTGCCAATGCCAACGGCGAGATCAACAGTTGTGATGGCAATCGCAGTGATGACTTAAAGTTCAACAGTTTTCGTTCGCATTCGCATTCGCATTCGAATTCACATTCGCAGTCACAATCACAAACACAATCAGGTACGTATGTAAGTCTGTCTTAATCCTTCGCCTTAACAACTCATTGCCAGTTCAAGCGTACACAATCAATCTTTTCTGTTTGGCTTCATACACCGTTGCAACTTTCATCTACTTATTTGTGTTCTTGTTTTTGTTCGAACGTTTGCATCTGTTCTCAAGCATTTTTGTATCACTTTGGATTTCCCCCCTCCACACCGCACTGTTATTATTCTGCTTGCTTACACTTTTAATTTTTACCTCTCGACTCTGTCACTCATCATTGCACGGAAATTGTTTTTTGTGTTTTTTGTGTCATTGTTATAACGTTTTGGTGTATTTGCTTTTGTTGTTTTTGCTCTTGCATTTATTGTATTTTCGCCTTGGCCTGATTCGACTTTAATTACACAGAAATTAGTTTGCACTATTTGAGCTACTCATAGTTGTTGCCGTGCTTTTGGACACAACGTAAATTGTTGTTTTCTTATTTTTGTTAACTTAGATAACGAATTTATTCGCATGGCAAAACTTTTACTCTGTTCTATAAATTGAGTTTGAACATTTGACCTTTACTTTAATCTTATAATAAAGCTCGTTTTGCTTATGCAACAACGGATATTGAGTTTGTTTTACGCCGACAAGTTTAATTGAATTTATTCAACGTAATAATAAAGCAAAGGGAAACTAAATAAGTTTATGAGAAATCCACTTTTCAATCATTGAATCATCTCTTTCATAAGCTCAGATGTAAAATATTAATCAACTTAAGTCGTAACAAAGCAAATATGCTGCTATGCTTTAAACCACAGCTTATAACAAGGCTTAAAGAGTTAAAACTCAAGAGCTAGACTGACTCCATAGCAACGCTTAAGCACAGCTTCATTAGCACGGCTAAGTGATATTTAGTTACGGCATTTTCTTTCTTTCGGTTTTTCTAATGAGTTCGTTTGGCCATTTCGTTATAGATAACTCCTTGAAACTGCGCGAGGAGAACGAACGACTCAGCGCTGAATTACAGCGCTTACGTAAAATACTTGAATATTCCAGCGATGGTGCCGTGGGTGGCGCCGTTGAGCTTGACGACACAATCCCTTCTGGCGATGGCCTACAGGGCGTTGAAGCAACGGGCGCCGTTGGCGGCATGCCGACGCAGCAGCGTGTTGAACGGCTCGAAGCTGAGTTGCGCTCGGTTAAAAATCAATTGTTGACTATGCGTTTAGAGCGCAAAAAATTACGCACGGACAAGAGCGAGTTGGTCGCACAGGTGAAACAACTGTGCGCGTCACTGCAGGAAAAGGAGCAAGAGCTACGCGATTTCATACGCAACTATCAGGAGCGTGTGCGCGAGACAGAGACAAATAATGCCAAGTTGAGTGGCGATCGCGATCGTGAACGTTTTCAATTGCTCAAGCAGGCACGCGATGAGGCCGAACGCTCCTTAGCGCTCGCGCAACAGTTGAGTACACGCGACATGCAATTGCAACGTCTGCAGGAGCAGTTGCAGGATGCGCGACGTCAATTGTCCGGCTGCATGTCCGATCAGGAGAGTTTGCTGTCGTTTGCGCCGCTGACGCCACCGTCGGCCGCCTCGGGCATGCTCAATCAGATGGCAGTGGCTGGCGCTGTGGGCGGCACCGCAAGCGTCGGTCTGCGTAGTGCATGCGATGATAGTGGACGTGGCAATTCGAACTCGCTGTCTGCCTTTAGCGGCAGCCTAAGCGGCGGTTCCGGCGCCACTGCCGGTGATCGCAACTCTTGCTCGAATGACTCGGTGCTGCGCAATAACAGCGATCGCGAGAGCACTGGCGGCGAACTGAACTTCAGCGATGGCGCTTGCGACAATGGACCAAGTATCACTGTCGATCCGGACAGCATTTCGCTTGTGTCCAGCCAGAATATGTATCAATGTAAGTGATTTTAAGCGACATGTGGCATATAATTACATATATTTAATGCATATATTTTTAGTTGGCACACCCAAGGAACGCAGTCCGACTTTGTCGCCGCTCAATTCTGCCGCATATTCAAGGTATTACTTTTACTTGTATGCAAAAATAGTATTTCAGTATTAACCATAACCATGCCTCTTTGCCAGATCCGTTGAGCAACTTGGTTCACCCGTGGACTCGGATGGGCCTGGCGCAGTTACACGTAAATTTGCACCAAAGACGGGCACACTAAGCGCACGTCATGGCCGCGGTGGCACCTGGGGCAGCATATCACGCGTCTTTGCACGCTCACGCAACAAGAATAAAGCACTATCGGCAGATGGCGCCAGTGAATGTATGTCTTAAATTCTCAAATTAGTCTTTTAGCTTTATTTAAAACATATCTTAATGCACAGATTTGGATTACTCTTGGAGTCCGCTCTCAGAGGAAACGTACGCTGAGAAGCTACGTTTATTGCGCGAAGCCTCCCAGTTGCCCATGGAACGATGGCGTGCAACACAGGTCGTCGCCTGGCTAGAAGTTGCATTGGGCATGCCACAGTATTCGGTGCGTTGCGCCGAGAATGTGAAGAGCGGCAAAGTCTTGCTAGAGCTCAACGATACTGAACTAGAGGCTGGCTTGGGTCTTGTACATCCCATGCATCGCAAAAAACTGCGCTTAGCCATCGAAGAGCAAAGGCGACCGGAGCTGGTGCGTTATCCGCTGATCGCACATTTGGGTCACACTTGGGTGGCTTCCGAATGGTTGCCCGACATTGGCTTGCCACAATATGCTGAACCATTCTTACATTCGCTTGTCGATGCGCGCATGTTAGACACGCTCTCCAAGAAGGAACTAGAAAAGTTTCTAGGTGTGACACGCAAGTTTCATCAAGCGAGCATTGTCCATGGTGAGTGTTGATATGCCGTATGTTACATATATATATTCTGTATCATTATGTGCTTACTTTCATCTTAGGCATACATGTGCTTCGCATTGCCAAATACGACCGTCAAACTTTGGCCATGCGACGTGTGCAATCTGACTCGGTGGACACAGATCCAATTGTTTGGACCAACCAGCGCTTTGTGCGTTGGGCACGTTCCATTGATTTGGGCGAGTACTCGGATAATTTGAAGGGTACGTTGGCATTGATAATTCAATTAAAACAGCGCAATAATTACTCGCGCAGATATCAATTTTCATAATTAATGACATTGCGTACTTGCATCCCTACTCATGTACTCATCTAAATTTGTTTGTTTGTATCGATTCACACAGATAGCGGCGTACACGGTGGCTTGGTCGTGCTCGAGCCCTCCTTCTCCGGCGAGACAATGGCCACGGCGCTCGGCATACCACCCTCAAAAAATATAATACGGCGTCATCTATGCACCGAATTTGATGCGTTAATTTTGCCTGCACGGTGAGTTTACCCAACATATAATTTAATCACAATGTATGCCCATGACGATAATTAAATTTGCAATCGTCTCATTAAATTATTAAAATACGTTCAAATGTATTTATTTGTTCTGTTTTGTGTTGTCTCTTGTAGCGTAATATTTTATATTTATTTATTTTTATTTTTTTTCATGATTTATAATTTATTTTGTACCACTTCGAACTTATTAAACATAAAGTTGATTTGCATTCATAAAAAAAAATTCATCGTATTTATATTTCATGCAATTTTATTCGCTTCATTCACAACAATATTCATATTCACACACTCTTCTACGATATGCAGTCTCACATTTCAGTGCTTATCATAATCACCGTTCAAAGCTGCAATTTGCATCTATTTATACATAATATTAATTTTATTCATTTTTGATTTTACAATATATTTAAACAAAATTTTCACATTTTCAAATGTTTTCATTTATTTTACTCACGCGAAAATAACAAAAAGTTCTTTCAATAATAATTTAGTTTTAAAGCAAACAAAAAAAAAAACAATACTAAAATTTTCAAAAAACGAGTCGGTATAAGTAGGGGGAGTCCATTGGATTTTGGAGACTATATTGCTTTAACGTGTCTGTCCGTTTTCCCATTAGTTTTCAAAAGCCAAAATAACTACAACTCAAAACTCTAAGCTTAAACTTTAAGGTTTTCTCTTTTATATTTACAAGATCTAAGATCTAATGATACTTACAAACGCGTTTAGTTTTATTTTAAAATTAGTTTGTTAGTAAAAATGGGGACAATACCGGGCACATGAGATATCCAAACAATTTGTATTTACGTGCAAAAACATATTTCAAATCTATGGAATAAAATATTTTTTTAAATCAATTTCGATTTGTTTGTGTCAAATTTTTACTTTCTCTTAATTGTTTTCATCATTACACTTCATTCATCTTTTCATTAATGATACACAAAACTTTCAATAACTATTACTATTATACTGAAGCTTTGGATGTTTAACACTAAAAAATAAATCTACATTATCATCTACAAATCATCGCTTTGCTCTCTACGTTCATTTTCATCATTGTCGAGAAAATTAAAAAAAAAATCTACAAAAAAAATAAATGTTTTTCAAATAAGTGAATGTCGTCCGTAAACGTAAAACTTTCATAAAGTGTTCTTTAAAAATTATAAATATCTTAACTGCAACTAATCGCTTTACGTACATTATTCTCTCTCTCAATGTACTTGCCGTGAACATGCGAACAATAAATGCAGATATTTGATTTACTGTCAAATGGAAGAATTTCAAATGGAAAGCAACAGACAATTAGCCAAAATGCAAAATCATTAAATGCTAATTCATTTGTTTAGTTAATAAAGGAGTGTGAACAATAATTAAAAATGGCATGTTAAGAACAAGTTAAAAAAAAAAACAAAAACAAAAAACAGAAAACAAAAAATCAAAGTAAACGAAAATTAGAAAATTAATCAAATAAATATTTGTTAAATTAGCTGTGTATGGTAATAAAACAAACAAAAAAAAATCAAAAAGATCAAAGTAGCTTAAGCAAAGTGTGATGCATAAAAGTTGTTCTTAGAACATGCAATGATTAAATTATTTACTTACACAAATGACACTTTCTTACTTACTCCAAAAACAAAGTGCTTTGTATTTATTTGGTTTTTACGTTTGCTTTAATTTTTTCAATTTATTTATTTCAAATTTATTTTTAACTAAATTATAAAGCAAAGAGCAACAATATGTGAACACCAAGAAATGAAAACACCATTTCAGTAGCTAGCAAATGCTTGCTATAAACACTTCACTGAGACAAAAATATATGTAAGAACAAAAACCAAAAAAATTTATTATATAGCAACTTGTGGGAAACAAAATAAAATATAACTTAATTACTTTAATTGCGCAAAAGCATTTTTATAAACACAAATATGCAAAAAAAAAAAAACCAAAAGGAAACATCAAATCAAAAGGGAAATCAATAGGGAAACAAATGAATATTAATGAAACTCAAATTATTATACAACAAGGCCAAAACTATTTATTAAATGCACAAGAAAATATTTAGCAATAGGTACAAACACATAAGTAAAAAATAATAATCACACAGACAAAAAAAAAAAACATTTAATAAATAACACCAAAAACCAAATATTTCAAATAATTTATTACACTGAAAGTAAATTAACTGTTGTTGTTTTTCTTTTTTAATATATACTTTTGATTTAAAAAATATGTGCATTTACATAAATGTGCTTTATTTTCGGATTGCATACTTTTAGGCGAGACGTGCATAGTTCTAATAACTTATTCAAGTGTTTCTGTGTTGCTCACATAGTTTTTTTTTTTAAAGTTCTTTATCTTAAATACTTATATTACTGCGAATATAATTCTTGTATAATTGTAGCTTGGTTCGCTGTTTTTATGAGTTCGCTTTTTTGATATTTATTTTCTATTTAATCATGTGAAGCATTCATTGAGGCATTGTAGTTACAAACGCTTAAAAATAGCTCTATGTACTTTCTGTGTGCTTTAAAAAACTTTCACACTGTTTTATTATTTTTTTACGCTACAAATCGAAAAAAGAGGTCTTCTAAACGAAATAATTATTGCATTGTTATATGTATATTTATTTATAATTATTAACTCATATGAATTCGTTTAGAAGGCTTTTTCTCTCATTAGTTTTATAAAAATTTGTGTCTTTCAAAGTTAAAAAAAAAACACAAAAAAAAAATAACATTTTTGTCTCTCTTTCTTTTTTCTATTTCTATGTTTTTTCCAACTTGTGCTATATTTGTTAAATTGTCAAATTGTTGTTGCTATCTCTGTACTGTTACAACAAATGAACAACAAATACCAAACCAATAACAACAACATCAACTACAACTACAACTACAACCACATTTAATACCACCCAAAATAAAACACACACACACACATGCAAACAAACAAACATACACTTACAAATACATTTTGAACTGCCTGCCTGTCTGTCTGTCTTAATGTGCATACATTGACTGCGCTCGTTGGAATGCAAATTTTTGTCTGTGTATATGTGTGTGTGTGTAAATGTGCTTTAAAATAAACAAAAATTAACCAAATAAAAAAATTACACGCACTCTTTGAAAAACAATTCGAGAAATGCAACAAAAAATTAAAAAAAAAATATATATATAAATATATTATATAAAACAAAAAACAAAATCGAACGCTTCGTACGAAATCTGGTTGTATTGCAATGTTTGTTGTGTAGAGCGACTTTGGGTCAAGGCATACGTTCCGGTTGCGGCATAGTACCAATAACAGGACCTGGCGGCCTACAGCACTATGCCACAACCGATCGACGATCGAGCGGTAGTCTGCGGGTAAGTTCACACTGAGCCAAACTTTTCATTACAAAACTAACTGTTTTATGCTTTTAACCAAATCAACAACAACAACTACAACACTATATTTATATATTAATATCAATGTTATAACTTTAGGCTTTACCGATTTTCCCATTGTCTTTTATTTGTTCTTATTATTATTTAAATTGTTTATTTTTCTATTTTTTTTTTTTGTCTTTGATTTGGTTGCATTTACAAACTGTAACTGAAACTTTCGCTTTCCCATTATACACAAATGACATTTGAGTATATTTTGAAACAAATATAAAATTGATGTGAAACTGTTCTATGCACTGCTTCGAGCTTGATTTGACGTCCTATTTTTGGTGTGTCAATTGAATTAAATATCCATAATAATATTCTTAGTGCCGTTCGATGTTTATTCAATATGTGCACAAATCATTTTCTTATTTCAAATAAAATTATTTGTATAATCTTTTGTTCTTCTTATTTATACAATAGTATATATTTGTAAGTAGAAATGAATACATAAGTATAAACGAAAATGAAAATTGCATGTTGTTCACCATACATACATTTTGAAACAAGCATAACAACAACTTTATTACAATATTTAATGTTTAATCAATCATAGGCAAATAAAATACATATAATAATTAATTAAACATAAAACAAACGTTTGCATAAACGTTACATTTTCAACAAACCAACGACTTTATTTTTGACTAATTGAGTGCAATATTTAATTGTTTGATTAATTAACATTTAATTAAAATTAATTTATTTAGCACAATTTCTACTCGAAACAAAATGTCAACAAATAAAAAAGCAAAACAAAACCTAATAAAATTAACCGAAAGTCGAAAATGCAGAAAACACAAGTGAAATAATGGCAAAAAATGTTTCCGCAAAAAGGTTTAAATAAAAAAATCATTTTATTGATTAAAATATAAATAAGAAAAATAGACGTCACAACTTGACAGCATCAAAAAGTAATCGATATCTGTTTATATCAAGTTAATTTAATAAAACAATACAATATAAACTTATATACTTTTACACAAAACATTCATGACTGAACCAGCAGATTGAAATTCTCTTTAACTTAATTGTTTTCATGGTCAAACACGATTATATTATTTTGGTAAGAAACCGTAGCATACTTTAGGGAATCATATGCGCTTTACATTTTTATTTGCTAATAAATTTGATAGTTAGAAAATAATAAAAAGAAAAAAACCAAACTAAACAAAATCTTAACAGTATTTGAATAAGATTATTATTGACCGCTTGTTTGTTAATCGAAAGCTACTTTCACGCTCATCGAAACATTTGTGTTGCCTCATACCCTTCGGGCTGGTTGCTTGCTTCAGTCACACATGCATAGCATAGAACACAATACTTAGCTGCAGTTTATACAGAAAAGACAAAAAAAGAAAATACAATAATAATTACTTATCGCATCAAATTTAAAAATTTGTGTGTCAAATATAAAAAATTATCTTAGTCAAATCGAAGCTCATTAAAGAGCACTTAAATAATCACAGCTGTAATTGAAAATAAATGTGTAAATGATTCAAATGATTTTTCAACATTTTTGCAATTGATTTTATTTTTGAAGGTTTAAATTTATCATTATATTTCAACAATCAAAAGCTTAAAATTGCGCTTCACTACTTCTACTTACATACAACCACACGCGGAAATAACACACACATGTGCACACAAAGAACAAGCTGATTAATTAACATGCTTAATGACTTTAGGCAACATTTATGGAAACAACTGGAAAAACTGCTTTAATGCAATTCAATCGAAATGAACTCAACCTTTTTAACATTAAAAATAATAATGTATTAAATTTACATTTTTTTATTTTATTTTTATGTTCGAAAAATATTATTTAAAACACACAAAATAACAATAAATCATGTCAACAGTTGTAAATGCAATCAAATTGTTTAAGCGAACAATTAACAAAAACGACTTTTTCAACGCACATTTCTGACAACTAATAATGAATCATTTTTGTAATCTTTTTTCATGCACAACATAAAGATATCGGCATGGAAAGGATCTCAGGTACATATTTGTATACATAAAAGCAAACATTCATTCTCAAGGAAATTTGTATTAAAAAATAAATAATGTTGTATTTCTTTAATTTCAGAGTTCTCTCTCAAAAGCCTTTCGTTTCAATGCAAAACCACATCGAGGCGCCGCTGGCGATCGCAGCTCATTCGGTAACTCCACCTCACCAACACCCTCGTACAGCAGCTCAGAGGGCGGTGGAGGAATATATGCCACTATAGGCAGTCAGCCCCAACACCAACAACAGCAACAGCAGCAGCAACAACAACACTATCACTTTTTACCACCACCGACCACCGCACCACCACCAGTGCCCACACTCGCCGTAAGTGCGAATTACGGACCACCCGGACACCGTGTAAGTGCACCGCCAATTGGTCACATGGATGTCTCAACGGATCCCAACATGCTCTTGTACGAGCAGCATAGACGTGTGAAAAGCATCAGCGACATCGGCGTCTCAGCTTCGCAGAGCGGCGGCAGCGTTGGCGGCGTTTCGCTATCATCGAATTCGCCCGTATGAGAATCAATTATAATGTAAGCGAAAGACTTGCACCGATTGAAATTGCTGACGTTAGATTAGGAAAAATAAATTAGCCCAACATAAAAAACAAAAGAAGAACATGAAAATAGATAGTGATTGAAAGACATATTTTCTCTTAAATTTCAAAGTTAAACTGTTTACGGCAGAAATACAGAGAAGAAGATATTTAAGATTGGCTATGAGTTGTTTAAAGCGAGGCATACCTATGTGTGAGTTTCAGTTGAGTATGACGCACTAAAATTGATCTATTAACATTAATTCAAAATGCCCACCTTTAAGAATAGCTTGCAATGAAGAGAAATCAATGATCTTAAAGTATTTAAATATGAATTTTATAATTATTATAATTCATGCATTTAACAGTTAATGAAATTGTATTTATTTATATATTAGTTAATATTGAATGAAACTTATTTGCTGTAAATATAAATAAATCATTAAGGCAACTATAATTTAATTGAAATCAAATATTTGTATGACTGTTCAAACCAACCGGGATACGGAAAATCACGCCCCCAAATTCCAAATGAAAATTAATTAGCATAATTACTCATAATTGTTAAATTAGTTTAACATGCATGCAATTACACTATCGTGAACAGCTACAAATACACAAAAGTATCTAGATACATATTATTTATACGTACATTTGTACATGTGCACTTCGAATAATTTGAATTTAATATAAAAAAAATTCATTGAGGCTTTTCATGTGTAAATTGATGAAACAAACAAAAAATAGTGTAAAATGCAAACTATTAAAAATACATACATGCAAAACTACAAGAAAAAAAATAATTTAAAAAAATATGCAATTAACTATTGATAACTAAACCAAAAACTTTCATCAAAAGTATTAAAAAAAAACAAGATTAATATTACATCGTCGAAAAAAAGTCACTAATTAAAATAAATTATTTATTAATGAAATTTTTGACTTTAAGCAGACCAATTTAAATTTAGTAATTCAATTATTGAGAAATAAATAAAAATTATGTGCAAAATATAAAAAATCAAAGCCGCAGTGCAATATTACAGTAACAATAACTTCAATTTCATAACCAGCAACGAATTTTATTACTCAACTACTTTAAACACTAAACAAAAACGATTTCAACAGTTTGAAGTCGCTCTAAACCAAAACATTTCACAATAATTTTCTGCTGATTGATACGCTGTGGTGGCGTGCATCTACTCCGAGGTGTCGCAAGTCCTTGCTAGCGTTGATCATTGTTTTTATCGTTACGCGGACGACGTGTGGTGTTAGGACGTCCTTTAGGCTCAGGTTCTGGGCCAGGTATTGGCTCTGCGCCGATTAAGCCACTATTTGCAATAATAGCGAATAGACCGAAAATCATTAGCCAATTGAACCACTTCATATTGAATTCGGTGTCTGTTTTGTTGAATGCGTATTGTATCTAACCGTTCTAAGCGTAGATCTTACTGTAACTGAATGTATTGCCGTCACTGCATTATCTTTTTATAGTGAAGCTAACGATCGTTGCATACATAAATTCCTACAATGATAGGCATCGACGTCAAATACGTTGTGAAAAACTGTCAACTACGTTTATGCATCACTTTAAATGCCGTCATTTGGGTATGTTTATGCCCGGTAGATCTTGTTTTGATAACGCTAATTGAGCTGTAAATTTTTCGCGTCAAATATGGGCGGACGATCGTTTAGGCATTCAGCATGACGCCAGATGCAAATAAATTACATTTATGTACTTACAAATTGTCTTGTTTTATTTTTGTTTTTGGTTCACACGAAACCAATTTCATCTCAATACAAAATAGTAGCTAAAATAATTGCTTATATCGTTAATTTTTCACTAACTTAAATGTACGCTAGCAAGACTTGACAACATTGTTTTGCACTTGCAGATTCTCACATTTTTTCAATTGCTTGGTCAGTTTTTTATCAAACTTTTTCTCTTGCTTCTCTGATAATTGCTCTACAGTTAGTTTTTTAATATATTTCTTAACCAACTTCTTTTTCAGTTTCTCAAGCGTTATTCCATCCTCATGCTTAGCAACAATCTTTAACAATTCTTCACTCCACTGAAACTCTTCAGATGCAGAGGCGTCTGAAACAGCTGCGTCCACTGATGGCTCAACGTTTTCCTTTTTTGATTTAGCCTTCTTTTGAGGAGGCTGATCTGTATCTTCAGCATGATCTCCATTGGCTGCCTCGCGTTTAATGCCATTTGATTGATTTTTTCCGTGGGTTGCAGCGACTTCTTCTTGCTTGGCTTTTTTCATCTTATTCAGTTCTTGTTCCAGAATATCCCACACTTGTGTGGCCTGGTGTTTTGGCATTCGCATACAATTGCCAACAAAGTTCTCAAATTTCGCTTTTTTACGCGGCACATTATCGACGCTCTGGAGGCGCTGAAATGCGTTCCTTACCGGTGGAGAAAGGTTGTAATCTCCGCTCTCGAGTATGCTGCGTATGATTTCCATCCAGCTTTCTTGTTTCTTCGCATTGCTATTTTTTGATTCTTTAGGCACATAATCCTTACCCGAATATTTTTCCATTTCGGAAATACATTTTGTGTGTGCCACATATTCTTCCCCAAAGAAATCTTTCTGGCAATCCATGCAGGATATATTTTTGGTTGCACCACGACAACGCTGCTGATAGTGCTTTTCCACAGCAGGTTTCTTCACTGACTCGCCGCAGAGGTTACAGGTAAAAAAAACCATAATGTGAAAGTAAGTTTTTTAACTAATCACTAAAAATTGATATTGATTGCAGTGTGCCAAGAAATAAACAAACTAAACCACGTGCTATTACAAAATAGCCGGCATACAGTGCTGCCAATTTTTCTGAAGCAAAAATGGCTACTTTCATAAGTAAACTTGGCTGTCTTAAAAAAACAAAGTGGCTACAAAAATGGTTATTTTTTTTTGGTTTTTGTTTTTGTTTTCACCCACAATGAATATGATTGTTCAATTTAATCGCTTCTTCGAAATAATCTACGGGATTCGCGAACAAATGTTGTGTTCGTCAGTAAACAAATCCAAAAATGACGATTTGAGATTTGAATTGAAAAAATATTCAGAGAGGTAACATCGTAGTAATAATCAAGAATGAATATACGACAACTTTAATAAGTTTTCAGGTAGAGCCAATTATTTGTTTTGGAAATGCGTCTGCACTGTAGCAAACGAAATGTAATTAATTTAAAATGTCATTAATGATCAAGTTTCTCAATATCAATAAATCACTTATATATACGACAGCCATTTAAGGCAAAAAAAAGACTTAGAACATTCTTGAAAATGTCCAAATGGCTGTCGGTTGTAAGACATTTTTATTGACTGTTGAGTCTGAAAAATGGCCAAACCTGACAAAAAAGTGATCAATGTGGCATCACTGCTGGCGTGTTGGCTTAGGTAAGTGCTGCCACCTCAGATTTATTTCTCTTAGAATAGTATCTTAGAGCACTAACAGATTATTGTTAAGCCCTGTTCAAACGGACTCATCTGTTCAATTAACAAAAAGCTTATCCGTTACATGATTGTGAGCGTTTTTCTTTTAAATTGTTGATATTTCATTATATTTTCTGGGTTTGCGAAGTGGCGATAAAGTGAAAGAATCTTTAACTTTACTGCTAATTTAAAAAAAAAGTTTTAAATATTTAAGTTTGAAACTCGAACATCGTCAATTTCAGATACAGGTTGCATTAAAATTCTCATAACTATTATTTTGCATTTGTATTGAATTGTATATAACTACATTAATTAATTAAATATTTAAATGAAAGTTAACCCATTCTATGTAGGAATACACTTTTGTATAAAAGCTTGGAAAGTGAATATCATTTTCAACAGAAGCACAACCATCCCCCATACCATAGGAAGTGATTCCTATCACTTGATACATGCCTTTTAGGGTGGGATGTTTCACAAAAAGTGGACCACCCGAATCACCCGAACAAGTATCTGCATGATCTTCTATAGACCCTGCACATATCTTATTCTTTAATGAATCCTCTACATAATCCGAGCAGTTAGGATTTTGATAAATTCTCGCTTTGAGCAATTTGTTAGAGAGTGATCCATACTCAGAAGTTTTTCCCCAACCGGCTACAAAGTAGAAATCATAATTAACGAAATTTGTTGTGGGCATGCAGGCAGGTAACACATATGGACTAAGCGTTGCATTCCTGTCCAGCCTTATCAAGGCAATGTCATGGCGATAATCTCCATCTTCAAATGTGCTATACGCTATGGCAGTAACACGATCAAACTCTTGCGTATTATTATCAGCTGTATCATGGTCCAATTCACCAAGCCGAACGACTAAAGTTTTGCTTCTAAAAACATAAGATTATTAAAACAATTTTTGTCACCAAGAAATTATTATAACTATATATGTAAGAACCCACCCAAGGCCATTAATGCAATGTGTAGCAGTTAACACCCAGCTCGGTGTTATTAGCGTTCCGCCACATTTCCATTCAGTTTTGCTGGTCCCGTTTTTGTATCCAAGCAGCGCCATGAAAGGAAACTCCTTCGGTTTAACCTCCTTGCCGTCGATAATATATGTCGTATCTTTAACATCGCCAAGTATCTTTTGATACTTTTTACACTCTATGAAATAGTGATAAATGTAATTCGTTTATAAACCTGTCAGCTTTCTTACCAGTTGTCCATGGATTCGTGGGATCTGGTGGAGTATTGTCTATAGGCAACGGACAGCACACTTTTTTTTCTTCTAAATCACAGAAGGGAGGTTCTAATATAAACGCCATTCTGTCAAATATTTCTGGGCACTGTGATGTTGGTTTGCAAATAGAACGTTCCTTTTGGCATACTAAGAAATCGTTAAAATAGCTAAGCTTCCTATCAATGTGCATCGTACTTACTCTGAATTGCGTTCACAAGGCCAGAGTTCAAAGGTGACCGATTTAAAAAAAATAATAATGTTGATATAACGACAACAAAGACATATTTAACGCCCATTTTCTCGCTCTGCTTTCATCTGTGCTGTTTGCAGCTAGCGAATCGATTGAATGTGATTCAATGATACGGCTAGCAAGACCTTAAATAAGCGTGTATTAACTCATCTTACGAGTATATTGAGTAAAACAACATAATTGTTCCATAATCAATAACTGCCACAGTACAGTGATTTTTTAAAATAGGTTCACTCAATTTATTGTTTAACGTTATTAGTTTAGAAATTATGAAAGTTTTTATTTGATTTTGAGCCTAAAAATGTTTTTTGTAATAAATATCACTTCAATTACTCAGTTTGAATTTAAAAAGGTAATCGTAAACAAGCAAAATGTATTTTAAAGTTAAAATTATTATGAAACCACAATAATCCAATTAAATATAATAGAGAAATATAAATTTAACAAATGTTGTAAAAAGCCACACGAACAGATAACAATAAACGGCATCGAAACGAATCTAAACATAAAAAACAACTTCTAATGCCGTTGCTACAAATGAAAAAAGGCAGAACAGTCTGAAAAATGCGTATAAGGCAACACTAATAAATTAACATTTTTGAATTGAGCTAATTCACAAATTTTGAATTTCAAATAAAACCATAAAACTCATATTGGCGCAATATTATTAATTTATGTTGTTGAACCAATATTCTAAAAGACTACATTTTTATTTACGCACACTTTTGCGTAATACTTTTTATTTTAATGCAAGCTTGCACGATGCTTGCGCAAGTCTTTGCGATGCATTTTTGTTGAGCTTTCAGAATGAGCTTATACACGTTTTTAAAACGACCAGGGAGAGTTCGCGCTCTTTGCGTGATTCGAAGTTGAAATTGCAGCCCTGTTAACATAAAACTGACTATTAAATAATTTTAACTCGCCCGAAACGTCTCATAAATGCTAATTAATTTTGAATTTTAAATTTAAATACTTGGCTAAACGAAGGAAAGCACAAATTAAAAAGTTTTGTCTTCAGTCATTACGATTATATTTATAAAAACTTGTGAAGCTAATTTTTCTGCAAAAAGAACCGTTACGTGAACTTTGATATATACAAAAAAGGTAATTACATTTTTATTTTAAAAAACTTGCATTGAATTCTCAAAAAGCTTAGCCAAATCCTCTTGGCTTTGGCCGCGTGGTGCCATTTTGGTAATACGTTCTTGGGGTAGAACGCCTTCCACAAGAGCTGGAATATCGGAGGTGTTGAAGCCCAATTCCGTTAGGCCATTTTCTATGTGCGCTCGTTGCATGTACTCACGCACAGTGTCTGCTAAAATGCGTCCGGCGTCCTCTTGCTTTGCATTGTTTGTATCAGCGCCGAGAAAGTTAGCAGCATCCAAATGACGCTCTGGGCATGCTGGGGCCGTAAATTCAAATACCGCTGGAGCACTGATCACAACCGATAAACCGTGTGGTATCAGCGGGTGAGATTTGCTGTAGCCAGCAGGCCTGTAGTCGCGTACGTTTCCCGAAATGGGATAAGAAAGTCCATGACAAAGGTGGACGCCTGCATTACCGAACCCAACGCCGGCCATCGTCGATGCGAGATGCATGCGTGAACGCGCCTCTATATTATCGGGGTGATAGATTGCATCTATAAAATTTTCTCGAATTATATCCAGAGCAAAACGAGCCCAAACATCAGATACTGGATTCCGTCCTTGGTATGGCGGACGTAGGCTGGGATCACTCGGTGCAAGACCACGCTCACGATAGTCAACGGCAGTGAAACTTTCAAGTGCATGGCAAAATACATCAAAACCGGCAAAAGCAGTAACACGCTCGGGTTGTGTAAGCGTGTGCAACGGATCGATTAGTGCTAATAGTGTAATACACATTTAAGCATTGTTTGTTAGCTTTGTTTGTTTACATATATGTATATGCTCACCCAAAGTTGGTTTCAAATATTTGCTAGAAATGCCAGTCTTTGCGTGAAGTTTTTGGTAATCAAATATGGCCACACCAGTTGTTTCCGAGCCTGTGCCTGAGGTAGTGGGCAATGCATAAAGCGGTTTCAACTTTATATTTATTTCCTTGCCACGCCCAATCGGCCTGTTGACATAATCTAAAAACTCGGACTCGCGATCGCTGGAGTAAAGGTTGGCTGCCTTACAGGTATCGATGACGGAACCGCCGCCGATAGCAACAAATGCATCAAATTGCTTGCGACGCGCAAATTCCGCAGCATGCCAGAAACTTCCATCTGTGGGCTCCACGCGTGTCTCATCGTAAACTTCATAGCCAATGCCATTCCGCGTTAGCGAGTCGAGTGCGACACGTACAGATGGTAACTGTACCACGTTCTTATCCGTCACTAGACAAACGGTTTTCGCGCCAGCATTTCGCAAATCAGCGCCAATCTCTGCGCTAACGCCGGGTCCAAAGCGCACCGTAGAGGCGGACATCTGCAGTGAGAAAATATGCTTTCATAACAAGCGATCTTTGTACCCATTTCGTATTGTTTGAATGTATACCTCAAATGCGTATTCCATTTTGCCCGTTTGTGTGGCAGCCGTTGCGGTTGCGGACCCATAACTGTGGGCGGGACACTTACATCTGACAAAAGGTCCAATCAAATTAATTGCAACTGTTTATACTAATAATATAGTAACTCACGAATTGGCCACAATTGTTTTCATCAAATTTAAAACATTATTGCGCGACATTTTTCTTGCTTCTTTTTTAACAATCGTCGATCAGCTGTTGTTTGTCTTTCTTTGGTGATAAGAACTTGTTTTCGTGATGTGCCAACGTACATACAAACATAAGTGTGTACCTTTACCCCCGGGTGTGTAAGATTGAATGAAGCACGTTCTCTTGCAGCATTTCTTTATATGCCTCTTTTACTCTCAACAACAAAAACAATTCAGTAAATGAGAAATTAGGCTAAAGGCCGTAAATGAGAGTAAATGAGAAACTAATCGGATTTGTTTTGATTTGCAGCGAATATGTCTACTACAGAGTACGATTTCTCGTTTACTTTCGATGATGATGGCTATGAAACTGACTTTACCGGCGATCAAAATGACTTTGAAGTGATGTGGCAGGAAATCGGCGAGGAGCTACGATTAGCTGAAGAGGAGAATGTGCTGGCCAACATGTTCCAAAAGATATTACAATTTAAGAGTGATGGGTGTGCTGGAGGACAGTGCACACTTTAGCTTTATATTATTAATTTATTTATTTGTAATTATTAGATAAGTTTTAGGTTTCATTTGTTTAAGTCATTTGAAATGACATTCGGTTATCGTTTTTGAAAGACGATTTAAAGAATAATGTTTTTTTAAATTGTTCAGATTATATAAACGGTTAGCGTTCTCTAATTAGTTGTAATGTTAAAAACACACTACGCCTTATTCATGTATCCATACTTGGCCGACATTTCCGTGTATGTAAAAACATGTTATTTGCATATCATCGCTGTATATTATTGAAAATTGTCCGTTTTTAATGAAAATCCGTTCGATTTTGTTGTAAATTGTCAAATGATAATGTTCATTAATGGGGTTTTTTAGATTGTTCCTTTTTTTGTTTCCAATTAATTTGTTTAAAATCTTTAAATTTCCTTTATCAGAGTAATTGATATATGCACTTGGCACAAGAAAAATTCGAACAGTTAACTAAAATAATTTAAATTAGAAGAAAACATTTAATTTAATTGAAAACCATCAATTCTACTCGATTTAGATCTCATACAAAAACGAAAATATCTGGCACGTGAACAGAAAAAGTAAACATAATGAATTTTTGGAAGTTAATTTTATTAAATCCAACCACGAATATATTTTTCAGTATTTTTTAACTTCCAAAAATACAATGAAATAATTTTATTTCAACTTATCTAATTAAAGTATAAATGTTTGTTTTTTATTGTTAGAAAAATAATTTATTGGCTTTAAACATATATTTGAAAAAAACAAGAAAAACTTTCGGTTATCAGCGTGACAACCGAAACTTTAAGTTTAAATAGATTTGTATTCTTGTTAAAGAAATAGAAATAAAAGTGCAAAAAGTATATTTAATATTTGTAATGTTTTTTCATCAGAAAAAATACCTTAATTATACAGAAGACTCATGAAATCACTTTTCATTTTATTCAAAGCTGGTTTTTTGACTTTTTATAATAATTTTTTTTCAGTGTTTTAAAATTCTCCATAGAATGGCACAAGTATATTTTTTTTATAATATTTAGAATCGAAATGCATTTTCAAAGTGCTATATAAGTGTTCATGTGTGTATGTCTTTTTCAGTGTGAACAGCTCAAAACCCGTTACTCTTGTACGTAGCGGTTGCTGATCGCATTTGAATTTCAGAATAGAATCTAAATTTTCCATCAATTACTGCGCCAACGGCATTAAGTACATTCATTTGCTACATCAATACAACATTTCCTTGCTATGTTTTTTTTTTTTATTTTAGTTTTATTGTTTCCCTTTTTATCTTTGTTTTTCTTTTAGTTTTATTAATACTTTTTCACTTTTCTTTTACTTATATAAGAAAAAAAATATGGAATTGAGTCTCTGCTATTTTCAAATGCTCACAATTGGTTCGACTTAAACTCTTTTAGGTTTGACAATCTTATTACAATTTTTTGTTTACATCTCACTTTTTCTTGTTTAACTACTCTTTAATATACTTAAATATTACAAAACCAATGCGAACGATGCATATTTCCCTCAGCGGGACTTTGACAGACGCCAAATCATTCATGTTATTGCTTAACGGTTGCTGCAGGTGCTCATACGCTCGCCAACACACTCTTTCGTTGATCCTAGACCTGATTGATCGGCGCATACTTGTGTACCTTTGGTAACTTGGGTTCCTTCGCCGTTGGTTTCATAATGTCTTCGGAAAGCTTCTGGTAGACGAAAGAGTTCTTGGATGCCAGCAACGCCATCTTGTACCGTTCTCCACGTTTGCGCAGTACCATTGTAATGACCTTGACCATAGCAAGCAATATGAGCACAACAAGGGTCACAATGATGATTAATGGAATCATATAGTTGTAGTTGCTGTAGTAAATGCGACCACGTTCAATTATAATCTCCTCTCCACTACTATCATCTTCATCGTTTGCTCCAAGTTTGTCTAGAGTTAGATAAAAAAACATGTTAACTTTATTCGTTTTCGTTAACTGTACTTGATACTTACGCAACAAGAATTTGTCATTAGTTTCTTCTGAAAGATTGACTTCCTCGACCTTAATGCCTTGTTCCTTCAACTTAGAAGTCAATTCATCAAATCGCTTTTTGTTGAGTTCATCGAATTTGTTCTTGGCCTTAGCAACATCGGCATTGTCTTCATCGTCTTCATCATCCTCTTCTTCGTCGTCATAGTCTTCCTCACTATCTTCATCTTCATCGTCATCAACACTTTCCCCACCGTGATTGAGCTCCTCTTCATCAATTGTATCCTGAAGACTGTCGTCCTTAATAGACTCGGTCTTCTGTGAGTCCTTCAGTATCTTCTGCAGATTCTTATCGTCCTCTTCCAAATGTTTGGTAGCCTCTTCAATGCGCTTTTCGAGTTTGTCATCTGCAACAACTTCTTCGTTGTGTTTGCATATCTCATGCGCCAAATCGGCCCAGCTGGCTTGCGCTTGGAACTCGATGAATGTTTCGGCCTCTTCGAGATTGGCAAGCGTTGGCATCTTCTTTGGCAAAGCGTGCGTATGTAGCGAAGCGTAACTGATAAAATCTTGGAAATCATCGTTGCACTTAAGAGGGTTGTGTGTGATGTCGAGAGAGCGCAAATCCTTAAAGTTTTTAATATCGGCAGATGAGATCTTTTTGATTTGATTAGAAGATGCGTTGAAAGTGAGCAATGTGTTGAAGAACTTGTAGCCAATGCCAAACTGTTTATCAGACAAAAGTGTGGTCAGTTCACATTCGCTGACATCCAACTCACGCAGTTTGTTCAATGGCATGAATAGACGCACGGACAGTTTACGAATCGGGTTGCCGGCTAAATTCAACTTAGTAAGCTCGTTGTTCTCCATGAAGATCAATTCATCCAGTTTAGCAATCAAATTATTACTTAAGTCCAAATCATTTAATTTGTTAAGGCTTGCGAATGTATCGCGCTCCAAATTATTAATGTTGTTCCAAGCCAATTTAAGAGATGTCAAATGGGGCATTGTCGAGAATGTCTTGTGGCCAAGTGCACCAATAGCGCAATTTGATATATCTAGATAGTAAACAGTGAAATATCCATTGTAGCTTAAGAAACCATCAGTGGGTAGTTGGCTAAGACGGGGATTATCATTAAGACGAATTACATCCAATTCGGAGTTCTTGTAAAACAGCATGCTTGACACCTGATCCAATTCATTAATGGACAGATCAATGTGACGCAAGTTCTTTTGATTTAAGAAAGAGTCAGCCTGGATTCGCTTTATTCCGTTGCCCTTCAAGTTCAGATTGGTCAGGCCGATCATCTTATCAAACATGCCGTGATGCACATGTGGAATTACGTTGAAACTCAAATCCAGTTGCTGCAGATCGTTAGTGCCAAAAGTGAAATTATTAGCAAAATTGTTGTATTTCAGATGAAGAATGGCAAGCGCTGTACGATTGAAGATACCAGCAGGTAGCTCCTTCAGCTCATTGTTGCTAAGGTCAAGCTCCTCGATTGTTTCCACAGTGTCGAACACCTTCTCTGGTATCTTGTTCAGTTTATTCTTTGACAAATTGATATAAACAATATTGGAGAGTTGAGAGAAAGCATGCGGATTGAGTTCCATCAGGTTGTTACGTGAGAGATCCAATTCTTCGAGGCTGTTTGACTAAATGAGCAATAAATAATTGTTTGTATTAAGAGATGCAAAAAACAAATAAAAGGAAAATTTACATTTTAACTAAATGAAATCACAAACCTTGAGCAAATAATGTACGCTTGACATAACACTTAAATCATTGCCGGTGATGGTCAGCATGCGTAATTTCTTGTTTTGAGCAAATGTGTCAGGACTGATGATGGCCAAGCCCACATCCGTTAGGTTAACGGCATACAAATCGTCGAGTCCGTGGAATGCTTCCGGGTGCATGTACTCTATAGTGCAGTTGGCGATCTTAATCGAAGCAACATGCTTCAATCCAAGTTGATGGAAGAATTTTGGTCCAAGAAGAATTGGATATTTTGGACCAACGTCTGTGACCACAATGTCGGTTATGTCTGAGCCGAATTTCTGTGTGCCAGGGTCAAGTCTTTTGACAACAAATTTCCATTTATTAATTAATTGTTGAAAGAGAGTATTCAATGTATAACATAACCTGCTACATGTGGCCACCAAGTAACTGTTAAGGTTGCGTGCACACTCACAGTATCTGGGACAAGGGACATTCTCGCTAAAGACAATCTCCTCTTCGTCGGCAATATCGTCTTCGTCATCATCATCGTCATCGTAAATTTGCTCATCGGAATAATCGCGTTCGTTATCAATGTCGTTAGTCTTGACATTTTTATCGCTCTTCGGCTGCAGAATGAAATATTTTATTTCCTAAAATCATTTTAAATAAAATTGTGACAATTATTAATTACCTTGGCCTTTGGTACAGTCTCTAGGGGCTGCAATTTCGACTTTGGCGTTGCGCTCTTAGCCTTCTTAGACTTTGTGTCACTGGCCGTCGTCGTTTGTGGCTCCTCATTATCATAATTGTAATCGTCCTCGTCGTAGTCGTAGTTGTAGTCATCATCCAGTTCCTCGCTGTTGTTCTTGCTGCTTGTGGCATTCTGCGTCTTCAAACGGTCAGGCAACATTTTGTTGAACCGAGGGTCTTCAGCCAATGCCACACTATGCTTTGAAGCCTCTAGTAAATCCTTAAAAATCTCATCACTCACACTCTGTTGGGTCGTGGAAGATTCTGGATTCTTTAAATCTCTCAACGTTGTCGAATCTACCTTTACTTTAGGCGTAGAAATCTTTAATACATTGGCAGATTGCTTCGAATTTTCCTCTTGATCGTTAACAGCATTATTTAACAAATCCAAACCATTATCGGTGATGTCATCGTGCAGTAAATCGAAGTCCGGCTTAGGCGTACTCGAATGCGTTACGTGGAATACCCCTATCGAGAGGAGCACCAGTAACACCAGTCTCGACTGGTGACCCATTGCTAATGCGTGCAGGAGCTAAAATAAAACAACGATATTAATATCTTTCTCACAATTATTCTTGTATTGGTAATGGTTATGAGCACTAGTAAATATGTACATGTATCTGCATTTTATCATATTGAGGGCGTTATAGAATATTTGTTTTCCTGTTCTGTTTCGTAAAAACAGACGTAGCACAACAAAAAATAAGAGACAGCAATCTGTTTTAAACTGAATAATGTATTTATTTGAAATCATGCATTTATGGAGTTGAGATTCCTGAGTATTTGTTGCCATTTTCCAGTTTCTTCAATTGCTCTCACACATCTTTTCTTGTCTGTTTTCATTAACATGTCATCAACGTGTATCAAATCAGACATGCAAATATTTTTTATACAACCGATCAATTTACAAATGCATAGTAATTGAGTCTCATATGATAGCAATTTGAATTGAATTATATATACTATACTATATATTTTTTCTACTCTTTCGAACGTGTCAATATGTAAAACACAACAAAGAAAGAATTATTTGTAGTATTTATTTACCATATAACCTCAAAAAATATTAAAAAAAAAACAACTTTAAACTGTGCATTTCGATAAACTTATGTTTGATGAAAATAAATGCCACAATTGCATGTCAGTCAACAGCGCGTTTGATCTCACTTGTTGGCTAAGCTTTTAGCTAAGCGAGCTCTGACAATGACAGTTTTTACTGCTGCAGCCATCATTGCCACTGTCAGATCAATTTCCCTCGCAATCAAGTAAAATACAATACAATGTGTGTATAAATCGTTCACAAGTCAATTGTTGCATCATTTGCTTTTCGTTAAACATTATTTTTTGTGTTGTTTTGTTTTTCTAAATTATAAATTCAGTTCAGTCGCTGTAGAACTTTTAAACACATGGGTTGGTCTCTGAGCCAGAGTACTGCGCTTTATGTGTAGTAGGAGTGCCGTCAGTGTCGCCAATGCGCGTCAGCATACCAGACAATCTGACTGCTGCTGTCTGTCTTACCTTTTAGGGCGTCACAGTGTAGTGAAGAGACTTATTTCCAAGTTGCATGTCTGACGTTTCAATATAATACTTTACTTAATGATATGTTACATAAAACGAAATACGTCTGTCACCGAGTTATGGTGTTGAAAATTTATGCAAATTTGAACAATGATATACGAAGTACGTTGCAGACAATACATATACTTTTCTATCAGAAATAATCAGCCAAAGCTAATTGAAGTTTAATAATAACTTTCAAGCCGGACTTGAAGGTGTGATTTTTTGTAAAAGAGTTTTTCGCAAATACCTTTTTTGTACAGTTAGGTCATGTTTCTGTGAAAATAGCATTTGCATCATTATCATCTTTAGAATTTGTTGTGTACTCATATCATTATCATTATCTGTTTGTAGCTGATAATTGTGTATTTTTTTTTTTACCAAAATTCACCGTCAGCGAATTGCATTACTCCAAGTGTTTAATTTCTTAGTAAGTATTTGAGTCATTTTGTAAACAAAAATGAACCTTCCATGCAAACAAATTTTTCTATTTGAAAAGCAAATTTAGCAAAATTTTGTTTGAAACTCATTTAGTTGGTTGTTTCTTTCATTTTTGCACTAACAGAAGTTGTCGCTTTGTAAGCGTGTTTTATATGCTTGCTAATTATAAGTGGCAACATTTGAAGCGAAAAAAAACAATAAAAAAAAGCGGATGCGGTTTGCTATTCTATTGTTTGTTTGATGATGACGGTGATGATAGTGATGATTTGTGTTGAACATGAAATGTGGCTACCGGTTTTATTGTTTCTCGTATGTATTATAATTTAGGTCGAACTTTCCAATGGCGATTTTGCAAAGAACCGAGAATAAAGTTACTAAAACAATAATTGTCTTCTCAATTACATTTGTGTTGACTCATCATGTACTAACACGTTGAGCAACAAGTAAATATAGTTATATATTTGTACATCATCATAAATAAAAGTGCTTCTTTGTATGACCGTAAAAGTATTATATTTTTTTCTAGACTAGTTTTTTCTACCGTGCTGTAGATTGAAGAACCTTAAAGGTATAATTATCAAAGCTATAAAAATACAACTCTTCAACATGTTATCCAATTGTCGTCCCATTCATCGGTTAAAGAGGTTCTCCTAGAATGGAGTACAATCGACTATACCATTCTGACTTACTTTTTGTTGAGAGTCTCTTGGTGAGACTTTTGTTTCTGTTATCGTCAATTCAATGAAATGTTACTCTTCTTATCTTATATTTTCATTAAATTTTGTTGCGTTTTCCTATGAAGATAAGATAAAAATTCTGGAGTTCTTGGTAACATTATGAGTTGTTTTGTAAGCCTTTTTCATGCGTATTCGTTTTCTACATATTACTTATTCATTTTTGTTTTGTTTTAATAATAATTATTGAAAAGCATTAATTATTTCAAATTACTTTGAATGTATTCAATTTTTTCTTTTCTATCATATTTTTAATTTGACTGTTAATTATTTTATTTACAGTTAAATAATACTTTAGCATTGAGAGCTTTATTAACTGCTCCCTAATCCGCTATTGAATGAAAGCTTTTCACAATATTCAATTGACGTCAAGTGCACCCATTCACCTGCTTATTGAACAATGCTAATAATAATCATAGCTCTAATCAAACTGTCGCACACTCACGTACATTCGCAGACTATAATGTGTATTGTATAAGACTTCAAAAACGAGTTTGTGTCACCGCGTGCTCAAATTGATATTAAATCACTCAATTGTAGCAAATATGCATTTGAAACTGAATCTGTAATTGCAAAAAATGCACAACAGATCTACAATAGTAAACAAGCACACATATAATGTGTATTTAATTGTTATAACATTGAGCGGTAGTGAAAAACAAACATCTCACAAGTTTGTATGTTTCTTTGCCCTTTGCGATTTGCAATATTAAAAATCCAAACACGTATTGACAGCTAAACTGCATTAAAAAGCAAAAACGAAATGCTTTGAAATGACAAGAAAATAAATTATCGTAGGCAATATTCGCAAAACAAGCTAAGCTAATTTCGCATTTACTTAGTAAATTATACGCTGTCGTGCCACTCGCTCCCCACACACAAACAGCTCAGCTTGGAGTGCAGTCTGAAAAGCCTATTTAAAATGCCACTTCAAATGTGTTTAACGCTTTAAGTGTGTGTGTGTGTGTTGCATTTGATTTCGAGCTAAGCAAATGCAAATACGCATTTTGAATTTTACTTTTTCCATTACTTTAAGCTTACCTGTGGCGACGGCGACGGCGCCAAATCAAACGAACAACAGACTTTATCGCCGCTATAAGATCTCGAATATATCTGCCCATATACGAACGTGTACTCAAATCAAATAAACTCACATACATACTCTCATATACTCACATGCCTCACAAGTATATACATGTATAAGTATAATTAAGCACACAGATATCTAGCGTATACATACACACATATCTTAAAGACAACATCTCTGCTAGGCATTTATCTACGCTTGCACACACCGACTTCTTATCCATGAAATCACATTTACCTCTCGCTAAACTTTAGCATTGTCAGTCTTTGTCTTTGCCTTTGCTAGACTATGCCGCAGTTCATGTCTTATTTCCTCTTCTACTTCACTATTCCCTTTTTCCACACTCTCGCTCTTACACTTATACCGTTGTTTCTGACACACAGCTTTGCGTGGGCGTTAAAAACATGAACGCGGTCTATGTCTGGTTAGCCGACAATTTGAATAATAAAACCCGAATCAGTCGTCGACTTATCAACAAACCACCAACTGAACCACGACGAGCGGCAACAAAACAAAGTGTGATTTCAATGTACCATAAAATGATTTATCGCATCATGCTATTTTTAATAATCTTTGCTTAATGACTGACTTAAACAAAAACAATGATTAATAACACAAGAATTTGATTTTTCACTAACTTTTAAAACAAGTTTCGGTTGAATGTTTTTTCATTATTGTGTGACATAATGAAAGAAATATGTTTGAAGTTTGTTAATTTTTACGTAGATATTTTTTTAATGTATTTCTTGTGGCAGTCATATTTATTAGAGAAGTCAGAAATAACAAAACTAAGTTAATTAACTGAAAAGTGTTTTCACTCACTTGAATATGCAAAGCCATGTTGGCACATAGAAAACTCGTACTTGTCATACATGTACTGGTATGCAAATAAGTTATTTTATATAGGAAATCATGCGTCAGTAATTAATCTAGCGTGCTTGTGTAAAAGCGTGTATCTATCTATATGTGTATGTGTGTGGATTGTTTCAAAGCCAATAACAGTTATTGAACTTACATGTTGTAGCAAAATAGCACATGACACGATCCATTGTAGATCGTGTTGGTATTGTCATTTTTATTATTATTTTTTTTATTCATTTATTTTTGCTCTAATTGATTGTACATGAATAATCATTAAATAATAAAAAATATGCTCAATCTATGTTTTTAAAAGTGCTTTGTTTAATGCAAATAAAAAAACGGACTTCGTTTACGTTAAACTCGTGCTTTTGAGTCTATACAAAATGAAATGTCACCGCACAAAGCATCTGCCAACTTTGAGTTTTATTTATTTTCATAAAACAGTTTATCATCCGCTAACAAATACTTTCGAGTTATGTATATTAACTCATACCAAAGAAAAGAAAATATCAAATGTCGTTCGAAATTGTCTAACTGTGCGAGTTTGTCTGCTCATTTGAAAATCTAAGAAAACAACTATAAATATTCGTTATACAAACATACAATATTGAAATTTCATTCACAGTGTCGACAATCAGCTTCCCCTGGGTGCTAGAGAAACTCATGGTGATACATGTGTGCTTAAGTTAACAACGAAAATGCGCAGGCGTGTTGAATGCTGCCTAAGCTTGACTAAGCCGCACACAAAAAAAGAAAAATGGAAAAATGGAAAAATAAAAACAAAATACACATGTGTCAAGCCAACATTTGGTCAATGCTACATGTGCGGCAAATGCAGTTGCCTCAAAGCTAATCAAAGTTGTCTCACTTTAATGCTAACCATTTTTTTTTAACGGTTTCTGTTCAGTCAGTTGAAAATGAGGTGCGGCTTTGTGCTATTTAAGTTATTAGGTATGTTTTTCATGATCATATCGATTTGAAATCTGTTGAAAAAAGATCAGACACAATTTCATACTACAGACATACATAAATGCTAAGAAGGTTGCAAGGTGTCGCATAGCCAGGTAGTTTCACCTTGAGTCAGTCTCAAAAATGGCTTGATATTGGGAACACCCAATAAAAATTCAGAGTATTTTTAGCACTGATTGTGCTGCGCAGGTAATTTCTGCACGGTTTATTGACTTTGTATTGTATTTTCGTGCCGAAATATATCCTTATGAGTCTCGTAAACAGGAAGTTCAGCGTATTGAGTTTTGTAAAACTCCATAAGGAAGGCATACAGGTAAAGTGTAATGAATGTGTCATGAGCGGATGTAAATATAAATGTTATTTATATTTGTATATAAATAGTATGTATTACACAGATAAAAGATACAAATAACTGGTTTGAAAATATAGTTCAATGTTGTAAGAATTTTATGAAATTGTCTAAGACTTCTTTCTAGTTAATAGAATTGCATTCAATTTGTATGGGACTCGAACTTTTTTCAGCCTAAATCGACAGTTGGTTTGGTTCAAGCACTAAACAAAATCCTTAGATATCTCAAAAAATACGCATCTGTTTTATTTTTATAATATCGTGAGGTAAGGAAGTATCATATTTCTTGCTAAAATATTGAAAATACGAACCAGTCACAGCTGAGACTTTTTCGAACCAAAGAAAATAATATACAATACTAAGTAAAAAGGAAGTTTCAAAAAGAGGGAGAAGGAGCGTTATATTTTATAAAAAAAATATGCTCGTTTTAAGCACTTTAAAGAAAAGAAAAAAATAAAAAAGTTGTCTGTGGCAACATTTGGCCACACATCATAAAATAAGCAAAAAAGCAAAAGAGTTGCTTAGACTTGTTTTTTTTTCATACTCTTGGCCAAAGACATGAACAGCTGCTATTAAAACCAGTTAGCAACATACGTTTTTATGCTGTAAATTAGTTGCGGACAAAATTCTTGGAAAAACATCATTGACCAAAAGCGGCTGAGCATATTTTGTGCTGATTAAAGGATGACCCTGCAAGCCAAACCTTCTTTTTTGGCCGAAAATATTTTGCGGACATCATTATGAAGTTATAGCATTTTTTTTTATCAATTTACAATACTTATATACCATATTTCATTGTACAAAATTGTGCCACCGAAAAGCTGAAGTGCGATTAATCTTGTCTTTTCTTATACATTTTTCAATTTCGTAAGATTTGGAAATTTTTGAAATTTTGAACCTTTGCTTGCCTTCGTCTGTCAAGCTTATTTGTATAAGCTCTGCAAGCGTTGTCTTTTATTCAAATTGTTACAAATAAAGGAAATAAAAATAAAAAATAAAAAAAGAGAAAGAGAAAGAGAAATGTAAATGCAAATGAAATGGAAGGCATGCAAACAAAATACAAATATACAAATTTCATATGTGAATGACAGGCGAATGCGCTTTGCGTGGTTATTATAAATTTTATATATTTTGACGATATTTGAGTATGTCTGTCCGTTTGTCTGACTGTCATGCCATGCTTTGTCAACACTTCAAAATGCGCCCCGTGCTGATTATCACATTTCTTTTTATGAAGCAAGTGTGATTAATTTGGCTTTAAATTTCACTTGCCACTCATTTTACCTTTTCTATTTTCTTGTTGTTTTTTTTTTTTGTTTTTTATTGTGTTCGCCTTTTGGTCTTTGTTTGTTCTTCTTTATTTAATTGCGTTTTGCTGATAAAATGCATTATTTGCTTTTATCTTTAAACATACATAAGTAGCCTTCGAATGTGCGCTGATTTGTTTCCCGTACCGTTGAAGTTTCAAAATATTTGAGAACCCGTTGTGCGATTGTATTATTGAAATTTCATATGGAGGATCAACGACTTCTGCTTGCGATTGCACAAAATTTATTGTTTACTGATTTCTGAACTCAATGTGATTTTTTTTTAAAAGCGTTGTGTCTCGTTTCATTGTTGGTTGTTTTCTTTTTTTTTTTTCCTTTAAGACATTTAATCAGGTGATATTTTTATATATTTTTTCTTCCTATCATTCTTGGAAAAGTTTGTTTGTTGAAATGAGGAATTTAATGAATTTAAGAATTTAATACTTAAATCGTATTTTACGTTAATGCAAACAATTAAGTTAAAATAAATGAGCAACATTAAAAATTCGCTAAAGGTAATTTGCATTTTTTGAAAATGCAATAAAAAGCCCGAGAAGGTTAAATTTTATATTGAGAAAACAAGAAAATACATTTATACATACAGTCAGTCAAACAAGTTTACGTATACTTTTTTGTTAAGCAAAAATCATGCTTAAATTAAAAATCCTTTAAGTTATTTAATAATTTCCTTGAATGTACTACAAATATTAAAATTACAAATTTTATTTTAATAATGGAAAAAAATCTTCGAATTAAATATAAATTACAGTTCACTAATAATTCTCTATGCAAAATTTTAAATTTCATCGGCCAAACGATATCTCGGATATTCACCAGTTTCTTGTTGTCTTCAAATCTCCCATTTTGAAAGAAGTTTATTTCCCAAATAGCGTTGTGTACGTAAACTTTCTTGTCTCACTGTTTATACAATAGTTTATTTACAGGAAAGGCGGCGTAAAAAAGGTTTTAAGTAATGCTAAAGTTCACTCAAATGAATTCAAAGCAACAAAAAACCGGCTTACACACATACTAGTACACAGACAAATACATACTACGACTAACACGTCTACAAGTGAACTTGGCTTGTTCATTAGCAGTAACTTGGAAATTGACTCAAATGCAATTTTGCATGGAACACAATTATTTTTACTTAGTTTTCCAACACATTCTAACTCAACTACATAAGTACATTTTGCTTTGTTTTGTTGCTGAAAATGCCGACAAAGAACGTTGTCGCTGTTGATAGATCGGCAACGACGGGGTATCGGTCGGTCCTGCACATTAAAACTGTTCGGTGGAAAAGGCTTCAATGTAAATGTGTTGATTTGCTTGTGTGCTATTAGCAGAAAAGTGCTATACTTCTCATTATTTGTTGTCTATAGTAAGACAGATAGAATGACATTTTTCTATAAATCAACTACATTTTTCTGCTTATTTCTAAGTATTTTAGCCAAGACTCTAACAAGTCGAAATTTCATATTTTACACGTAGTCGAGTTTTTCGCACGTCGCATTTTATCGCTTCATGATAAAGGTTGTCTTAAAATGTCAATAGCATATTTATAACAGTGCGAAAATAATAAAATATCGGACAGTGGAAATTATTCGAGTTATGCGCAGTTTTTGATTATTATCTATTGAAAATTTCATGGACTTTGACAAGATGCAATCAGTAGCTTTGCAAGTGCAATCTACGACAGTTGAAAGGTTCGATTTTTGTGTTTCTATTTAATTAAAGTAATTAGAACTTGTTGAATGTGTCACAATATCTTGCTTAACATTCAAGTGACAACAAGTTGTACTATTTTACTTCAAAAGCAATTAACAACAAACAACAAAGTGCAATGTTTTATTAGCCTTGGCAGCAGCCGCCGTTCGTCTTGAGCAATTTAAGCGTGTTTCAATGTACGAATTTTGAAATCAATATTCATTGAAATGTTGTCTTTTATTATTTTCTACAACGAACTTTTGCTGTTCATGGTCAGTGGAGTTCAAACGCACAGTTCAATTGGCGCCATGCTGCTTAATTTGCTTGTCTCATGTTGTAGGCGTTTACATTGAAATAAGCGTCAGTTTATTTGTGCGTATAAATCAGTTTGTTGGCTTAACTGCAAAATTCATAATTGTCTTTCAAAGCATAGATTTTTACAAGTACAACAACTTTTTTAACTATATCTCTTTCAATATTAAATTTTCATAGTTGTATCTTTTTTGCTTTGCAAAAGTCGTACGTGAATTCTAACAGTCGGGCAACATAATGTTGTATTTGCGGTCGAGTTGCGCAGACGCCGAAAGCGAAACGCACAACAAACGTAGGCATTAATTTACATACAACATACGTCTGACATGTCACATACACATAACACACACAGATATAGAGCCAAGTATAGCTTTGACATCATGCTGAATTTCATTAGCTTGAGTCAGGCTGCGGTTTTCATAGCGCTTGGCAAAGACAGACATTTGTGGTTTTTTTTTATCGAGTTCACTTTGTGAAGCGTTTTCTAGCTTGAAGCATGAGTCGTTGTCTTTTTTATGCTGTGATGTTGCCACACATGCATGCAGGCTTTACATGAAATTTGTTAGACATTAACGACTGCACTTACGCGCAAACACACACACACACACACACTCACACACACATAAAGACACTCACTGAAGCCAACGCAAGCGCACAAAGAAGAGCAAAACGCTTTGAGTTGTATTTTGTAGCGATGTGTGTGGCTTTTGTAAGCATTTGAATTTCTTGCGGCATTTTGTTTGCTTTAAGTAATTTGTATAAATATTTGTATATGTAAGTAAAAAGTGAAAGTTTAGAATAAAATAACATTTCAAAATAACATATTTCCGCTGTGTGGCGCATACGCCTTCACATAGCAGTGATGTAGGCGTTGAATGCTCTTAGTGACCGTCATCAACACTTCCGTAAAAACACGGCACGTTCAAGCTATAGAAAATTTGTCATCGCATACTTAGCATAGAAAGTGTCGAAGAAACATATCAGCAACAACAACAACATGAACTGCAGTCAAGCAACAACTAAGCTTGGCAAAGTAAACGAACGAACGAACGAACGAAAGACGCGGTAATGCGATAAAAATGCATTAAGAGTTCGCACTCAGCAACTTCAAGCTAAATGCACTAATGAAGTGACAATAGAGATTACAAATATGTTGCTGTATTAGTGCAAAAATAAATAAATAAGAAACATTTTGCCACACGTATTTGTGTTAGTTTTTTGCATGATTTTGCGAAAGCATGTGTCTCACGTCGGCGTCGCTGTCGCCGCCGTCGACGCTCTACTTTTGCATTTTCATGCGGCTGCCTGTCAACTGTCACATTCAAGCTTGATTGATTCGATTCAGGGTTAAGGTAGAAGTCATGCGCTCATACAAACGTATACTTTGTACAATTTCAACACGAACAGCAACAACAACGAATCTGTGCGAAAAAATCAAAGCTTGTGGCCTCAAATCTCGGCGGCGTCAACCGAAACTTAACGCTCAATTAAACAATACTAAAAATAAATCATTAAATAGCAATGAATATGAAGCAAAATAATAATAAAAAAAAATAAAAAAACATACACAGGAAATATAAATTTAATAAGATACAAATTTTAGAATTTCGTTACATGTTTGGTGTTTTTTTTTTAATTTATTTTTACTTTTCTCAACTTTGAATTTTAATGAACAATTCAAATTTCTCAAATTATTTGCGCATGCGCAAAGTTTAATTTGTTGTTTGTGTTAAATTTCAAGTCAGCATTTTATTTGTTGTCGCTAAATGACATCATTATATGACGAATGTTGTCTGAAAACGTAAGCAGTCTCGATTATTACACATACGACGTGTGTTTTTCAATACGCTTCAACAAATCATCAATTTATTTTTGTTGCTCTTGTCAATGCGATTTTTGGCACATTTTTTATGACGATTTCGCTGAAAAGTTAATAAACTCGTTGCTTGCTTATCGTTTCTTTTTTTTCCAACTAAACTTACTAAATTTGGTGTTTGTTTTAGCACACATAATTCTTTTAACTACCGAGCTTGCATAGTTTTATATGTGTACATATGCTTCATTTTCGAAGAAAAACATTTAAAACGTTAACACATTTGAATTTTGACCTCATTAGCGTTTGCGTTAAAATACAAACTTCTTTTCGTTATAAGAAACTTTGCTTAGTAACTTTTATCGGTACGTCTTTTTTTTTTTTGTTAAATACCATGCGCGCTTAGATAAGATAAACGTTAGAAAACTCATAAACAAGAAAAATAAAAAAATGGCTTATGAAATGTTATTTGCTTTTGCTTAGGAAAAAAAAGAACAATTTATTATATTTCACTAAAAGCAAAAGAATACAAAAAAAGAGCAAACAATTTTTGTTAATGCCGCGCATAAATATGTTCGAGCTACTCGACTGACTTATAAGGCGTGCATTAATTTTATTTGCCATTAACAACTTCTACTTGATTGGCAATAAGTAAATTAAATAAAAATTTGAGGGTTTTACCTAAGCATTGATTTACAAACAAAGTACTTCATCGCATAATACATACACTTTGCTGTTGTAAAGTTTCCGTATTTGTCGACGTTCTGTAGTGGCAAATAATATGTTTAAGTGTTGCCTATTTCGTTGTGTATTTGTTAATGTGCCATACGTCATTGTTTATTGCTGAAGGCATACTACACTCGGATAAAGCATGACTTAGTCAATTGAAAAAAGTACAAACAATTATCGAAAAAAATCCCCGTTTAACATTCAACCTTATTGCCTTTAGAAATGCCTCATTTGCAGTAATTTCTAATTTTTCATTTTCAAAGTGATCAATAATTATTTCACTGCAATCGTTTGAGTTCATAATTCAATGAAATGGAATTTCAAATACTAATTTCTTTTCAATTTAATTACCGCTAACATTTTTCTTTGCGCAATTAAGTGTTAATAAGCCTAAGACCAAGACTGGTGTCACTTTCAACAGTTAAAGAATTTTGTAGTTTAATTAGTAATGACGATGGCTAACTGGTTTCGTGCTATTATTATTTATAATTTTTGTTGTTGTTTCTTCTTATTATGGCAAAATGAAAAAAATAAAAACATTTCTTGGTCAATTTCAGACATTTGCGTGTGTGTGTAGTCGTCGTTGTCGTCGCCGCCATCGTCATCGTTTTCTGCTTTGCGCATGCGCTTGTGTATGTAATTGTAGCATTGTGGTTGTGTAGCTTTGTATCTGTATCTGTTTGTGTCTGTTGAATTGTATATGAAGGTGACTTCTTTTAGTTTTTTTTCTTCTTTTTAAATGCATTACCGGTTTTTCTCGTCGCGTGTTGTTGTTGTAGTTCGCTTTTGCTCGTGATCATTGACTGAGCCCCCTTGAGGTTTATTTGTTGTATGTCGTTGTGGTGTGTAGTGGCTGTTGTTGTTGTTTTTCTTTTAATTTTACATTGCCTGTCTTGCGTTGTTTCTCTGCTCCTCACATACAAGATGCCAATACAAAAACAAATATATTTAAGCACAGAGCGAGTTGTAATCTTATCTTCGCCTTGTTTTTTTTTTTTTTTGTTTATTTTTATTTTATTTTTTTTTTTTGTAAGTGTATATCATAGTATTGTAGGCTGTAACTGTTTGTCTGTACGTCCGTCCGTCCGTCCGTCTCGACAGTGAGACGACGGCATGCCGCTTATGGTGAGTTGGCGTTGGAAAAAAATAAAAAATGAGGTGAAAATGCATTACATCTGTGTTTGTTGGAAGTTGCAAAGAGTGTGTGTGTGTGCGTGTTTGTGTTTGCGTTTGTGCAAGTTGTGCGGTTGAATGTTTGCCATTAAAATTGCAATATTTGCACATTTGTTTTGAGTTTTCAGGTAAAACCAAACACACATTTCGTAAAGGCAACACATATTTTTTTTTTTGGTTTTTGTGTTTGTTTTGGTAACACAAACCCTGAGCTAAGTTAAGGTAAAACAAAATGAAGACAACTTTTAGCACTTAAGCCAGAACCCCTTACTTGGTAGTTCATATATAATGTTTGGCTCTCGAGAGATAAGTGAAACCGTTAACCTTTCGTTGAGTGCTGAACTTATAAGCAATTAAGCCTTACACGCTTAGCACAGCCTGAGTGTAGGGTATGACCCTAAAATTTCTAGACATATTTTACGACCCAAAATCTTAACACATACATATGTATGTACGATTATCGCGTAAGTCGATTATAGCAATAATAACAACATTAAAGTATAAAAAATTCCATTCTTTTGGACATTGGTTGTATAACATATGTATGTATGAACATGTTTAGATTGTTAGAGGGTTCGGTTGTCAGACATTCAACGCACGTAGTGTCAGTTCTATCTACTGTTTACCCAAAAGTATTGCGCCTTAAGTTAGAAGGAAAAATATAGGTATTTAAAAAATCTATTTTAAAGTCAACAACGAAACGTGTGTTGTGCAGCGTAAACTGGCACTGAAGGCGTAGAACAAACGTAAAATTTATACACAATACACTCACACACACACACACACACACATTGAAACCGAATTCCACCACAACGACTTGCAGTCAGTCGGTTCGTCGATGATCGCGCAATGTATGTGTTTTGCTGGCTAAAACATCACTCAAGATACTGCTTCGCAGGTAAAAGGTAAGAAGCAGATAGCAACAAACATTGCTGGCCGCGAACACTGTGAGTGCGACTGAACTGACTATAGTAACAAATGACGAAATCTGAAACCTAACTTTGCACACACACTCGGTTTCAGAGTACCATTTAACAAAGTATCGGTGACATTTCAGTGTCTCCGAAATTTTTAATTATATGAAAGTATGAATAAAATGTCTTCCGACTCATTATAATTCACAACCATGACTTACCTTTTAATCTGATTGCTCTCAAAAAATATCCTCAATTGCAATTTAATCCAAATTTTACTGTAAGCGTGACTTAAGATTCGATAATTTTCGCTAAAAGAAACACAATTTATTTATTTTTTTTTTCAATTTTTAAGTCAATCTTAAAATTACGAAAATTAATTCAAATATTTATTTTGTTTTTAACACTTGTTCATCTGATAGATTTTATATTAACACATTTATATTAATCATTAACTTCTTGGTTTATTACCGCTTATTCCAACAGTTATCTGTATTCAATATTTCAATGTTTTTAATTTTACAGTTTTTTCCGTTAAGCGCGCGTTCGCTGAAAGACAGTTAAACACCTGTTGATATGAACTGAAACTGAACCGTTTACCAAAACTTCGACGAGCAGTACCGTACCAGTGCTGCAACTCCCCCATTGACAAAACAAATCAGATCGAGTGGAAAACTCACCAATTTCAAATGGTACAGCACTGGGAATTTTGCAGCACTTGTTTTTTTATTGAAATTTTGTAAGTTTTCTTAAAATCACCTAAAAACTCCGAAATAAAGTATTTTCAATTTAACAGATTCATAGAACACGCCATTTAAATTGCATATATACCAGAGTATACCATGGTCATCGATCAATGGACGGTTAACTTCGAAAGCAGAGACTTGCAGATGTACTAACTCATGGCATCATGCGTTTCAAGCGAACATACGCTAACTGATCTGCAGCTCGGATTGTTACCACCCTGTGGTCACAATGTTACGACACTGAAAACTCACTGCTAAGACTCTTCTAGTGCCACATACTCTCTTAATTTGAACATACTGTTAAGCTCTGTTACCTCAACAAGTATGCAGCACAATTATTATTCTAGTGATAATTATTCAAGAATACAAAACATAAAGGTTGCAGTCGAGAGTGGAGAATAGTCAAATCACCAGGCTGCCTGAATATTGCATTGTTTCACGAATGTTCTCCACGTTTTGCGCTGTTTTAGGAGGGTATACTTTTTAATTAGCTTCGTTTTCAGCAGTTTTGTCTTGTTTAAATAGTCATTTTTACTGATTATTGGTAGAATACAGCCATTTTGGCTTCAAAATGCCACAAAAACCTCATCCGACGAACGTACTGATACTACAGTTTTAGAGACATTGAGTTATTGAAAAACTAATTATGTTCATTTTTCTTGCCAAAAAGTGCCACTAGATGGCATTCCAATTAGACCTCTATGTGTAAAGCTTTCTCACAGGCAAACGTATAAGAAGTTATAACAGAAAATTTGTCCAACAGTTTTCACGTCCAACACTTTGTTAAAAACATCAGCCCTTTTCCTTTTCTTTCCGTTGCAGTGACGCAAATGCGCTGCTTTTCACACACAATCAGTGCTTTGACAGATGTATTGACTCATTCATTGTTTGATGCATTCCCTTACTCACAGGGTGTATACAAAGCTGTCCAGGGTCAAGCCCTGTTAGTCCGAATTTGGGCAAAAGGCCGATCGCTTCTGTTAGAAGACGAATGCAATGGAGTTCCTAAAAGTGGTCGGAAAAAAACTGACTTGGCAACGCTGAATGTTACTAACATTCCGCATACAGCGCTAGTTTGTGATTTACCCCACTAGGTGGCTTTCTTGTTTTTGAGCTAGCTGCAGCACTGAAAACATGCGTCATCTGTTCTCCATTGTTTTGATTTTTGCTTCTCTTTGGGCTTTTTAATAAATTAAATAATAATACACAATAATTGCAATAGTGCCTGTTGAATCTTTAAAACTGATAGTCACTGATACGGGCAGTACTAGTTACATTGACGTCGCCAATTTCCAAATCCAGAAAGAACTAGCAAAAGGAACAATAAACATGCAGCAGGATAATTGTCCAGAGTTATACGAGGAGGTGAAGCTATTCCGCAATGCACGTGAGCGTGAAAGATATGATAACATGGCCGACTTGTACGCCATCATAAACACAATTCAACAATTGGAGAAGGCGTACATACGCGATTGCATTACGCCGCAAGAGTACACTGCAGCTTGCTCCAAGTACTTGGTCCAATATAAGGTCGCATTTAAGCAGGTTCAAAGCGACGAGTTTCCCGCAGTCGATACGTTTGTCAAGAAGTTCCGCTTAGACTGCCCAGCAGCGTTGGAGCGCATACGTGAAGATCGTCCCATTACTATACGCGACGACAAGGGCAACACGTCCAAGTGCATCGCCGAAATAGTTTCACTGTTTATAACTATTATGGATAAGTTGCGTCTGAAAATGAACACAATGGACGCTCTGCACTTTGACGTTAAGGACCTGGTGGACAATATGAATCGGTTGTCATTGATTCCGGAGGATTTTGAGGCAAAACAAAAGGTTAAAACCTGGTTAGATACACTTAACGAAATGCAGGCGTCTGATGAGCTTACCGAAGTACAAGTGCGCCAATTCCTGTTTGACTTGGAGTCAGCTTACGCCGATTTCAATAAATTGTTACACAGTCAGTAGATTTTGGAAATCTCGTTCTGTTACGCTACTCCATCAACTATTCACGACTGCAGTACCTCAAAGACAGTGTGAATAACTTAGCTGAACATATAAAACGTTTACTGCTAAACTTAGTTTTTAGATTATTAGACATTACTTGTATGTATTATTCGTAAAATAATATAAATAAATTTTATGAAATTATATGTTCGATTCTTTGATTTGTTCGAGGTCCAAGCATGACCCATGGCGCACACTCTCCTGAATTGTTAAATGTTAAACTTTCAGATTAAACAGCAAACACTAAACGTGTAATTACGAACGACCATGATGTCTGTTAATATTAATAGTTAATCATAACAAAGCTTACTACATTGACTCAAATTGAATTAAGCAGTTACTATACTTTTGGTTATTTTTGTGGTATATAAGATCTCGGTCAGTACCAGTAATGAAACAGTCCAACGTTGGAAACTAAAACAGTAGGAAATTCAAAGTACACTTCAAAGGTAGCCCCAAGTTAAAATGCTGTACAAACCACTTGTGAGTTTTTATCATAAATAAAAGTTAAGATTTGTATAAACATACACTAATACTTTTTTATCTTGAAAAGCTTTTTAGCTTCATCTTTGTATTCGCGGCGGCCGAGCAATATCATCCAACCGCTGTGCAATATCCGGCCGGAGTTAATCCCCAGGATTGTCCAGGGTATCCCGTGTGCGATAATGCGCGCCTGCACAATGCGCATACACAGTGGAATGAACAGGTACAGGCACCTATGATGTCTTGGCAGCACTCTGAAATGCAGCATTGGCAACCAACCTCTTGGCAACAACAAAGTACACAATCTTGGTCACAAAATGCTGGAAGTGATATGAGTGGTGGCGATAAGTATCCAGCCGGTGTCGATCCACACATGTGTCCCAATTACCCATTCTGCGACGTGCAAGGCGGTCAAACGCATGTTGGCGCTGGATTTGGTGTTGTAGCGCCAATGCCTCTACCCGGTTGGACTGAACGCATGTACCCTGCGGGCGTGTCGCCCCATCAGTGCCCCAACTTTCCCTATTGCCACTAATTTTGTGACCTTGTTAATTCAATAAAGAAAAGCACACACACAATTCCTTAATTGATGAAAGATTTGTTTATTTACAAGCTCTTTACACACTACAAAACAAAGTATTTACATCAGCCACAGCGTAGTTATAGACAAAATTGTACATTAATCGGATCTAAACGATGATCCTAATTGGTGCTTACAGCCAACCGTGCGATGACCAACCCTTGTGGTAGTCATGGATATCATGATGATCGACATGATGTATGGGTACTTCTTCGTGGTGAAGATGGTGCACGGGAATTTCTTCATGATGAACGTGATGCACTGGAATCTCTTCATGATGGACATGATGGACTGGAACTTCCTTGTAAACCGGTACATGGACTTCCTTATAGATGGGAACGTGTTTCACCACTGGAACTTCTTTGATCACAGGCACTTTTTGCACATGATGATGATGAACGGTGTGGACTTTGTATGGCACATGAATCGTATGATGTTCACTGAAACGATTGCAATGATAAAAAAGAAAATTACTTAATAATTTCATTATTAGTTACATAAGAGAATGAAATACTAAAGGCGGCAACCAGAGCCAACATAATGACAATGACAATAAAAATCAAAGCGACAAATCGAGTCAGTGTTGAAAGTGAAAATCTTGTTCGTATGTGAATTGATTGGAAAATTAGGAGACGGACGTGCGTCTAGCCTCTCTTTCGCCGTCTTTCTCTTTATCGACATCGATAATTGGCAGTTGATATTATTAGCTAATCATCAACGAACGATCTGACTTTGTTTGCGCCGGTCAAATGCGCCGGCGTGACGTCAAACGTTGTGTTGAGCTGACTTGGCTAGCGTCAGTTTGGCTTGTGTTGGCTTGGCTTACCTTAGCTTGGCAGGAGACCAATGTACGGTATCAATAATTAAATGCCGTAATTATGCTTGAATTATAATGAATTAATCGCATAATTTCTGAAATTCCTTTGTGACATACACGCACAAATGTCTTGGCTTCGATTGATTGTCCGCATTGACTCGAGTTCATTGGCGCAAATTGAGGAAAGTCGGGAATGTCATTACATTGCTTGACTAAAGTGAATTGACGAATTTTCGTTTGAAAAGTGATCATGTTTCAAAAGCTCACTGCTCAGTTAATGTGAATTTTTAATGAAATGTGTATTTTGCTACGACCCAATCATAAAACTGATTAAAATGGCTTCGACACCTAATTTTGATTGCTCTTCCCATTCAAATCTAATGTAGTAAATGGGTGTGAATCATGACCCGGTTATCGATAAAGTCAGTTTATCAATATTTCAACTTATGCACATATGTACATTTTGATTTAATTAATCTGGTTTTACAAATATTAGAATCCTTAATACTTATTACGCAAATTTTATCAACAAATTTTAAAAGACACTTCTAAAGAGGACAACTTGCCCAGTTATGGGACCCAGATACACTCTAACTAATATTATAGATATATATGTATCTACATTATTTTGTACACAGACGACCCAATACTCACTGTTTGCCAAAGAATCCAGGTCTGGGTGCGCAGTATGCCACGGCGAAAAGAGCCACAAACACCTGCAGAAAAAAAGTTAAATTTTTAATACAAAGTATTGTAAAGATACTTTCATATAAGTAACTTATTGTTTTGCTTAAAAAAGACCCTATGTCTCAATAAGTCATTGGCTTTTATAATATTAGTCTTTATATAATAGGATGAGTGAAAAAAGCAATAATATAAAGCCTATGACAAATTTCAAAGGATATACAAAATATCCAGAACAACAACAAAGAATAAGATACATCTCCTTGCCAAAATCGGATTATGACACAGTATCCTCAGAACTCATTCCGAAATTATATTGGCGTATATTTTATGACAACACTGTAAACACAACGTATTTGGTATAATTCCACAATTGTATATCCTTTGTTAGTAATATATGCACTTTTTTGTATTGTTTTGTAACTTTAGAAAACGATTTTGACAAATAGATCACTTACGAAGAGTTTTAGGGTGGTCATATTTGTATTTTTTTTCTTTATTGAGTTTGCGTTAAAAAAAACGATATAAGTGAGAGTGTGATAAAACCGTTACGATGTAGTGACTGTGGCTGACTGATAACCGAATGCGAGGAGTGATTCGTTTTATACCACCGCCGAGGCTAAAAAAAAACGAAATTCATGAATCGATTGCAAATGCAAACGCAGCGCAAGCCAAACAAACACAAGCAAGAAACCGCATCGAAACCGTTGTCTGAGAGAGAGGCCGAGAGCGCGTCAAGTTACTTGACGTCTGTTTACGTGTAAACTTACGTGAGGCCAAAATGTCAACGTGAGAGTGCGATTGTGCTTTGCGGCTACTTTACTACTAATGTATGTTATTTAATTGTTATTTTTGTTGTTTTTATTGTTGCTACTGTACCACGCATCACTTGCTAGAAAATTAAGTCACAATTCCAAGCATAAGTCAGTCTGTTGTCTGTTCGCTTGTCTGTCCAACAGTCTCATACATACACATGTACATATGTCTTCGAACTTTGACTGCCCTCGTTGCTGAGTGGTGGTAAGTAAGTAGTAGCGATATTAATAAAAAAAAAAAAACAAAACAAAACATTTCTGCATTAAAAAATACAAAAACTTTCAAAATAAAGACTCGCCGCACGGCTGTTTGGCCTCTTTCAAGTGAATGATCAAGGGGCACATAAATATTTTTATAGTTTTGAATTTGGTATTAAACAAACTACGATTTATTATTTAATATTTATTATGCAGACCCGAATAAGTTAAAATGCATGTTAGCGACAACGACTTTGTAAAATCGCATGCGATTTTTTACTTCTTCAATGCTTGTCGTAAGCATAAAAAAAAGACAAACAACAAAAAGTGAATGTTTCGACGCACGTAGAAGAAACGACACAGACAAAATACACTTTAATAATTCCTGCGTATAAACTGGCACATCTTTACATCGTTCACACTTGGCCATGGCTTAAACGCGACCTTGAATTTAAATGATTTGACTGCATTTCAACAAAGAAAAGTGTATCTCGGCGTGAACGTGAGTTTCTGTGTCACTTAGTGCAGACAATTTGGTCCAATTAGGTCATTCGGTCACGAGTAAAGGAGTTTATGTCAAAGGAGTAGTACACATGATGAATGCACATAACCATAATTAAGACAAAGGCAAAAAGTTGTTAAGACGAATTTGGTCAAGTGGTGCTGTTGTTGCCGAATGTTTAACAGCTGCAACTCTTACAACATGCCAAAATTCGTTGGCCTATGTGGCAACTGAAGCTGTAATCATGCATACCACAGCGGCCGCAAAATTGGCAATTGGTTAACAACAGCAACAACAACAACAAAATGCCATTGAAAAATTCAATTATTATAATTTGTATGTCATCAAACATGTCCACAAACTGTTAACGATACTGTTTAATGATGTCTGTTACTGACGATTCTGTAAACTTGCCTGTGTAAATTTATGCACATATGTATGTAAGTATGTAAACGACAGGACTTAATATAGTTTTTATTGTCACTCTTCAACTTCATCATCAATTCATTGGCTTTTTTGCAATTTCAATTTAAAGCGATTATTTAATGACTTACAATAATCGTTTCGTTATAATTTGAATTGCCCAAAAACAAATTTGTGCTTTGCTGCATTGGTTTTGCCATTTCTTTACTGTTTCTCAGACATTTCGTTGTTGTTTTTGTTGTTGTTTTGTGTTTGATTATTTGAAATTGGCGGCATGAAGTTGTTGTTCAACGGTTTTTTTGTGTAACTGGGCCAAATGCGTTTTTCGTTAGTTCGTGTTTCGGGGGCAATTGCTTAGACGCTTGCACGCCCCAAACACACACACACACACACACACACACACACTTAAGCTTACATGTAACTCTACACTTGAAATTGCATAATGAATTTTTGATAAATTCGCTAATCGCCGCCATTTGATTTTTAAACGAACGCACAGTCGACTTCTAGCTCCCCCTGCCGTTACAGCAATCGGCACTCTCTTTCCTTTCTACATACATATATATTATTACCGCTTTTTTTTTTATTTTATTTACTGTATTTCAATTGTTGCTATTTTTACTTTCATTTTTTATGTTTTCTTCTATCGTTCAGATGTCGGCTGAAACGTTTATTGCATTTTTTTTTTTTGTTTTTTTTGCTCTTTACGCTCTTACATATTGCACACGTCCCAATTACAAATTTACCAGATGCAAATATTTGCTTCCTGAAAAGTGAGTTTCTTGTGTTTGAAAAGTGGAACAGTGCCAAAGTCTCGTCTCAACTTGTTGCCTCGGCGACGGATTCCGGCGAACGCCTGACTGGGCTGGAGTGGACTGGTCAGCCAGCCAGCTGGCGGTCAGTGTCCAAAGCCATGTTTTAACTGTTGCTTTCGCAAAATCTATTGAGGCAACAACAACAATAATAATAACAACTCTTGATAGATAAATAACATTTTATTTGATTTTGTTTTTGCAATAAACTGCAAAAGATTTCTACGTTTTGACTTATATTGAGAGTTTTACGATCTTTAGCAATCAACTTAACGGCAACATAAATTTAGTGTTTTTAATGTTATCTAATAGGAAATCTTATCGGCACATATTGCATGCATGTCAAGCCAATTTATATTGCGCAAATGAACTTGACTTGAAGTAACATGGTAAATTTACAATATTATGGCATTGCGTGTTTGAATATTTTTTGCAGAAGTAAAACCTATTCTGATTAAAGGCCAGGTTGCATTTTTCATCTTTTTTCTATTATTAAACATCTCAAACACATTTGATATCCTATACTCATAATCTCTTCAAAACTAAAGCCGTCAAGTGCCAAACGTCACGTTTCCTATTTATAATGTTTTTTTTTATTATCTGACATCTGACAAGAAAAACCAAGCAAACTGTCACCATTTGTGCAAATTTATTCGCATGCGAGAAAAAGTGTGCGCAAGCCAAGTTTATTTAATCACATGTCGTCATGTGTGTAAGGCAACTATTTGATTTCGTATTTTCAAATTGTAACAATTTCGAATTTGATTATTCGATTTTTGTGACATACAAATCAAAATACAAATAAAATACGCAATATTTAAATTTTTTCTTACTTTGTTTAGCTGATTTGTATGTACGATGAAACATATTCAAATTTTAAAAATCTTGGCGGTACTCGGCTTAGAAAACACGATCATTTCGGAGTAGACCTTCTCACACAAAACGCTTGTCTTGTATTGCATAATTGTCAACTAATTAGAATCATTAGAGTTTACATACATATATAAGCGTGCAGGTGAAGGTTTGTTGAAGAAGGACTGCTCTTGTGGGCGGAAACTATTTAATAAATATATAAAACTTGCTTGAAATATTCATTTTAAAAATATTCTTATAAGATCTGTGCTATTTTTGAATTTCTCTTTCTAACTCAACGACTTTTAAGCAACTTGCTCAGGTGATGCAGGGTATTTAATGTTCTGTGCGTCCTAACATTAGCACACATATTTATAATACCGCCTTTTTGGCTATTTTGATAATATTCAATTCAAAGTTCGACCTCTGCGCATATCTTTTTGTTGTTATTTTTGGTTTTGGTTTTTGAGTTGTTTTTAGGCATGCACGCTTTGTCACATTGAATTTTTCACGTTGGAACGTGATCGATGTGCATTGCATGCAATTTTCACGCATTTCAGATTCAACGGGGCGCTTCACACGCTGAGCGTTTGCTGAATTTTGATCGATTTTGATGCGATGCGATTCAATATATTACAATTCGGATTTGCCAATTGTAGAAGTTATGCCTGAAGAGGAGCACGACATAATAAAAGTAACGTAAGCGTTGACACTTTAACTTTACTGACACAAAAAACCAAACAAACAATAAAAAACACCGACAACAAATCCATTAATGTTGTTTTATTTCTTTAGTACGAACTTACGCCAAAAACCCAACGATTCGAAGCGCGCAACGACGCGATTGTGCAACATTTTGTTGCGTTGCGTCGTATTGTCATGTATCGTGTTGTGTTGTGTTGCTTTAATTGTGTGTATGTGTGTGTGTGTTTGTGTGTGGCAAGCTCTGCCAATTTTTTTGCTTATCAGATTAATTTTGATTGCTTATTGAATTTTCGATGTAGCGCCGCTTAACGAATTAACAACCAACAGTTTTGGCTCACCTTCTGTGCAGAAGAAACAGGCCAATGGTGAAGTGGCCAACAGGCAAATGCGTTTAATAAGTCATCGAAGCGATTATGTCTTGTCAATTAGCTTCATCTGCTGGCGATGAGCTAAGCGTTAGAACATTTCAATGATGATTAATGGGCCACACCAAAAGATACTCGCCAGCCATGGCCGGCTGCTGCCGTTGGCGTTCTTATAGCTTTTTGCGCTTTTATTGAAACTAAATTTTGGCATTCAAACATTTTTATGTTCTTTATAGATTTTAGTATTTTGTTCTTTATTTTTATTTTGATAATTTTCTAGCCTTAAACGTAAACTGCTTCCGCCCCTGATTAAAGTTTCGTTGCTTTGAGCCTTGAGTTCTGGGCGGAGTTTTGAAATCTGTTTGAAATTTTGGAATTTTATAAATTTGCATACTACCGTGGAATTGACAACAATCTGAGCAAGAATATTTCTTTGAACTGCAAAATCACAATAAATGTGTTTTGTTCTCTTTTTCGGTGTTCTAAAATTTTCATATTTCTACTTAATAGTTCGACACGCTTAATGACAGTTGGAGTTGTTGTTGTTGTTAATGTTGATGTTGAAGAAGTTGACTATGGCGTTAGACATTAACGGCAGACGTCGTGCATTGAAGGCGAACAGCCCCGGCCTAAATTAGGCGTCAGCGAGCATGACAAGGTCGAGCTCAGCAATTTCAGGTGTCACAAACGGAAAGTAGAAACTTCATGACTTTTGTCAACGCGCTTCAATGTTTCATTACAGTGAAAACTTGCACTAATTAACGCCTCAACTAACGTCACCCACACACACACACACACACACAGACACACAAACGAGACAACCTCAGAAAATAAGCGCCCGAAACGTGCAACACAAGTTTAATGTACGAAAATGCCGACATTTGAATCTTCTTTTCCAACTGCCGCTTTTGGTTGATAAATAATGACGGCAAGTATATTCTTGATTCAAGCCGCTTTTAGTTGCTCCAGCAAAGCGTTAAAATACACTTCTTAGACGTGCTTAAAAGAACGAAATAAAACTTTTAATTGTAGTCCGGAGTTTACGGCCTCTTTTCAACACTTCTTATGTGCCAACATGGCAGACGGACGGACGACTTTCGTCAAATGCTCAGCGCATAATTATGTGTTTGTTGTTATTATTTATTTATTTTACAATTTCATTTCAGTAAACATTTATTTTTAAGAGTCATTGCCATCTATCATGGCGTCACTTCAGATTAGTCGAATAAAATGTAAAAAGTAGCAGCAGTAATAGAAGAAGAAGAGCAAGTTGACGTAGGGGTGTAACTGGCCAAGAAAAGAGAGAAAATATCTGATGCATGAGTTACAAATGCTTAAAGGGTTTTTAAGATAATGATGATGATACTCCCGTGTTTGAAGTTTAACTATTCGCTGTTGTTGTTGTCGTTGTTGTTGTTGTCGTCATCGCATTGGAGCACAGCACAGCTCTGCTCAGCTCAGTTCAGCTCAATTCAACTCAGTTCGGCACATCACAGTTTAGCGCTGCTCCTAGCTTCAAACCCAAGCCCAAACAACAACAACAACTCTAAACTTTGTCTCATTCGTGTTAAAATCTAAATGCTGGAAAGCGAAAAAGATACAACAATAAAAAAGTGATTATTGTCGTTGTAGTTGTTGGTTTTGTCGTCGCCGTTGTTGTTTTGCTCTGCTCCGGTGCTCTGCTCTGCTGCGCTCTGCTCTGCCGATGAGTTTCGAATTCAACTAAATCAGAATTTTTATTCAGTTCCAATTGTTTAACGAGTGCGGATCGAGTTTTGGTCTTTGACTGATTATTATATATAAAAAAAAAAAATTATTTTTCTATTCACTTTTGTTTAGTTTGCGAAACGATATGCAAACAATTTTATATTAGTGTAAGCTAATTAAAATCTAATTAGAAGATGAGTAGCAAAAACTTGTCAACGGCTTTCTTTTAACTTTTATTAATTAGTGCAAGTAAAAAAGAAAAGAAAAAAGCAACAAAAATTCACAGAGAAAAGTCTAACGGATGTTGTGAATTAACGCCTAAGACAAACAATTTACCGTTATTTTGTGCGAATTCTAATATAAAAGAGCTTAAAGAAAAAGTTCTTTTAACCAACGCTGAGTTAATCGCCTGAAACTGTCTCGCCTTAGTAAAATTATCAAGCGGAAAAGGTGTCGGCTCTGAGCCCCAAATCAAAAAGTGTCGGCGGAATGTAAAAGAAATGACTTGAGGTGAAAATTTGTGAAATGCGAAACATTATGACTTTTATTGTGTTTCAAATATTATAACAGTTCTGTTGAAGTACCAAAACTGTATGCTTTCTCTTCTTGTCTAAGAAACGTTCCTAACGAAAATGGTGTAGTATAATCCTCGAAGGATGACGCGTATGTTTTAATTAACGTATGGTACATGCAATTGCAATTTGCCATGAAACCAATTTTTTTTTTATTTATTCTGATTGGATTTTTTTTTCTTGTCTTGGGATAAGCTCAAACCATCCATAGTCAATATGAATAGTAATTTAAACCGATATTCTTAATTCTACAACTATAACTGGCACTTAAACACTTTTCAATATCGGCAAACAGTTTACCATACCGTCACCCAAAAATATATTTTATATGAACAACAAACTTAAATATTTTATATTTTATTATTTTTCTTTTTTATATCTTTTTTTGTTTTGTTTCTTTTTGCAACTGTGACGTAAATGTTAGTATTTACGAAAACCGAAATTAATTGCTTTTTTAAAAAACATTAAAAATAAAATATATATACAACTCAAAAACAATAGCAACAACAACAAAAAATAACAATTAAAATTTTTCGTTAAAAAACGCTGCAAAACTTTTGATTTTGCCATTTTTTGTTGTGATTCGAGTTCGTTGTGAGTTTGGTCTTGGTTATTTATTTATTTTTTTTCATATTTGTGTACCAAACAATTGTTGTATTTACGCATTGTTGAGCACTTTGTCATTAGCCAAAATAATAGTGACGATACGACAATCTCTGTATGTGTGCTTGTCGTTCTCAAATTTTAATTATCAAGTACATTTCAATTAAAAAGCGGCACTGAGATCGAATGCTCTTCGATGGGTTAGAGGTTAAATCGATGTTGTCGCACAAAAGTTAACATAAAACATAAATACAGTCGTAGATGCAAGCGCAGATATGCTAAAAGTATCTACGCTTGAACGTGTGTATTTGTATCTCAAGCAGTCCTCATAGAATCAAGAAAGCGCCGCTTCGCTGATCAGGTTATTGACAGTAGCCGACCGAGTAAAGTTGTGCTTGTTCTTTCTCTTTCTTTCTTGTTCGATGTTCTTAGCCACCCGCAGGCTAAGCTTAGTTAAGAGCCGCGTTGATTGCTTCCTCTACTAATCTGAGTCATTCGAGCACTAATTTTTCATGTCGTTTATGTGTTGTTATTTTTTTTCGGCTATAAATAAAATGAATAACGATGATGACAACCGCATCGCAGTTTGAAAACTTTGGTGAACGCTACAGATCTGATCTGCATTTTTTGGCAATCTAATTAACGGTGAAAGATTCGCCAAGTGGAGAAAAGTAGCGAAACGGAACGCAAATCATAACAACAAAAACACACACACAAAAAAAAAACAACAAAAACTAAGAGAAAGAAATAAAATTTTTATAATAATAAAAAACAAAACGATATAAAAAACAAAAAAAAAAATTAAAAACACAAGAAAGAAGAAATGAACTGACACGCGAACGAGCAACAAACTCAGCGCCAGAGAAGGTTTCTAAAGGTTTGAACAAATCTTTCGCGTCTCAGTTATCAAAAGCAACTCGTTACAAACAGTCGTGAAAACGAAGAAAGCCGGTGAAAAAAAAAAAATAAATAAATAGAAAACAAAAAAATATAACAGCAATGAGGAAGTGCGAAATTTAAATAAGTGGTGAAAAGAGAAATACATCCAAGTGAAAAGTGTTGAAAGGAAGTCTTGAAAGTTGTTGAAAAAGTGGAAGGCAAAAGTTTAATAAGAAATCATGTACTACGAAAAAACTAAGCTTAAATCAAAACGAATATATATGAAAATTATTTTCTTATTGGCATTTTTGCAAACGACATATGCACTGACTGTGGATAATCAACTGGTCTCGGCGCGAAATGGTAAGATACAAATAGAATACACCGAATATTAAAAATGTTATCTTACGCCAATTTTACATTAAAGCTGAAACTCGAAACAATGCTTTCTTGGGAGACAGAAATTTATTAAATATATCTGTAAATGTGATGAAAGTAAATGAGTATATATTTAAAATAAAGTACCTAAAGTAAAAACATAGAAATAACTTGTGGTCCGTACAACATTTTTCAGATTAAATAATATTAAAAATGCAATTTCGTCTATAAAAATCATGAGAGAGTGACAGGGGAGTAGTTTATGGCAACGATTGTAGCAACAATAATGAAAATGAAATTACTCTTAAACAAACAAAAATTCCCTTATTTAAAGTTCTCAAAGGTTTTAAGTTATTCTTTTTTTGTTTTCTGATTCCATGAATCCATCGAACCAAAAATTCTGAATGTAACTTTCCATGAAAAAGTCAACTAATGAAAAATGAATTTTTGTTGTCTTTGACCTTTGTGAATTATTCATAAACGTTTTTTTTTTTATGACAGCATTCATTGGCTTTTTTTCCATTTCTGTGAAATATATTCTCATAATGCGACGAGTTTCAGCAGATTCAATAATTATGATCCATGCAATTGTCACCGTGGTATTTTTGTTGTCGGCGACACGCAAAACTAATAAAATGGTTAAAATTTAAATAAAGAATTCAAATGAAGAACAAAACATTTTTTGTTATTTAAACAAAGCAGAAAATAATAGAATAGAACAGAATGGAACAGAACTAACCTACGATACAATAATAAGAGCACGGTGAGTGCGGAGTCGTGTTGGCTGCACGCTGAACCCGGTCAGCGGCGAATGGCCTTGAAAACAAAGCGTTGCGCAGTGCGTGTTAGACTCGGATACAGTTCAGTGGTCGTGGCAGTGCAATCAACGCACAATACTCTTTGTTTGATGACCTCAATGATGAGCCATTTCCAAATGCCAACTGAGCTGACCCGACGCCGAATTACGCCTCGTTGTTTTTCAATATCCGCCAATTGGTCAATTTCGCAAAACTTTGTTAATTGCAAAAACAAAAATAAAAGAAGTCGCAATTGCTGAAAATGATTTGGTCTTCTTTTACTGTTTTGCAGAGTGTTTCGAACGCATCGCATTGGAGGCGATGTTACCATTCGAGAAGACCTTCCGCACCGAAGACACCAATTCGCTAAAGATGTGCAAGGAGAAGTGCTTGCAGGCGGGCGAAAAATGCCAAGCGATTTCATTCGGGTATGCAATGCGGCACGACGCGATGCAATGGCGTCCAACTGTCAATCGATTACTCAATCGTGATTTCCACAATGACTAAATTTTTTGTTTTTTTTTTTTATTTTAATTTTGCTCGTTTTTCTTTTGCTTCGCAGTGTGCATCGACGCGGAAACGGCACATGTCAATTGTCGACAGAGGAGTACGGTTCGTCGGGCGGGCGTCCGGGCGGTGTCATTTTCGATCCCGACTTTGATCTGTATACACGCAAAACAAATTGCTTCGATTTAAGCGATAATGCGATACCCGAAACAGGCGCTCTTAGTCCGCTAAGCGGTTATGGTGATCCGCCACCCACGCCACAAGTACATCTGCCTAATCGACCAATTGAAGGCACACCGCTGCTGATTGTTGATCCCTCGCCGCCGACAACTGGAGGCACCAGTCCCACGCTGGACGACCGACCACCGCACGTGGGTCCTGGCTCAACACCATTGACACCGTCCTCGATTGGCGATCGCTTGTACTTCTCACATGAAATCTATCCGCTGTACAAGTATCCAATGCTATACGAGCAAAATTATCCAGCGCCTAACGACGATGTATATATACCGGGTGGTTATGCCGCCAACGTGCCCGAGGTGGAGGATCGTTATCGTCCTGGCTATGCTGTTGGTGGTGTCGATGACAATGTGCGTCCTACGCCACATGGCCCGCCACGTCCAATTTTCGGCTTAGGCTATGGCAACGGCTACAGTTATGGCATGCCAGAACGTTACAGTCCTACCACGATGGGTCCAAATGAACCGCACGATAATCGAGATCGGCCCAGCTATGCGCCCAGGCCAGGTCCGCCATATCCCAGTGAAAGACCCGATAGACGGCCAACGCGACCGACCTATGACTCGGCCACTTCAACGCCATATGGCACTCGACCAACTTATGATGGTCCCGCGCCTACTTCATACGGTCCTCGTCCCAGCTATGAACCCAGTCCACAAGACCCACGTCCCGATTACTCAAATCGTCCAGATCCACCAGCACAACCGCTACCACCACAAGCGTCTGCACAAGGCGGTTACGGTAGCATGGGCGCACCGTCAATACGGCCGCAACCAAGCTATGGCAGTCGGGATGACTACGTTCGCCGAAATGGCAGTGCATCACGGCCCGATGGCTACGATGATGACAAGACCATCGCCACGTACTTCAATCCTGATGATTACATGCACGGCGGTGGACATAAGCGTGAGTTTATGCCTGAATTAAGCGTGTATGTAAACAAATTTTAATGAAACCCTCTCTTTTAGCACGCCCTATGGACTATGACAGGCTGGAGCACGATCGACTTGGCCAACCGCCAATGGACGAAATGAAAGGTAAGCAAAATTTTTGGTAATACGTTTGACTTCTAAAGGCAGCTCAGCTACAAAAATTCTAACAAATCTCATTGCTAATTGTCGCATGCTTTTTCCACCTAAAATCGGCGCTAGTCGCAATAACTAAACGCTTCTGGTTTGACAGCGGGCGCTCAGATGAAATAACCGACAGGGGCTTCAATCAAGCTTAGCACAATTAAAACCGAAATAAAACCCACACGCACCGAAATTAACATAAGCAACAATTAAAACTCATTACGGTGCGGCGATCCATTCGGACTGACCCACATTCCGCTATTATGCGAATCGCTTCCATTCTAAATTCGTAACTCGACTTCAGTTCGTTTACAGTGCGCGATAAAGTTATTTTTATTTTGCATCCAAAAAGCGCAACGAAATCAAATCAAACGCAAAAGCTCAGAGTCGGCATTTTTTGACTTTATTACACCCTTTACCTTTAAAGTTAGTTAGCGAGACGGAATTTGATTTTCCATTGAAGGTTGTAAATTTGTTAGTTACTTTGTTTTTAGTTTATAGAAAAATGTATACTTGGCGTCCTTCCAAACTTTTGATACTCCTCTTTCCGATTCAGAAAAAAACTTGCAGATATACGCAGAAGGAAGAGCATAGGCACAAAATTAATACGACTTGGTATTGCTGAGCGTAGCGTATTGAACAATACATTTCGATGCACTGATCTGCATTGTAAACGCTCATCGCGTGGTTGACAAAATGCTCAGAATTCCGCATACTAATTGGGCAAAGTACAAGTGGAGCGCGAATTTCGTGTTTGTGGGTTATTGATTCTCTTTATGCGACTAAATTAGCTATATATATTTTTTTGTAAATATGGCATCCCCTAAGTTCAACATTTCATACATTGTAGTATGGATACTTCTAATGGTACGTTAGGCCACCAGATAATAGCGACAAGCAAATCTGTATTTTTAGATTAACGTATATTATACGTACAAACATCAAAAACATACAACAACCTACGAGACTATAAGGACAAGTTATTGTACTATCGGCAAGCATTGAGTCCGTCAGACAACAATAGATTACGCATATGAAATATATCTCCAGCTTAGCAGATTATTTAGTTATTTAATGTTGTGTATCGCTCTGAATGATGACTAACCATCTAAATTTAACATATCTTATGTCATGCATATAGAAGAAGACTTCCTCAACGTATATCCAAAGCGAGTCAAGTGTTCTGAAACGATTTATTGCAATTTAATTTAAATATTTACGTACTTGGCTGAAATAATTAAATGGTTTAAAGATGTCATTGTGATAGTACTTGTATACTAAACATTACACAAACATAAAAATAAAAACGAAAAAGACAAACACGCAGATTTAAGTAGATGCTAAACCAGATGCACGCCAACAAACTTCATTTGGTTGGCGGGTAACATTTCGAGTGTGACGGCAAACGCATGAACCCAAACTGAAACTCCCAAACGATATGAGTCTAAGTATGACATAATCAGACACGATCGCAAAAAAAAAAGAATAAAAAACGTATATATTCGTAATAATTTAAATTAGAATAATAAAGCCACATGACATTGTCGGGTCATATTACTTGCGTTTACTGTGGCTGTGACTCTGTTTCATGTTTGTTTTTGTTTTTGTTGTTATTGTTATTGTTAATTAATTAAGCAGTTTTATGGTTCGTGAGACAAATTACAACCGCCCATGGCTCAAACGGCACCAAGGTACTTGAACATAGGCACACTGTACATTGGAGACGCTCCGATTACATTAAGCACTGACTAAGCCTAGAGGAAGTGATTAAGACTGTCGTGATTTTGAGTGCCAAAATGAGTGATGTATTTATTTGTTGAATGTACAAACATACCGAAACGAAAACTAAATAAAATTGTGCAACAACAAGAACTGAACAACAAAGACGACAGGAAAGAACATAAATGACAACAACAGCAAGAACAACATAAGAAAGAAACAAACCTACAAGACGATGCAATGCAGTTAGGTTATTTCATTGTATGCAAATTCAAACTTAGGAACTAATGCAGTTTGTTCTTAAGAAAAACAAAAAAAAAAACAATAAAAAAAATGTTAGGCGCAACAAAAACAATAACAACAACAACTTAGCATTGGTTAAGAAACGGAAATGCGCTCAACTTGTCTGGTTTTTGTTGCTTGCAGTTTTGTAGCATGGACCTTGTTACGATGTTACGAAGACGATGATGGGTATCGTTGATAATGATTTGTTATTGTTAGTGTTCTTATTATGATGTATGAACATTGTATTTTCTTTATTTTTTGTGCGAATTGTACATTGAGTAATTTTGCAGCGTTTGAAAGTTGCCTCTTGTTCATAAACTAACAAAAACAAAAGACTTAGACAACGAACTTTTTAGATCCTTCGCAATGACAAAAATAGTATCGAAGTTAATTTTATTTTTTCAAATTGATTTGATTAGTAAGCTTAATATGTAGCTAGTAAGCAATATATGGTCTAACAGAGCAGTTAATTAAAAAAAATTCTGAGGATTAGAATTTCACAAGTGTGTGTTTAATTAAAAACAATAATCATTACAACGTTTTTATGTATAAAATGCCATACCAAGGACACAACTCTTGCATATAGAGGTCTTGCCCAATGTGAGAAGTTCTGTATAACCACTAAAATCTCATAAAAAGACACACTCAAGGCTTTGTTTCTCAGACGCCGTAAACACTTAAAACTCCATTAAAATCATTCAAACAATCGAAATCGTCGTTTCGTGGGCGAAACAAAAAGCTTCCCAAAATTTAACTCAAATCATGGCAAAAAGCTTTTGTGCGCGGTTGCATGCACGTTCAAGCGTTCCGAATATAAAACCACAAGCTTGACCACAGCTGCTGTTCATTCGTAAGCGATACACGGCAAGCGAGCATTAGAATTAGAATCATCGCGTCAACCGAACGTTTTTCGAACGCTGTCAACTATTTTCGCGGGTGATGTGCACGTCCTGTGTGTAAAGAGTGAAAGAAAACAATAACAAAATTAAACAGAAAAATAAATGAAACAAACAACATATAACTTAGTTAATTTAAATATTTAAAATATTTTAATATGTTTTAAGTAAAATCAAATAAGCAAAGAACGTTGCGTGTTTCACATGTGACTAACTCTTGAGTGAACTTTATTGTTTTCGTTAGTTGGTGCCATTTGGCGGGTGCTTAAACTATTTGACATTCAGTCAGAAATAACAAAAAATTTAGACAAAACAAATTGGCCCAATGTATGACAATAGAACGCAAAGCATGCTTACGTAATTGTGAAAAATCAGTGAACATTACAACGCGCTTTCGATTGCTTTGGTTTTGGCACAGATCAGATCAAATCAGTTTAGATCTCGCGCTAAGGCCAAACGAGCCAGTCGGCTGTGCATGAAAGTTAGCCGAGTACGGAAAGGCACTGCTCGCATGTCAATCGTTTTGCAGTTGCTGATTTAGTTTGTCACCGAGCTCGCTTCAATGTGGTTGCCACACGCTTACAGATACTACCCGGCTTTGTTGCTGCTTTGCACGCTTAGTGCCGCCAAATTCATAAGTCCCTCGCGGAGCGTTGGCAGTAGTGGCGGCAGCAGTGCAATCAGTAGCACAATCATCATCGTTGAAGATGCTAAAGGTAAAAATCAAAAGCATATAAAACAAAAAAAAATTATTATAACAACAAGCAAGCTTGCTCAAGTTGAAAGTTCAGTAACAAATATCAACGTGTAACCTTCGTTGATCCTAGTCAAATGTACAAAATATTCTTCTCAACTTCTCAACAAATTAAGGTTACTTGTTGTGTAGTTCTTGTCGAAAATCTCGGTCATTGTACCATGAATAGTTTTTAATTTCATCTTCCACAACAAAATCAAGTGCGTATTAAAGTAATTTGCATAATTTTCAAAAAGTTTACAACGAAGCCAACCAATATACAAACGCACACGAACAACGAAAAGTGAGGTCTTAAATATTTTTCCAGATGATCTTCGCGAAGGTTTCGCCAGTTTAGAATCTATTAAGACATCCAACGACAGCGACGAACATGACTCGAACATAATTTACGCGTCGGCGGATGTTGCCAGAGCGCAGCATAAAAAAGATTACTCCATTGGATGGTGGCTGCTTAGAAGTGGTTAGTGTTATTGTTGCTAGCAACAGAAGTAGCGCTTGTGGAACGCTTCACTGATTTCTCTAGCATTAGCCGTCATAGTTTTTTGTTGTTGGGTGCTCTTGCGGGGGCCTTAATGAAGTTCACACAATCGTACATCACCTCGCATCCATTACGTAATACATGCAAGCAAGCATAGATATACACATACTTTACTGTTAGTTTCGCTGCATCTTTTTAGCCAATGGCACAAAACTGTGTGTCTTTTTTTTTATATATTGAAAATTTCAGCTTGCTTCCGTCGTGTTCTGGCGGGTAAACGGATCGCACCCCACTGGGTCCGACGGTCGATTTCCTGCGAGCGTATTGAAGAATGCATGCGCGAATGCGGTCATGAGAAGCGTTTCATGTGCGAAGGCTTCAACTATCGGTTAGATCCTTCAGGCCATGGACAAGGCGACTGCGAATTGATTGAGATACCGCTCGCACAAATGGATCTCTACTCGAGTCCGAATCAGCGCGATTCGAATTTATTGCGACATCCGGATTATGATTACTACGAGCGGGATCGCAATGCACCAACGAGTTGTCGCCGTAGTGCTTGCCAGGACTGCTCCAAAGGCCCATTGATGAGCAATCCGATTTATTTCAAGCCAAGCTCCAGCGGCAGCAGTAGTAGTGGCTGGTCAGACAAGCCATTTAGCGGTGAACGTTATCCGCCAAGTAGTAGTGGTAGCAGCGGCTACGGTAGTAGCGATCACTATCGACCACCCAGCAGCACAGCTTTAGATCACTATAGACCTTCTGGACCACCAGCGTCCTCACCACCTCTTTCTCAGCATTCATCCGGATCATATGAACACCGTCCATTTTCATCACATTCATCGGAATATCAGAGTTCGTCGTCAGGTTCTTATGAATTTTCATCGCATGGTTCCAGTTACTACGAACATTCACCACCCAGTAGTTATGGCGATCATTCGCGTCCGGACTACATTGACCGCCACGATTTCGAACGTCCCGAGCCGAATAGGCACCGCCCAAGTCGACCGTCCGACCGTTGGGAATCGTTGCCAAGCAGTTCGGGGTATGACAGCGCTGGTTATCGACCAAGGCCGCGGCCACAACCGGAACAAGAGCTCGGCGACAAATATCGACCACCGTATCGTCCAGAGCCAGAATACTCCCCATATCGGCCACTTGAAGAACCAAGCAGACCGGATTCCTATCACACTGGGCCCTCTCACAACTACTTAGATCGCGACAGTCGACCACCACCCGGTAGCTACAAAAAACCCAACAAATTTGTACCCTATCTTATTGGTGGAGAGGAAAATTGGGGCAGTTACGGTGGCAGCTATGGCGGTAGCAATAACAAACAAACTTCATACTGGGGTCTAACCGAGTCTCAGCGTCGCAAGGATCAACATGACTTTAATTACTTTGATTTGGGTGGCCCGCGGCGAGAACCACCACGACCAGCCCCAAATTCGGCGCTCAATTATCCTGGTTCCAGCTATGGACACTTTCAATCTGATAGAGATCGAAACGACTACAGGCACCAATGGACACGTAGGCCAGGACAGGATGGTAAAAATATAACTTCAAAATTAAATAAAAATAGTTTTCATCAGATGAGAAACTTATTTCAGAGTGTTCTGCTAAGTCTGGTGAAGGATTCAGGTTACACAAGAAAGCGGTAAAGCATTCGTTCATGGCACCGACGCTCACCGAGTGTGAACGTCTCTGCTCCGACCAGAATGGTTTCATCTGCCAAACTTATAGTTACCGCTACAGTCAGTCGGGCCGAGAGAATTGCATGCTCTGCGACCGACCAATAAATAATCTGGACTATTATGTGGATATTGAACCTGATCGGGACTATGACATTTACTCTATGGCCGATGACATGGATGTCTGTAAGCATCCCTCAAGAAGTGATGGACCGTCCACAGCGCTTTCAGATCCAAGGAACGCCCGTAAGAAATAAAGACAATAAACAGGTTGCAAAAATCCTTAACTTATTCTTCAATAGAGTGCTTCTTCCGGGCCATCGACGCAACACGTTTCTTCAAATCAATTGTTAGAGACTCTTTAACAGTGCGTTCCGTAGGCGAATGTGAAATGGAATGCATTCGATCAACGAAGTTTACATGTCGAGCTTTCGCCTTTCGTTATGGCCAACAGCGACACGCCGGAGTCATCGACAACTGTCAGTTGAGCGACTGGCCCGTACGAGACATGGATAAGGAGCGTCATCTAATTCTTGATGCAACATTTGACATTTTTGAACGTGCAAGTTACGGTCATGGCTGCGAGATACAACCAATTGTCGACGAAAAGCACAAAAAACGTAATTTAGACATAATGTTAAGATATGATTTCATCTTAAAACTTCGATTAATTTGCAGTTTGTTACTTGGGCTATGGCTCACCGGCCAAGCTGCTGCCGTCTGCAATTAAGAAGGTCATATCAGTACCATCGGAAATCGCCTGTAAGAAGGAGTGTATACGATTTAGAGAGACTACATCCTTCAAATGCTATTCATTCAGCTATGGGTAAGTACAGTTGCGTTGTCTGAACACCCTTGGCTTATCTATTATTACAGCTCACGGACCAGCTCTTACAACTGTGAAATGTCCGATCTCGATCAGAGCGAACTGAAGCAGGATGTTCATTATACCAACACCAAGGATCGCGATTACTGGCTATTTGCTTGGAATCCATTTGACTGGACGTGTCGCGACAAAGTCAATACGATCGGTGGTTCCCGCGTGAATAACGATCGTCGTATGGACATATTCCGCGAACCGGGTAAACTGAAACTTCTCACCTGTTGCACCTCCGTAATTGTGTAAATAACAAATGAATTAAAAATGATTGTAACTTTCATAACCCCAATAGTACCGACTCCTAAACCAAGCTGATATATCTTATCCAGTTCGGCTGGTGATGTGTAGATTAAGTGCATCGAAATGTGTTTTAGAACCTAAGATTAACCTAGACTTAGTTAGTTTGTAAATAACTTGTATAGAGTATGTGGTAATCAAACTTAATAATCGGCTGAAAGTTTGATGGTGCTGTCCCAATAAACCAAACCAACCAAATCAAACCTAACCAACTACTACATTAGAGCGCATGCCTATCCGTTTTCCATGCTTCTAAACTTGTCAAGTAATAACCAAAAATGATTCTTCTGCTCCAAAAAATAAGGCGATGTAGCTTGGCGGCATTACACGGTCACCGGCAAACCATGCCGTCGTAGTTCTCCTTGCGAAAAAAATTTGATAACAGGCTTCTACTCATGCGAGACGGATGGCAGTGAGGTGGGTTCTTGGGATTACTGCTGTAAAGCCGATCACCCGTGTGGCTATAGTAGAGGCTTCGACTATCCTTGGTAATATTATTGTCGTTCAAAAACGAATTTTCAAAACAATAACCCTTTATTTGTTCCCTAGGTGCTTTGTCGGTGACGAGCCTGATCAGTGGCGCAAGTGCAGCGATCACTACTACCCCGGCAATCACACTGAATCACATGGTAGCATAGCACTTACGTCGTCTAAAGATAAGAAAAAGCATGTGCCGGCCTCGTCCGGTGACTATCAACATCCGCCAAGACCAGGCGGTCTCCAGAGCCTAAGTGATTTTGCTGCAGCGCGTCTATGGCCAGTGACCTATCTGTATAGCGAAGGTCCGCCGAACGCCACAGAGTTCAGTAATTTCGTTGACTGTAATAAGGAGACGTGCTAGCTGTAGTTACCTTTAAGTATTCGTTTACAACTCCAGGCATTTCGCATACATACATATGCTGTAGATTTATAGTTTAAGTTCCCCACCCCTTTTTAGTTATTGTACAATAGCGAAAGAACAATAAACGACTACAATGTCTTTCCCAAGCTAAAAAAAGATTCACATAGCGATGTAATGTTTAATGAGATTGGTTAATTTGTGTAATAAAATAATAATTAACTTATTAATTAATTTAATATTAATTTAAATTACCGATATTGTATTTACTCTTGTCGCTAATACAAAATAATGATAATACGTTATATATAATAAAATTAGATTCAAAATTTCAAATGACGGTATAAAAAAATATTTTTTACTCATGACTTTGAGAATTTTAACTATGAACTATTTTTTCTGTTTTTCCACTAAAAAAAAATAACTATGAACCATCACTGTGCTATACACTTTAATGGAAAAAAAATAACATAGTGTGATACACTTTAAAGGAAAAAAAATTACACAGTGTAAAGTGTAGCTAAGTAAAAAAAAAAACAACACTTCTTTTTATAAAATGCTTACAAGAGTGTGTCGAGCTTTTTACGAAGTGATCCATGATCGACTTTTTGCATAAATCACACAGAATTCACTTATTGGAAGTTGTGTCGTACGGTAGGGCACGTGGCCCTTGGCCCTTACATGGCTACGCCCTTGGCTGTTTAGAACATAACAAAAACAGCTGATTTTGACAATTCGTACAAACGACAACGAGCGAGGCGGCAAAAAAAAAATACCGCGAATTGTGCAATATAACGTTTTTTTCATTTCATTGTATATGCCATGTATATTTCTTTTTAAATAAAATAGGAACATAAAAAAACATGAACGCTCTTCGATTCCGTAAACTTCTGACTATTAGCGCTACAGCGGTGGGAGCATTTTATCTTGGTTCCTTCGTCGAACGTTCGCAAATCTGCCAAACAATCTCAGATACATCAGATATTGCTTCAAACAAAAATCCACTACATATCCAACGTTTGCCGGCACTACCCATTTTTGGTACGGTTTCTGCAGCAACACCTGTTCCGGCAAACGATGTAAACTTGGTCGCGACACCTTCACGCATTTCACAGATTATGAAGTATGGGTTTCCTGGACTGGAGCACGTGCGTTCCTATTCCGACTTCGTTTTGTCGTATGACCGTCGAAACCGCGTGCCGTATTGGGTCTTTGAACATCTTACGCCCGAATCAGTTGCCAAGAACGATACTGTTGATCGTGAGTATCAACTTCTTATTTTACTCAATAAATTGGTTCACTGATTTTTGTTATAATGTAGGATCTAAATGCGACTTCAAGGCGGACGAGAGCATTCATCCCCACTTCAGGTCACAAAATAAAGACTATTTTCGTTCTGGCTACGATCGCGGACACATGGCCGCGGCGGGCAACCACCGACTTCACCAAAAACACTGCGAAGACACATTCTACCTGACAAACATGGCACCTCAAGTGGGCCAAGGCTTCAATCGCGACTCCTGGAATCGTCTTGAGATGTATGTTCGAAAATTGACGCGAACTTTTCCAAATGTTTACGTATGTACCGGTCCACTTTATTTGCCACACAAAGAGGAGGATGGTAAAACGTACGTGAAGTATGAAGTCATCGGCACCAATACTGTGGCAGTTCCCACTCACTTTTACAAGGTGGTTGTAGCTGAGACGTTGGATCAAAAACTTGAGATGGAGGCATATGTTATGCCAAATCAGGTGATAAGTGACGAAACGCCATTACAAGTTTTCCAGGTCCCGCCTGAAAGCATTGAACGCGCTGCTGGCCTGCTCTTTTTTGATAAAATCAATAGAAAACAACTAACAAAAATCAATGGCAAGAAAGTTTGACTGCGGTTTGCAAATATGTATACAAAATGAAATTTTATTTTTCTTTTTTGTATTTTAGTATAAGTTTTTATTAAGAGAAGCTTAACAGGTTTTGTTCCTTGTAGAAATAAAAAAGGCAATATATTTTTTTTTTCTTTTTCAAAGAATATTTTGTGTTAATTTAACAAATAATACAGAAAATTAAGATGAACGCGTAGTGAGAGAAGGTGAAGCTGTGTGTAAAGATGATTATAATAATGAGCTCTTCTTAGTTATGTCGGAACGGTTTACATGCCACCGTCATTCTTAGAGCGCACATCATCGATCTTGAGTATCATCTTAACAAGCTGCGTGGCGAGCAGTAATTGTTGTTTCTTTGAGTTCAAAGATTCAACGACGTTGTGTTCCTTCATGTCAGAGTTGCCTGTCAACATGCAATCTACGCCAAGAGTTGGTTTGTTTTCAGCAACATGGCGTGCCTTTAGTTCGGACAGAGTTTCAATTGGATGCAAGCCACTGTTTTCAGCTAAAGCTAAAGGAATATTCTCGAGTGCAACGGAGAATGCGCGGAATGCGTACTGTTCCAGCGTTGAGAGTTGATCCGCCTCCTTGGCCACAGCCAATGAGCAGCTTATTTCGGCAGCGCCACCACCATAAACAATGCGGGAATCCTAAATATTATAAAATAAATATAATTTTAAAGAAATTAATTGATTAAAGATCACACTGCTTACCTTAACCAACGAGCGCACAACGCAAATGGCATCGTGAATTGAACGCTTAGCTTCTGCAACAATCATGGCATTTCCACCGCGCAAAAAGATTGTAACCGCTTTTGAGTTCTTGCACTCTTCAATGATCAACATCTGGTCCTTTGACGTGCCGAACGCTATAGGGATACCAATTATTAGAGAATTTGAACTAATAATAATACGTTCGAAAAACTTACAAACTTCTCGTACCAAGCCTGCAGATCCTAATTTCTCTGGGGTCAATTCCTCAAAGCGTGGCACAATGCGACCACCTGTCGCAATTGCAATCAATTCAATTTCGGGTCCACCTACCCAACGGACGGCTGGCAAGTCCTGTTGCAAAAGCAAGTGGTTGGCCTCGTCGTCGAAGCCCCACTGGCAAATTGCCAATGTTGCTCCGGCATCCTTGACCTGCTTCACCATCTGAATGAATTTCTCGTGTTCGTACTCACGCAGTGCTCGGTAGTCTTCAGCTGAAGTGACGTCCAACTTATGCTTGGTCTTTGGCTTTGGTGGTTCGAATGGGCAGGTAAGAATTGCCAATTTGACATTTTTCAGTACTTTAGGCATCTGTGCGTGACTCATGGTCTTGTCGACAACAACACCCTTTACCAACATTGAATCCTCCATTCGACCACCGACCTTAGTCTCGATTTTAATGAGCTCAAAGTTTACGTCCTTCTTGTCGATATCGGCCACATTCAACACCGCATCCACAGCCATCTCGGCCATCTGACGATGACACTTATTAACAATCTTACTACCCAATGTGGTCATTGCAATCTGTATAAGTGGCTCCTTGTTTTTCGGATCGACCGGGAAAGGTTCAGCAATAGAGTCTAGCTGTTTGACAGCGCACTGCGCAGCTAATTCAAAGCCATCAGCGATACGTATTGGGTGAATACCACGATCAATCAGTCCTTCGGCTTGTTCGAGTAGTGCGCCTGCTAAGACAACAACGCCCGTGGTGCCATCACCAATTTCATCATCCTGCGATTGCGACAGCTGCACCATCAACTTGCCAATCTCGTGGTCTACCTCCATGAGCTTCAAGATAGTGGCACCATCATTGGTCACAGTGACATCACCATCAGAACTGACCATAATCTTATCCAAACCTTTTGGACCCAATGATGTCTTCAGGGTGGACGCAATCTGCCGTGCAGCCAAGATGTGACTCTGAAATACAAAATTGTAATCTTTATGCTCATGTTTATAGAATTGTAACAATTTGCGGCGTCGCGTGACTCAGACGCTACTGCTGAACATCTGTTCGGCTTTTTAACCTCAAAACAATGTTAGACTGAAAAACTTATTTTTTTCGACATTGTAATCACACAGAGAGATAAACATAAAACTTTTAACTTTGTTTATGAGGCCTATGCAGCATATTCTCTGAAATCACATGCATAATCTTATTATCTTGCCGGCTTTTGCAGACTTCAAAGAACATCTGGAAGTTTCGCTAAACGATGCGTCATTCTTTCCAGCAATTAGAAAAAAATTCTCAAACTAAAAAATTAAATGAAACTCGAAAACCGTGCATATGCAGTTTTTCTACTCCCAATCTATACTTCAATTCAGAATATCCTATAAAATATACCTTGATGGCATCCGTGCCCGTGATGCGCTTTTGTTTGTCTTGGTCGCGCAATATGATGAAAGGCCGACCATATTCGTCAAAGGCGAACGTTCCCGGAAAGGCGCTCATTGCTATGATTTCTAATGGGCCAACGATTTGCAAAGATTTCGCGGATTAAAATTCGATATCTTCACAATAATATAAAAGCAGCCGCCAAACACGAAAAACAAAAACTATTAGGCAGAGGAGTGTTGCGTAGCACTGAGCTTTGGGTGTAAAATTATACCCCAGTTTGTGGATAAGTGGCAGCATTGGCCGCATTAACTCTCTCGTTCTGTCGTGCTTCCAAGCGTGAAACCAGTTGGCACTATTTGTGCTGCCACATTTTCTGAATCAGAATTGTCTGTTTTTTTTCAAATTCAATAGTAAAATTTGCTGTTTTACAATGTAAATATGGCATGTTTTTTTCGTTTGCTTTTATACTATATTTTAATCTAATTCTTTCAAAATTGAGTCTACACTCTCAAATTTAATCCATTTATTCACATTCCAATGTTCCTCTTCTAAATAGTTATATTATACACAATACAGCGCCTTATCGCAACCACCAAGTTTGAAAACAGTACTGTTTTAAGTATTGTGGACCTGAGGATTTAATAGCAAAATTAATATCGATGACATTAAAACAAATGACAGCCATTTTAAAAACAGAAAATGGCTGAAAACATTCTTAAAAATGGCTAAAGTTTCAGTTGTCAATTTGTTGCCTGACGAGAGTGAATAACTGGATGTTAGAAAGAGATATAAGCACTTTCGCCAGCAGGTTCAACCTCTCTCTGATGACTTGCTGCATGTAGCCGTGCATTCGCTGGGCATTTGCTCGTTTTTTTCGTTTCTTGGAAATTGCAATGAGGGGTAAGCTTTTTTCCATTCTTCTTCTTCTTCGACTGCGGACGCACGTACGCCTAGTTTGACTCTTTTGCACAAATTTGGCTCGTTTGCGTTTCTCGCCCAGAATTAAATTGGCTTATGTAGTAATACGATTATAGGTAAACACAAGAGTTTGTGGCTTCCTCGCCACGTTCGGGTAGGCGCATTCGACAAACGGAAACGTCAACAGCCGAACAGCTCACATGTATTCTCCACTCTCCACTGGGTAAGAGATATAAACACTTTCTCACACACACAACCTGCAGTTTCCTAGAGACAACCAAACGTATAGTTCAATTCCAGTTGGAGTTTTCAGCTTTTGAAAAAAACCCAGTTTTAATAAAAAAAAACTTATTTTTGTTTCGTTTTCCCTTGTGTGTGAATTGCAACCATTAAGTGTAAAAATGCCATCAAATATGAATAATAAACTGTAAGTAAATGGTTTGAAGGTGCTCTATGAAGAGATAAATGTGTGCAAAATCGATTTTGTAGTGAGAAGCT
>JBAMBP010002444.1:0-197120 GCA_037044515.1 Phortica magna
AAACTTTTTTTTTTTTTTAATATCTCATACATGGAACAATTATCAGCCTATATTACGGCTATAAATTGTTATACATGAACATTACAATGAAAAACTTAGACAAAAAAGTAGGGTTGTGAAAATATTTAAAAAATATCGTATCGATGATTATCAATTTTTAAAAATATCATCAGGTTTTTTTAATATTTATCACCAACAAATATCGATATATCTGATATTTTTGATATTTTTATATTTCAGTATAAAAATCTCAAACCCCGCAAAATAACATTAATTTTAAGTGCATTATAATTTTCTTAATCTTCTTATTAATTAAAAATAAAACAATGACTTTTTCAATAAAAAACAGAGATTGTAAGGTTGAATATTTTAAGTAAGGATAGGATTTTATTTCCAAAATTCTTTCTTTAGGGATTTTAAAAAAAAATCTTTGTCTTATATGTATATCCGTCATGCGGCTTCGCGTGTTGCAGACAACGCATTTTATGGCGGAGGCCAGCCGCTCTGAAGGAACCGAGCTACCTGGTGTTATAAGATAACTCATGGTCAATTTTGATAGCTTAGTTGAAGTTTTTTCAGGATCTTCCGAAACTCTTATTATTATTTCTTTTTTTTTCTTGGCATCTGTAATTGGCTTTATGGCAATAGATCTATTGTGGGCCTCTAGGAAGCTTTCGTTTTTTTCTACTTCCTTCCCCTCATCGAGTTGGCTTCCGTTTGCCGCGTTCATCTTCACGTTTTAAGATTTCTAAGTGAAGTGTGGCCAAACACAATATCAAAAAATATATTCCCAAATAATATCGATATGCGATATATCAGAGAAAAAAATATTTCTATTTTTATTTTTTTTGTAAAAGTATCGATATATTCATATTTTGATATATTATCAACTATCCTACAAAAAAAAAAAGTGACTATGTCGAATATACAATATTTACAATACAATATTTACATTAAACATTAGGAGAGACTTATATTGAACGTTTTTTCAGTTCGCACGGATGAATGATGAAATGATGCTAAAATCGTATTTTCACAAAACATTGAAATTTGCTGAAAGAAATCAAAATCATGACAAAAATTCAGTAAGCACAAGCAAAAGAAACTTAGCAACCAAAACAACCTTAATCTCCAAAACAAAAACAACAAATGTAAACAACAAACAATAATGGCAGACGGCTTGTCGAGTGAATAAGACATACTTTTTTTTTATTCTTCTTTCTCTGTCAGGAATTTTCGTCTTCAGAATTAAAAATTTCAATCAACAACGGGAAGCTTTTTAAGAAAGGCCTTCGGTCTCTCTTTAATATTAATACTCTCTGCTGGTTGCTGTCTCGTTGGGCTTTTTGCAAAAGAACCAATAACTCTAAAACTGGCAGCTTAAAGCTACAAAAACGCCTCTATAGGCAAAACGATTAACATCGGCAATTTTTCAATTTTAGAAGCTCTGTTGTAATAACTGTGGATGAGGTCTTTTAACGCACTTTACTTGAAAACCCAACCTCTCCAAAACTGTGCAAGCTAACAGTACTGTATTTGTTTGACGTATGTCGCGGTCTATTCTATGGGAATTTGTTGCCACACTCCATTTAAAGTAATTTTTATAAGAACTGTTTCTGCTTCTTCCGTCTATGCAACCACAAGTGTGGAAACTTCTGCGTAAATGTTGACTCGTTTGCAGCGAAAATCACTAGGATCCGTTTGGCGCTATTTTGGAAATTGAATTTGAATTTGCCAATCATTCGATCCTTCGAATTGTATATCAGTCTTATGAGAAACTAACAAATACCTTGTAACCGCAGCTTTCGCAGGCTTTGAGTGAAAAGACATGTGGCAGTTTTGTATTTATGAAATAAATGCTTTTTTGTTGCGCTGCAGTTTGCATTTATAAACGACCCACACTCGTTTATTTCTGCCTTCTAACTAACTATACAATTGAGAATATGCGGGAGTCAAAACCAGTAAGGGAGCTATTTTCGGCTATGCCGAAACTTATATACTCTTGCAAACGTTTTCACAATTATTCTTATTAGAAAATCCTTTTTTAATTTTCCAATAAGAATCATATATGTACGTAGCCACGCCAATTTTCTAATTTGTCTTTAAGAAGGCAATGTAGTCAAACTTCACTACATTTTTCAATCTTGTATCTCGTCTGTTTACAAAGAAGTCTCATTTTTAAGTTTTTACTTGTATGGGCGGTACCACGCCCTTATGTCCTATTTTTATAAAATTCTGGAATTTTATCAGGCATTAATAAAAACACGTAATAGCAAAGTTTGGTTTGCTTATATTCAAGAACAAAAAAGTTTTTCTAACAAAAACTGTATTTTTAACCGATCGTTCCTATGGGAGCTATATGCTATAGTAGCCTGATCTTGACCATTTTTGCATTGTATCTTTGTTGATGTCAAAAAAGATGTTGTGCAAAATAATAAGTCGATAACTCCAAAAACACGCTGTTTTTTTATCAAAAACATCATTTTTGACCTATCCTTCCTATGGCAGCTATATGCTATAGTAGCCCGATCTTGACCATTTTTACACGGTATCTTTGTTGATGTCAAAAAAGTATTTGTGCAAAATATTGAGTCGATAACTCCTAAAATACGCGGTTTTTTAAGCAAAAACATCATTTTTGAGCGATCGTTCCTATGGGAGCTATATGCTATAGTCAACCGATCAAACTGAATTTTACATACCAAATACCTGCAAGGAGAAGAAAATTTTCTGCGTTTAAATTTTTTTGCTAACTTTAAAACTCTGGCTGGAAATCGCATTGAAACAGACAGACAGACAGACAGACGGACAGACGGACATCGTTATTTGAACTCGTCTCGTCGTGCTGATCAAGAATATATATACTTTATATAGTCGGAAATGTCTCCTTCACTGCGTTGCAAACTTCATGACAACGTTAATATACTCTTTTTGCAAGAGTATAAAAAGGAGGGAAGCTGCAGAATTTATCAGTCAGATTGCTAAATAGAGCTGTCTGCCTTATGTCTCCTTGGCATTAGGATATGCTTGAGGCAAAATGGTTTAATTAAATTGAAATACAATTAGTGATTACGGCCAAATATTTTTATTGAAAATTTCTTCCATCTTTTACTTCTATTTACGTCAATTTAAGCCTTTTTGTGTACCGTATTTAATTAATTCTATAAGACCCTTACGTTCTATGAAATCTAGTTGGAAATCATTCAAAATTTAAAGCACTTTGACTCTTATTTGCAGTCACATTCAGAACTCTGTTTGAATACTGCTCTAGGTGAATTGCTAACTATCGAAGGTGAATGAGATACTCCTGCTAGACGACTTTCAGTAGAGACGGCTGCAATAAGAGCTGCACCACGACCGGAGCCATCGTCGGATGCCACCGATTGAAATGTTTTATTTGTGTCGACCAACTTTTTCATTGCGGTTGTCATTAAGTTGTGGAAATGCGGATGGAAGCGGTAAACACCGCCATCGATGCCGATCACAATATCCTCAAACTCCATTTTGTTAGCCAGACACGCCAAGCCTGCCGCTACGAGGCGAGCCGAACGCGTTGAGACAGATTCGCAGATGTAACGGAGCATGCCAAAATCGTTTTCACTATTACTTCTGATGCCGAAACGATCCATGACCATTTTGGCGCTGTTAAACGTGCCGATAGGATCGTTTTCTACCTCTGATATGTACTTTGTATCAAATTTTCCCTGAATTTTCAGACGCTCGGAGTCTTGACCTGGAAATATTTTATTCGCCTCCATGAGTTCAAGTATGATAAGACGCACCATTTCGCCCAGGTACATTCCAGAAATGCATTTTTCAAAAAGCTGGCGTCCAGGATTAACTGAATCCCTGTCTATTTTCCTGTCATATTCATTTCGAACAAATTCGATCGTACCATTGTCACCAAAAGCACCCCATTCGCAGTTGATGATTACGTATGGTTTGGTTCTATCGCCGTCGAACATCTCTGCATTGCTTGTCTTCTCCACATAGCAAGCATTTGAGCCGGTACCGATGATTGCGCCAATCCGGCAATTTAGGTACTTCCAGGCGCACGACATCAGCGTGCCTGTCGTGTCGTTGAGCAACGCGACAATGTTAATTTTCAAGTTGCCATGCCGTGCGATGGCTTCCTTTAGCAAACGAACAACGTCTTCATTCACGACACCGGCACAGCTAAATCCTTTCGTCCACGTCACCAATGTACCTCGGGTGAGGCCGATTTGTTTCACCGGAAAAGAGAAGGTAAAGCCCAATGGCAGCATATCGTTTTGAACTTTGTGTTCGTTCACAAAATTGTATAAACATTCCGCTATGTGGTCAAACAGTTCTTTGCCTGGGCCCTCCATCAATGTTGGGCTGACCACGTAACTCTTCGACACCATTCGGACATCGTCTTCACTGATCAAAGTTACCATGAGTACACGAAAATTGGTGCCGCCCAAGTCAAGCGCCAAGAAACTGCCACGCTCCTGTCCTGTGGGCATGTCTTGCACGTAAGTAACGAAACATTTAACAACTGAGGTAGGATGTGTGGCCTTGGCCAGGCCTTTTTCTATATCCTTTCGCAGGAGGTTCATTATTTCAACCATTTGCGTGTCAGACAGATAGAATTTTTTGCATATTTTGTGAGCATCTGGATAGAGTTCTTCAGGGGTCGTCATGTTGCTTTATCTAAAACTCTTGGGTGCACTTATAGGCCTCTAATTTTGGTTCGAAATTTTGAATTTGCAAGTAAATTTTCCGAAAAATACTTTTTTTTACAATGGCCAAAATTAAATTCAGTAAAAAAAAAATTATCAAAAATATTATAAACAGGTTTCTAAAATTTGTTTGACGTCCAACTGAACGCTAATCATGATCTCCACTCACTGACGAGCTGATAAAATAATAATAATAATTAAGTAAAGAAACTAATATAATAAAATAATATTAATTATTATTATTATATTCTAATAATTACATAAAATTATATATAAGTTTTTAGGTTTTAATATGTCGTTTATAAAAGTATGGTAAAAGTTCAGATTTTTCAATTTGTTCATTTAGAGTGTTTGCGTTGCTGGTAAACAGAGACGGCAGCAATGAGTGCTGCGCCACGACCGGATCCATCATTGGAAAACTTCAACTGGTACTTGATATCCGGTGGTATTAGTTTCTTCATAGAGGCCGATAACAGCTTGTGATAGTGTGGGTGGTAGCGATACAAGCCGCCATCAATGCCAATGGTAATATCTTTGCAACCCATTTTTATTGTTAGACACGACAGTCCTGCGGCAACCAAGCAGGCCGAACGCTTCGAAATTGTTTGGCAGATGTAATAAACAGTTGCCAAGTCTCTTTCACTGTCACACTTTATACCGAAACGGTCCATAACAATCTGCACATTTTTGTAAACGCCCGATGTATCTTCCTCTATCTTGGATATGTATTTCGTTTCGAATTTCCATTTGGTGTTTATGCGATCAGATTCTTGACCCACGAAAATCAAGTCCATTTGCATCAAATGAACTATGATGAGGCGAACAAGTTCACCGAGGTACATGCCAGAGGTGCATTTCTCGTACAACTGGTGACCAATATTGAATGTCTGCAAATCAACATTTTTGTCATAATCCGTTCGTATAAAGTCGAGTACACCATTGTCCCCAAAGGCGCCCCACTCGGTGTTGATGATCATGAATGGATGGTCGCTTTTGGCATCGAACATTTCTACTTTGGAAACATCTTCAAAGTAGCAAGCATTGCAGCCGGTGCCAATTATCAAGCCGATGCGACAGTTGCGATCCTTCCAGGCACAGGACATAAGCGTTCCGGTCGTGTCATTAAGCAGTGCGACAATGTTGATTCTTAAGTTGCCGCGGCGAGCGATGGCTTCTGAAAGCAACTGAACCACATCCTTGCCTACCACGTCCGAACAGCTGAAGCCCTTTGTCCATGTCACTAGTGTGCCATGCGCTAGACCTAATTGTTTTACAGGAAATGAAAAAGTAAAGCCCAACGGTAGCGTTTCGTCCTCTAATTTGTTTTCCTTTACAAAAATCGCCAGGCACTCAGCTATGTGGTCAAAGAGCGCCTTACCGGGGCCCGTCACCAACGTTTTAGCAAGTACGTAACTCTTGGAAGTCATTTGCACATCTGATTCGCTATTTAGCGTTACCATAATTACCCGAAAGTTGGTACCTCCCAAATCAAGAGCTAGATATTTCCCGCGCTCTTTGCCTGTTGGCGTATTCTGGACGTAGGTGATCCAGCATTTAATCCTTGCAGTCGGGTTAGTGGCACGTGCTAGACCCAAGTCTATTTCCTTTCTCATGCGATTCCTGACCTCGACCATTTGGTCGTCGGATACCACGAGTTTTTTGCAAATTTTATATGCTTCCGGGTGAAGCTTGGCGTGGTCCCCTATTGTGTATTGACGCTCTTTAAAGACCGGCAAATTTTGACTTGAAAGTATTACATTTGAGCCAGTTCTTTGAAGATATTTTAATGATATGAAGCAACGAGTTGCTATTTTCATTATTGTCAAATTTATGATATTTTCACTGAAACTTTTTTGGGAATGAATCATGAAAACGAATCTTATTACATTTCATTTAAGACAGTTTATGAAGAATTCAAAGGATTTTCGAATAGCTTTAAACAACAAAATATATGTAGCAGTTCTGCATGCTTTTAATATGATCTAATTTATTTTGATTTGCAAAAGTATTACTATTGAAAATTTCATTACTTGACTTTGCATTATGATGTTTGTTGGATTTTACACCATTTGCACGATACATTAGTGCTTATATTGTCGGCCTTCAGTGGACAGAGCAGCGACCAGTACAGAGCCTCGACCTGATCCGTCCTTGAAAGTCACTAATTGAAATTTAATATCCGATGGTAGCAAATCCTTCAAACAGTTAATCAATCGCTTATGGTATTGCGGATGAGAGCGATACAAACTGCCGTCTACGCCAATCGTGACATCCTTCCTATTCATTTTGTTAATAAGGCATGCCAGACCGGCGGCCACGAGATTCGCTGAACGCGTTGTAATTACCTCGCCTATGTAATGCACTGTCGCCAGATCTTTTTCAAGAGCTGTTAACAATGCCAAAATGTTTAAAGATTTTCGACATTTTAGGAGTATCTAAAGCCACTTGGGTAAAGTGTTTTGGCTGGAATGAGCCTTTAGTATTTAACAACTCGGAGCTTTGTCCACGAAACAGAACCCCAGTCTGCAACAGGTCGATCATTACATGACGTATTAATTCTCCAAGATCCTTGGCTGCAACATCTTTACCAATGACACGGCTGTATTCGATGCCCTTCTTTCATCTAAGAAGTTTCCCTGACGCAATGCTATTAATTTTTACTGGGTAGGAGAACGTAAAACACAATGGCAACTTCGTATTTTTCAATTTTTGTTCCGCTACGAATATTTCTAATTGTTCCACCACGTGACCGAACAGCTCTTCACCAGGACTTTTGATCAAGGAATCAGTGAACATAAAGTTCTTGGTTATAATCTTCGAATCCGTATCACCGTTCAGCGTTACCATAACAATGCGAAATGTACTACTGCTCATGTCGAGCGCTAAGAACCTGCCACGCTCATTGCCTCTGGGCAGATCTTGCTCATATGTTACATGGCACTAGACTGTTGCTCGTTCATGCGCCTGGTTGGACAAACCAATTTCTAATTTTTTCGTCAGTCAATTCATTATTTCAACCAATTGTTGGTCGGGTAATATGAATCCTTTGCATTGTTCATATGCTTCTGGATGCACCTCCCCAGACGTTGGCATTGTGTAACGACTAATTAAGTTAAAAAAATTTGATGAGTCAATTTGATACTACAAAGAGTCAACTTTTATTTACAGATTATGGTGTGGGTGCTTAGATTAGATAAAATTTTCCAGTTCAAGAAACGAAACAAGAGACAGTCGCAGTCTTCACTGCTTCTGTCTTTATTCTCCAATCATGTTTCTTTTGAGTCATTCTTAGCTTAGCATGAGTACTTCATCAGTATTATTCGGTTACAATATGACACAATGAATTCGTTAACTTCATACGGACAGTTTCGGTCTGCTCCGTTACGGTCTGCTGGGGTCAGTAGTTTCAAAGTGAGGTTGGGTTAGTTGCTTACGTGCTAAGAAATGCGAAACGAAACAAAAATCGTAAACTAATAAAGTTGCTTAGGATCCCACGTCATGTGAGGAACAGATCCAGCGGTGTGTGTTCTGCAAAGTCCGTGGGTAGTAGATCACCAAAGGGATTGAAACCGTCCAGAGTCGCCAGCGGACTGATGCAGGACGAGGGTTGTTGTGGATCGCTGGCAAAGTCGAATGTGTGCGCATTGGTTGATACCGAGTTCAACAAACGTAAGCTGAGCTCGACGTCCGGCTGTTCTAGTGGACAGGATGTCATTGCTATGTCGCCACTGCCAAGCGTCGGTAGCGACGAAGTTGGCTGTGTTGAAAGCGCCGGTATTGAGTTCTCAAGTAGACCACTATAGTTGCGAGCTTGCATTGGACTAAGGCAATGCTCGGATAGATGCAGTGACTCGCCATCGGACTCGAGCAGTAGTGTGTTTATTTCGAGCGCATTAGTTGCCACATCGACATCGATATCCACATCCAGTAGACTGCTTCCATTGTTGTAGAGCGGACTGGTGCTGGCCGAGGAGTTGCTGAAGCTTATGATGGGCGGCGTAGAGTGTGTAGAGAGTGCCGAGGCGTATGCCGAGCTTGGCGACGTTGAACTCGAATAACACGCCGAAGAAGGCGAACCACTACCAATAGACGAACCGCTGTAAGCGGACTCGGGGGAACTGATGGTCAGCCGTTGCTTCTTAGCCTGTTGCTGCATTTGTTTCTTTAACTGCGAGGCTGTCTGACGTTTTGTTGGCGTCGTCGTTGACTTTGACCTTGAAGCTTTCGTTTTGGACTTTGTCTGTTGTTTGCTCTGCTGCTGTGGCGCTTGGCTGCCAAGCAACGCACACGCATTGGTCTCACTGCCAGCGATTGCCTCGTCTTGTGCCCGTTCTTGGCGCTGTCGTTCACTGCTGTCGTGTAGGCATTCCAACAAGAAATCTGTCTCGAAGCCGGGATTTGTAAGCGCTTCGCTGAGAAGGCCGATATACTTCATGGCCAGACGCAGCGTTGTTATCTTGGTCAGTTTCTCGTTGGTGTTGGCCGCATCGTCGCCGGTAATCGGTTGTGGCACACAATGCCGCAGATTCTCGAAGGCGGAGTTGATTTCGCGCATGCGCGTGCGCTCGCGCGCATTCGCTGTCTTACGTCGATACTTGCTCAGTGGCGCGGCCTTCGTTTTAGACTTTGATGTTGTTGTTGCTGTTCCAGTCGCTGTTGTTGTCGGTGTGCTGGCTGCTCTTGCCGCCTGCGTTATTGTTGTTGTGACTTTGAGTGTCGTACTTGACTTCTGTCGCTTTTGCTGCCGTGCACACTCGTTGCCCACGCTGGAGCTGTGATCGCTGTTAGAGTTCAATAGCGTCGCCCCCGTGCCATCATGGCTGAGCTCCTCGAGTTGCGTGCGCGCATTACGTCGTTTCTGCCGCTGACGCAGCGAGTACTTCTCGCTCCGTCGACTGTTTGCCTTTGACGCCGTTGCCGTCGCGTTGTCCTTCTTGGCTTTTGGCTTCGCCGTTGTCTTCATGCTGCTACTGATGATGTTCGGTGTCAGTGTGGCCGCGTAGTTGTGCAGCTCGTAAGTGTTCGATTTCATCTGAGAATGAAAAAAAAAACAAACAAACAAACATGACAAATTATTATATTGTTGCTTTAAGTTTTTTTTTCTATTACTATGAATTTTTGCTGCTGTTCTTCTTATTTTTGACGTTTCGTGCGCTTTCATGCAGAACGTTAGCAATTGACGAAAATGTGCTATAAATAATTCTACTACAACATCACTTTAAATGATAAACAAAAACAAAAGAAACGCAGCTATTTTATTCAATCATGTGTCTAATTCATTTAACTTTGTTGCCCAAGTCGTTGAAATTTGTCATTTGTCAGTAATTAAAGAATTTCAGAAACTATTAACTTTTATTTCGTTTTCTAATGTACTCGCACACACACACACACACACACACACACACACACACACACACACACACACACACACACACACACACACAGACACACACGCCCACATGCGCTTATACTACGGCCGAGCGCTTCAGACGACGGCATTGAAGCATGACACTGAGCCAAAGCGGCAGACGCCACAAGAAGACTTCCCGAAAAATCGTTAACCGAAACGAATCCATAATCAAATGCCGTAAAAATGGGTTTCCACCTATGCCACCTTTTTCTCACAGTCATTCAATCAGTTCGCTTCAGTTCGGTTCAGTCAATAACTTACACACTCACTAGGTTCTGCTGACAGTCAGTCAGTCAGTCAGTTAGTCAGTGGGTCTGTCGTCAACTTTGACTACTTCTTCTGCTTCTTCTTGTGCTTGTGCTTCTTCTTGATGTTGTTTTGTGCGCTGGGCTTGGAATTCGATTAAAAAAGAATCTTTTATTGTTCTTTTTTGTAATTTTTCGACTGCTTCTGGTCATAAAAGCTATTGAAGCGTTGCATTTTGATTTTTGGGGCAGTGCCCAGCCCACTTTGTTGTGCTGCGCACATCGCATTACACACAACAAACACACACGAACAACGAATTTTGATTGCAAGACGCATTTGTTGGTTTGTTGAAATAAAAAGGAAACAAATAAATAAATGGTTTGTTTGGCAATCAATTGGCATGCATTTGTGCCAAATCAATGCCAAAAACGCGCTTGTTGCGCAAATTGCTTGCAGTGCTTAATCCTTAAATGGCCGAGTCAAGGTGCATTTTGCACTTGGCAATTTGTTGTGTACTCGATTTCTAATGATTTTTCTTGTTGCCGTTGCCGTTGTTGTTGCTGTTGTTGTTGTTGTTTGTGCTGTTTTTTTTTGTTGTTTTTTTTTTCACTTGCAGCAATTTGCGCAAAGTTTCAAAGTTTCTCAGAGTCAACGTAGACTTGTCAACATCGGACGAAGTCGTTTGAAGGACGCCATTTTGATTTCTATTTTTTTCATACGTTTTTATTAGATTTTACACATTTCAGTATGTGTGTGTGTGCAGTGTGTGAAAGTTACAAGTATTGGAATTAAAAACAATTGCACTTCTAAGCTTGCATTTCATACCGATTGAGCAATACAGTTTTTTTTTCACAGCTTTTTATATGTAATTTGCTTGGCTTGCGGTTGTGATAGAAAAGTACATATACACATACATTTATATGTATGTATGTATATGCATATGCGAAAGTGCAAAAAACTACACAACAGCATCAATACCATGATCAACAACAAAAACAAGCGCAACAACAATACTAATAAACCAATTTACATGCAAGATTTGGATTACATTTTTTTGTTATTTGATCGCTTGATTGTTGCCAACGACGTCGACGTCGATGTCGACAGTGATGATGATGATGACAAAGTTGGCTGCAAAACGTCATCAACTCATACGTTTCAAAAGGCATTGTAGCAACAACAAGCCAACGCTGCCTTGCCTTGCCGTGCCGTTCGTCAGTCGTATTGCCCTTGCGGGATTTCATCAGCGACGGTTTTGCTCATCATTATGAGCTGCAGCTTCAATCTCTGTGCAGCAGCAGCAGCAGCAGCATCAGCTTTGGAATGTGTGTGTAATCTAAAACGACTCGAGTCGATTTAACTCTCGACTGCTGTCGTCACTGATGATGGCTTGTTGGCCGCTGTTGTTGCTGTTGTTGCTGTTGTTTTGTTCTTATTAGATTTCAGCGTTGAGACAACAAACTTGCCAAACACTTAAATGGACAATTCAGTTCACTCTGCCAAATTGGGTGTTACCTTGCTTGTCTCGCTATTCTTAATCCTGTTGTTGTTGTTGTTGATTTTGCTGTGTGCTCATTGTCAGAGTGGTCTCATATTTTGTCCAAAAACGCGTACCGGTCGTCATTTTCAGTTCTGTTAACTTTTACGCAGTCTGCCAACGCAACTCAACTGAACTCAAGACAACTTAAGCTTAACTCAACGCGAATCGACTTAAGCCAAGCGTCGCTGCTAATGCATCTGACAAGCGATGCCAAAAACTTGTAGTTAGCTTGTTTAGAAAATTTTCTAATTTTCCTGCTGAGCTTTACGCTTCTGTTTGTGCAAATTCAATAAGCAGAAAAATAAAAACAACAACAAAAACAAACACCAAAAATAAAATGAGCAAAAGTATAGAAAAAAAAAGCACAAAAACAAAAAGTATGTGACAAGGGCGGTAGAAGTTTAAGTACAAGCAAGTTGAGCAAGTGTGCAGCAGCGACGGCAACGGCGACGTCGACGACGACAGCATAATTAAAGCGAAGACTTTGCATGTGCAGACTTGTTGCTAACTTGTGGGTGGCAAGCAGGCAGGCAACACCATCAACAAAAAATGGCTGCCAGGCGCAAACAAATTGCACGTGATTAAAAACAAGAAAACAAAAGCGTGAAAAAAAAAACAGGTATGAAAATTAAGCTACAACTAACATTCAAGTAGCGAAAACACAGCGCCGTGAACAAGCAAGAACATGCATGAGCATGTCAGTCAGTCAGTCAGTGTTGGCAAAAGAAACGATAGTGTTGAGCAGCAGCAGCAGCAGCAGAAGTAGAAGAAAAACAAACATGACGCTGCCGGAAGTGGTGGACGGCGTGCGGTGCATGCAAACGGAAGCGCACAAGGATGTGATGGCAAACTCTTCAGCACAACTCTTCAGTTTCAACAAGCGCGCACAGGAAGCAGCGCAGGAAACATTTTAGCGGCTTATCGCAAAGTTTATTGTTTAATTTACTGATTGATAAGCGAAATTGGTTGAAAAACGTACGCTCACTTTATTATTACTGTTGTTGTTGTTGCTGTTGTTGTTGCTGCTGTTGTTGCTTATTTAAGCTTAAGCTGGTGGGCGTGTCATGGCACAACGTTGGCGTTGGGTGAAAGTGCCAAATTCATGTGGGCAGCGCTTAGACGCACATTCTGGGTCAAGCGCTGTAGCCAGCCAGCCCGCCTGCGTGTCCGTCTGTCTGTCGGCCGCAAACAAACTAATTAAGCCGCAAACCCACACATATGCACATACCTAAATGTATATGTACTTACAAGCCTGTTCTCGTTCTAATTCCGGCAATCGATACGCAATCAAACTGCATTTTAAATCGCATTAACGGAAAACAATCGAAGCGCATGCACCTACGCAGCATGCCGCAACGGAAGCGAACGTAATCACTCCGACATGGGGGGTGCGGGTGCGGGTGCGTGTGTGGGTGTGTAAAGCAGCAGACAATACTGAAAGAGTGCTTCGGACGAACGATTGGCATGGTGACGTCTGCCGCTGCTGGTGCTGCTACAGCTGTAAATTAATGCATTGACCGAAGCAAGACCAACAACGAAATTACTGCAACTGAGTGGCGCACAAAGTTGCATGCGGCAGCAAGGGGTTGAACGGAACGCACGGTTGCATTTGATATTGCACAAAAATGCAACAATTAAGATGTTCATTATGTTCTAGACTAGGCTGATTTTGATGATCACGAAGAGCATGATGAGCTTGAAGATGAGAAACGCCGTTGTTGGCGCTAAGTGCACTTGAATATATTTTGTTTGTTTTATTTTTTTTTTTTGTGATTCTTCAATTTGCAATCAAGAGCATTCACACTGCATAAACTTTTTTCCAACCCCTTCGCCGCCGTACCTTCAAATCACGGTATACCAATGCGTTGTGCATGCATTTTTAGTTGGAGCTGAAGCATTAAATTTAGAACTCTTCTTCGTTTAACGCTTCACGCATGTCTGCATGTGAGCAGACAGACAGACAGACGGACAGGCAGGCAGACCAACAGACACAAAGACATGAGCCAGACAAGCGCAACGAGGAGGTGTGGCATGCACTAACATGAATATCAAGTGAACGTCGCATGTCTGTCCCTTACTCAGTTTATTTGTATTTTGTCCGCACGTCCGTCCGTTCGTCCAGCAGTCTGTGTTGAAAAGCAAGCACACGTTTTCATTTATAGTCAGTTGCTCTTGCTATGATTTTGTCTAAAATTAGTTTTTTTTATTGTATTGTCTTTCATGCGTTTTTAAATTTGCTCTGCTGACGCTTCTTCTTCTTATTATTATTATTAGCAAAGACCTAAAACTCAAAGGAGGCGTGTAACAATAAATATTGTACACAACAACAACAACAACATTGCAACGGTATTGTCAATGCTCTTTTGCTGTTGTGCTTTCGCCTGTTCCTTGAAATTTTCTGCTGCAGATTTTCAGCCCAGCAGCGACAGCGACAGCAGCAGCAAGCAAGAAGAAGACGGAAGACTTCCAATTGTATCGCTTTGCTTTTGTCTGTTTTTCTTGTATAGTTTTTTTTGTTCCGTTATTTTTAGCAGCGCTGCCGCTGTTTTGATTCGTTTTGATCTGATTTTGATATATTTTCGTTTGTGTTGTTGTTGTTCTTGGTTTTTTTGTTTTTATTTTATTTCTCGTGCATGTTTTTCATGTGCTCGTTCATGTGTTTTTATAGTACTGTCTGCATTACACATTTTATTTGTTGCGTTTATTCTTATTGGATTTTTCTTTTGACTTAAATGTGTTTTCATTTTCATTTTCGCTCAGTTTGAGTTTATCAAATTGAAATGAAAATTGTCTGCGCGTTTTTTGTAATGTTTACATGCATTACAATTATTCTAATATGTTTTTTGCGCAATGTTTATCTTTGGCAAATTGCCTTAAATTGTATTTTTTTTAATATTAAGTACACCTATGTTACATAGCGCGACATGCCACATAAGATAATAAGTTATTTAAAGTCTCTGAAAAAACTCAAGACTAAATTGTTATATGTGTTGTGCAGTTCTTTGCAACATAAGCGCATTGTGACAAATATTGACACAATGCGAAATGTTTTCTGTTAATACAAATGTTTTAATGTTTTCTGGCCCAAACATTAAATTATTTTACGAATTAAAAATACTGCAAAATGACGACATTGGCATCGACTCCACTTTAAATTTTGTTTGTCTGACTGACTGACTAACCGATCGACCGAGAGACCGGTTTTACTTTTTCAAATAACATTCATTAAACAAAAATATTTGTTTTTAATATGATTTCAATATTTACCTTTTTCAATTCGAATCTCGTCGGCGGCCGCAAACGCCAAAATGGAAATAGTTTTTTTTTATTTATTTATTTTTATTCTTTTTATTTCTTTATCACTGTCGTTTCTTTTAAGTAATCAAATTCTGGTTTGATGTTTTTTTTTTTTTTTTTAATTTTGTTTGTTTCTCGTTTGTTAATTTTTTTCAATTTTTTTTTAATTTATTTAAATTTGTTTTTATTTTCACGACTTCTTTAATTTAGTTTATGATATCAGAGTTGAGCACATATATGTATATTTTTTTATCATAAATTTTTTGTAGCCAATTTGCGCTTACGTACAATAAAAACAATCATAACACAAACGCGTCAACAATTCCTATTAGAATTTTTTTGATATCAGTGACTCCAGCTTGTTTCTTAGGAACTTGTCTAATTAGTCACTTCTTTGAGCAGTTAATTTGTTCGTACATTTTTCATACACAAAAAAAAAATGATTCTCTGTCGATTATGAATAATTTGTCTACACTTGAAAAAATTTTTGAAATTCTTTTTCATTTATAATTTCCGTGTTTATTATTATTTTTTTTTTTGTTTGTTTTTATAAGACTTGTTTTATTTTTATTTGTTGCTTTTTTTAATGAAGTTCATGTATACAATTTTCACATATTTTTTAATATTTTTTTTTGCAATTAAAGCGCGATTTCCGACGGCTATATCAACAACAAAAACAACAACACAAACCGGCGTCTGTTGTTTTTTGTGGCACTTCGATTTTTCATTTAACGTTTTATGTCATTTCATAGTTCCGCGATTCGAGAACGCACTCGGCAACAAAATACTGTGTGAAAAAGATGAGTTGAGTGCAAAAAATTTGCGCGCATTCCACATATAAAAACAACAACAACACATCACTTCCGAACGCAGGGAGAATCTCTATGAATAATCTTTGTTTAATTTGTTTTTTTTTGTGATGAGTTCCTCCGAACTAAAAATATCCAAATGCGTTGCCACGGCGCGAGCGAGCAGGCAAGCAAGCAATCGGGCCAATGCGATGTATCCAATAACCACGAATGTACGAAGGCAAGTAAGCACGCACGGACGGACGCACGCATGCACGCCTTTCTATTGTATGTGTGTGTGTGTGTGTGTGTTTTGGAGACGCTTCGCCGTGCTCGTCAACTGTTCGTGTTTGAATGCTGTGCGCGTCTAATTTGCACTGCCACCAGTGTATTATTCGATCAGTTGAGATCTCAGCTGCTGATGCTGTTGGCTGTTTTGCTGCCGGCAGCGTTCAAAATAAACACAACGAGGCGTTTTGACTTTGACTTGTAGTGAAATGGCTTATGCGATTGAATTCCAAACTAAATTCTCCCACCAACATGCAACACACTTGCGGCCTACACTTGCGTACGGTTCAAAGCGAAGTTTCAATGTTATTTCTGTTTAGTTGTTGTTGCCTTGTTGCGTTGCTTTGCGTTGCGTTGGCGACTTGTGACGACAAACAATCGCACGTACGAACGAGAGAGCGATCAACAAACGATCTGCGCTGTTGAGCGTGCGCTGCGCTATTGAAACGATGAATGAACAAATATCGCGTAAAGTAGTAAGCAACACTGTTGCTGTCGATTCAAGAGACTCGTACTTTTCTTGTTGTTATGATAAACAACAACCACAACAACAACAACAACTATAACACGATAGCGACCGAGAAACCCACTGGCAGAAAAACAACGTGCGCCAACGCACAATTGTAACTCGAAATGAGCGCGAAGTGAGCGAGAACAGCTCAAACCAGTTGCTGCTCCCACTCATTTGTGTGGGTGTTTCGGTCTCTTTTCTGCTCATTGTATATTAGCAGCGCTTGAGTCATTTGCTCTGAGTGTTTTTCACACCAAATCACTCAATTTCGTTTTCATTTGAGTTTAAGCCTTTTATACCGCTGTCCATTAGACTAGCACGACGTCTATGCTTTCTGTCTCTTTTATGTATGTATGTACATACGGTCATGACTCGAGTCAACTCGTCATCATATGTTCTTATTGGATTTATTATTGTTTGGTTTTTTTTTTGCTTTTCATTGTTGTTTGTTGCAGTGATCTAATACAACATTTCGGAGCATTCGTTTTATTTAAATTTATTGCTGAAATTTATTTATGTTGCTTGACGCTTTTGACATTCGTTTATTGAACATTAAATATACACAGGCATACACATACCTACGCACACAAATATTCATGCAAATGAAAGATACATTTTTGGCATTTGATTTGCAAGAATGATTGCCGAAATCTTAGAAAGTCATCAATTATATTTTATTTGAAATTGATAATTGATTGTATACTATTTTTGGTACATAATTTGTGTACCTTTGTTCCTATGTGTAGCAGAGGGCGTTCAAATTTGCTTCATTATTGTTCAGTTCACGTTGTCAATCATGGGACGAAAGTGTGTTTACTTTCAGACTTTTTTAAATTATTTTATATAATTTGCGGTTTTTGTTTACTTAATTTTTGGTGCGTTAATAATCTGCTTCATTTTACAGTTAATAATAATTAAAGTCCAACAAATTATATTTTTCATATTAACAGTTTTTTATTTCGAAAAAATACATTAATATATGGAAATAAATAATAATAATAAAAAAATCATTTTAATGCTTCAATAATAATCAAACAATAATTGAAAGATTTCCTGCGGTGATCATTTCATATGAGATGTGGCGATGACGTGTTCTGTCTCTCTCTGTCTGTCTGTTTGTCCTTGTTTTTTGTCGTCTGTCGTTTGATTGTTGCTCAGTATGACTGTTGAAATACATAAAATGGGATTAATTATACTTGAAAATGTTTTTGTTTTTTTTTTTATAAATAAAGTTTCTTATGTTCGCATAAATCATGACAATAGTTTAATTAAATAATTTTCTGTTATAAATTTTGCATGCTTGTTTCAATTTTAACTAAGCCGACAAGGACAACAACAACAGCAACTTAACGCAACAAGCTGCAGTCAACTACAGTCGAACTTCTCTAGAACGAACTTCTCTTTGACAAATTTCTCTAGAATGATCTTTTCTATAATGAACTTCTCTTTAACTATTTTCACCATGACAAACTTCTCTAAAACGAATTTCACTATGACAAACTTCTCCAGAACTATTTTTTATAAAACAAACTTCTTTATAATGAAGCTCTCCCTATAAATATAAAGAACTTCGTAGGTTTTGGTCACCATATAATAAAATTATTTACCGAAAAATCCAAAAATTATTTCGGGATCACTAAAATTTTATAAATTGTGCAATACATACATATCATCATATCATGTCAATGTTATCATATTTGTGATTTCATTATAGGAAAGTTCAACTGTATAAAACATAAGACGACAAAAATGAATGAAAAATATGAAAAAAATTATCGCATGCAACATTAATTTGATTTGCGTGCGAATGAGTGAATTTTTGAGTAATTGTCGTGACTCGACGAAAGGAAATCTTTGTCGTGCTTGTGTTGAAATTCTTATACGAATTTACTACCAAAGTGAGAACGAATGCCAAAAAGTAAACATGTCCGAATATAATTTGCTGACATCTTAATCGTTTTTTGTTTCTGTGTCTCCGTGTGTGTGTGTGTGTGTGTGTGTGTGTCTTTTTATGCCCCAACTTTGTGTATTTTTAAAGATCACCCTCGGCACCACCTTTCGCTTTTCATCACCGCTGCGACTCGTCTTATGCCGTGCCGTAATCCGTCCTCGTAAATTGAAGGCATGACACAAGAGGCCATAATTAAAAACGCAAACGTCACTTTTGACGTTTTTATTGGCTTCTACTATTAATAATGATGCTTTGTTGTTGGACTGGATTTGCGTTTTGTTTTTTTGGCTTTGAATCTACAATACGTAGTTTGCTTATTCAAATGTTGTTGTTGTTGTTGTTGTTGCGCTAAGCCGCTTACTTAGCTTCTTTATCGCTCGTTCTATCTCGTTCCTACTCCCTTGCTAATTTGCGTTCATACACGGCAAACGCTTGAAGCCAAGTTTGCTTACTAACAGACAAGACAACACACAAACAAATTATCGCATTTAAATAATTTCTACTCGCTTTGCTTTTTAATTATCGCGCGCAGCCGCATTTGTCTAAATATGGGCATAGACACGTGGTGAGGGCAATGAATGCTATTCTAAGCAAGTTGCGGCAAAGGAGAGTGAGCAAGAGCTGAGAACCTGCAGAGAGCTTATCATAGCCCGGTTAGGAAGTGCGACGCGTTGTTACCATTTTTGGTTGCAATCGTCGGTGAGTATTGTCGTTTGAGAAAGCTTGAGAAAGCCATCACAGCGGCAGACGCTGAAAGCTAAAAGGTTGAGAGCCGACGAAGAGCAGTCAGGCAATAAGAGCGGCGCGGTGTATAGCAAAGACAGACAGACAGACAGCTAGGCCAAGTTAACAGTTTTGCGTTGGCGCTGCTTTCAAGTTGCGTTACAAGTTGAATCGCATTGAGCTCAAGTCGGGGCGTGTGTGTGGGCGCTGTTGCTAATGTCGTAGCCGTAAGACGGTCGCTTGACTCAGACGGCGTTGCTGATGATAATGACGATGATGATGTTGTTGTTGAAGTTGTTTTTTTACACTTTGTTGCAATTTATTATTAAATATATTGTTATGATTACCTTTTATTTCATACAAAACGGAAATACACAAACTGCCACGATAAACTATCTGACGACAGACTGACAGACGGACAGACGCAGAGGCAGTGAGTGTGTGTGTGCTTGTCTCGGATTTGGTCGTTGAAACAGACACAAGCCTCCAGACTCAAGTGTATTATGACTCCCACGCAAACGATGCGAGCCCACCTGCACCTGCGCTGGCGTGCGTGTGTGTGAGCGAGCGCGCATGAACAAACGTACACTTGTCTCGCTTATCGCGTCGCTGACTAATTTTTTTGTGAATATTTGATGTCGGTCTTGGAGTTTCGCTTGTGAGCGGAAATGCCGTGCAATTAAATTGTTTTAATTAATTTTGTACGCATTTTTGATTTGAAATTAATTTATCAAAATGTTGGCGGAAGAGTTGAGTTGAGAGCCTAAGCTCGTTTGGTGTTAGTAAGCGTGTGTGGGCGTGTTTTTTACATAAATTAGCATAATTTCATATTTGCTTTGTAAATAGAAAAAAGTACAAATGTTTACTTTGATTAAGACTTAACAGCAGTTAATGGCTTTGCCAGTGCAAGAACACGAGTTGTCAACATTAACATGACATGACATAACATGATGTGCTTGACTTAATGTCACTTCTCATTTGGCATTTGAGTCAAAAATCAACAGCTTCCTGTGTGTCTTTAAAGGGTGTATTTGAGTCAATGACGAATTTGATTTAATTAAAAAACTACCTATGTTCCATATGGCCACACCACACATGCGGCAGTGTAGCACTTAAACATGCTCATCAGTTAACACATATCTCGTATTTTGCTGTGATAATTTTGGCACACCCTGTATAATTATCACAATGATTATCATAAACGCCATGCTCATTATTATCGTCAGCCATGCAACAATTCAAATTGGCTGTCCTTGATGAGATGAATGATCGAACGCCTACACGCCCACCGCCCACTTAGTTGACACACGCTCATCAGAACCAAAATCAATATTTGTATAGACACACACAGCATAGTCGCTTTCAACCATCGGTATGCCCCCGCTACGCCCCGCTTCTATCGACAATTGCAGTTACTTGTCCATCAACGCGTATTGCGGCTGCTTTTTGGCTTTTTGATTGCGTGCGTCGTTGATGAGTTAATTCCGGCGTAGCGACATTAGCCAGCTACAGTCGAAAGACAACAAAAGCAATAGCAACAGCAACAATAACAATAACAATAACAACAGCAGCAACAACAGCAACAAAGCTCAAGCTCATGTATCATGCACTCGCTCATCTGTCATGTTGTATCACAAATGAGCCAAGTGAGCCAAATGTCGCCTGCTGTTGTTGCTGTCCATGGAGATTTGCATTGATATCGTAGGGGATTTTCGACTCTTGTTTGCGGTTTGCGTTCGTTGACAATTTGCCGCGTAATTAATTGAGTCAAATTAATGAAAAAAGCAACAACAAAAACAGAAACAAAAACAAAGAAGGCTAACAAAACAACATAAAATCATAGAATACAACAAAAATAATAAAAATCTGGTGGCTTTAATTCTGCGCTTGACGGCCAGCATCAGGCGCCATGTTCCCGTTCAGATGATACGTTCATCCGATATATCTATCAGTCTGTCTGTTTGTCTGTTGTCTGTCTCTTTGAGTGTCTGTTGTTGTTCATGTTTGCATACTCAAAAGTCACAAAGGCAAATTCGTATGTGCGTTGCGTGCTTGAAGCCTGAGGCGCCGTACTGCTGACTGCGCGGTGAGGTGAGAGACATGTGTGTGTGCGTGTGTGTGTGTGTCGAACGTGCTGCTTTATGTTTTCACAGCTTCGGGGTTCATTGCTTTGGGGCTTAGGGGCGGCGTATTTAGCCTACTTCTCAGTCACCTAAATCGCTTTTATGATTTGTAACGCTTTGTCAGAATGCCATTTTGAATGTGTGTGTATGTGTGTGTGTGTGTGTGTGTGTTATTCGTATTAATTTTTACACACGATTAATTTTTGATGGCTGCAATGAAATGCAGTCATTGTTAGCACAAGAGCGTTTTAACGACTTCACAATTTGGGCGCTGCTGACATGAAAATATCTAAAATTTTTTTAACCTCGAAAATCCAAGAAATTTCTCAATAAAACATAAAATTTTTGTTATTTTCAAACTCGTTTTAACAATATATTTTAAACTCTTATGTTACAAGGGCTTACATGAAACATACTGCAGTTTAGCACTCAAAATATCAAAAGAAGTACTTTAACTGCTGATATTAGTGTTCGAATTACTGGCACGTCCGAATTATCAAAGTTTTATAGTAAATGCATAATTGCGTCTCATTTTGAGATTAATTTTACATTGCCCTATCTTTGTGTGCCGCTTCTGTGCTGGCATCGGTCTATGATCATAAACAATTTCCAGCTCATAGCCTTCTCAATCGTCATCGTCGTCATCACAGACATGCATATCACAACATGGTCTATGGCCAAATTCATAGGTCTCGCCGTCAGCCGTCAGCGACATCATGTTACAGTCATTGAGGCTGCTTTGTGTGATCAATTAAACACGATATGACGAAAGGATTAAATTTTCTATTTAATTTGACAAATTGTTGGCTTTTGCTGTCGCAATTCATTTGCCAAAGCAATTCAGTCAAATCAGAGATATTTTTATTTTCTATTATTATTTTTGGGTGTTTTTTTTTTTGTATTTTTTCTTTGTTCTTTTCTTATGCAAATAAATTGTTATTTAAAATTGAAATCGTTTAAGATTTTTATTTCGTGCTGATGGTGTCAATGTCGACTTGACTCTCGACTAAGTGGATGACGTTGATGACGACGACAGCGGCTATTTTTAACACTTATGTGCGCGTAGGTGGCAACGGACGAAGCGGATTGAGGGTACGGCACACTCGTTGCGAATGTGCTAATTTAGACCCCCGTGAGTGAAGCCTCTGCGTGCGACACTCAAAAAAATAAAGAAATCCACAAGTCAAGCTTGAGTTTCGTGCAGCGAGGTGTGCTGCCGGCGACTTAAATGTAATTGAACATAATAAGCGCAAATTGAAGGCGTCAAAATAACAGCGAAGATGAAGAAGAAAGCAACGCTGTATGTGAAGTACATACAACAACAACAACAATTCAAGCAAATGAAAAAAGCTTTTCGATTTCAAACTGAATTTTGTTATTATTCGCCTTTGTTGTTATTAAATGTACTTGTAAAAATAAAATAATAAATAAATAAAACTAGCTAAAAATGGAGGCCAAAATGATTTGAAGAACACCCCCGCATAATTCATAGTTTGTTGTGATAGCTTAAAGTACAAAAGCGTGGAAGTTAAGCGCAACAAGTGCTTGAGGGATGAGTTCATTTCTAAAGAGGCATGAGAACATTGATCGATGGTTTCTTTGGAGATATGAAGAGGTTTTCCCTTTATGTCTCTATTCAATATTATTATTATTAGTTCCCATCGTTATATGTCACGCTTGTTGTTGTCAAAGCAGCGGTCTGTCGGCTTATCTGTCTGGCTGACGGTACGTACGTTTGTCTGTCTGTCTGTCTACCTTTCCATATGACGATGACAATTTAGTTTCTTTGTAGCTGCCAAATATGGCGTTGAGCACTTGTACGTGTAACAGATTTTTCTTGTTCCTTTTTGTCGTATGACAAACAAACAACAACAACAACAACATTGCCGTTGTCTCATATATGATATGTATCCAATTGGAAATGAAAAACTCTGACCTACTAATCAACAAACAGCAACCAAAAAGCCAATAAGAGTCAATGTAAGAGACAAGTGCCAAACGACAAACGGACGGACGCACGGACATAGGACAGGTAGAGACAGACAGACAGTCGGACAGTCGGACAGACAACCATACAGACAGCCACGCATACAGACATCAAAAGATGGACAATTCGGTGTAAACCAGTTGGTTCAATATACTTTTTTTTCTTTTTAAGTTTTTATTTATTTTGTGTGTTCGATTTTTTGGATTGGCTTTGATTTTGCTCTGCGCTGCGCTGGCGCTGGCGACGTCGACTTGTCGCTCGTTGCTCTAAAAGTCATGTACGAAAACGAACAAATTTGTATTGAATTTGATTATTTTAGCTCGAGTTTTGTTTTTTTGCTTTTTTTTTCTTACTTGTGTGTGTCTTTAATAATGAACCGGCGTTCAATGTGGCAGCGAAAAGATCAGACGATTTCAATTGACATTTCATGCCGAAAAAAGCGACAACTACAACCGCAGTGAACATGCATGAACATGCATAATAAAAGCGCTGTAATTTGACTTCGACAACGACGACGACGACGACGGCGACGACGGACGGCGATTGCTAAGCGCGGCTTAAATTATTATGTTAAATAACTAAAATAGCTCACAAGGACATGGCAGCCAACGAGCGAATTGAGTCTACTTGGGCGCATGTGTGAGTGAAGTGGCTGACTCAGTTAAGCATTAAAAGAGCTACGCGGCGCCGAACGTATTTTTGTTTTGTCTCTTTTTTCTGCAACAAATTCATCATCAGCGTCGCCGGCTTTGTTGTTGTTGTTGGCTATGCGCCTGAGCCGACAACTCAGCCGCCACCGCTGCCAGTTAAATTGATGATGTCGACGTCTGCGCTGCCGCAGATTAACGTTGATTTTCATACTCTACCAAGAGTACATTAGCTTTGTTATAGAGAGGGAAACATCATACCAATAAAGTTAATATTTTCTTGCTCAGCTTGATCAATCGAGTTGATATAGCAAAGTTCGTCAAGACATCGATACAAATTTAAACACAGAACTTCTTATACTTCCTTCTTATCCAGGCAGACAGAGTTATCTTGACTGAATCTTTATAAAATATAGCTGTCATAGAAATGAAGTCTTTACTAGAAAAATTTGGTTTTCCAATTAGACTTCTTAGACACATGCCGAAGATCGGGCGACCTATGGAGCATAGGACAACCTTAAGATAAACACAAATCCTTGCAATTAATTGTTTTTCCTAATGATTATTTTCGTTTCTTAGGGGACGTCTATGATTTTTTTCTTGATATTTGAATTCTCCTCATTTCTTGATAAGATTTTCTCTAGCCCCCGCTGTATTACACGTGAGATTTTGGTTAAAATATTGAAATAAATAGTAAGTTCATTGACTAAGAAGTTGACATGAGATTTTCGATGAATTTTGACCTTTGGTGAGATTTTGGTGGACGTCCATTAAGTTGTATAAGAATTGGACGCAAGCACATGACAACGCCCATGAAAAAATCGTAATTTCTCTTTAAGCTGACTAGATAGAAGATTATCAGATGGTACATTGGCTCGAGTCTTAAGAAAAAAAATATGCACATCTCTTCGCCCCTTTCCCTCTATTAACATAATAATTTCTTATTGGAAAACTGTGAAAAAATTGCCATACTTTGAACAATGCTTGCAGAGTATATAAACTTCGGTAATGCCTCAAATAACTTCCTTGTTTGTTTCTTTTTTTATTTCAATACTTCTATTATTACTTAAAGTTATTGCATAAATCTCAATTTTCGCATTTTGCAAAACAATTTAAAGCAAATTAAATGTGCAGCGATTAAATCAGCGTCGCCGTCGCTGTCGTCATCGTCGTCATCATCGTCGTTGTCGTCTTTGCCATCGGTCTTGTTATTGGCTTTGTTTGAGTTTCTTTTGGAGTTGCAGTTGACACTCGGCTAAACTAATTTTCTGCACCATTAGTTGCTGCCGCTGCTGCTGCTGCTGCGACTTGATTAAACAACGGCAAAGTAAATTTATGAAATTGCCATGCCACAAGTTGCGCCGCCAATTGATTTGGCCCAATGACTACTTGGCCCAATGAAACCAAGACTGGCTTCTTCTGCCGCTGTCGCTGCCACTGCCACTGCATTGCTTTTGCTGCTCGTTCTTGTTGTATGCGAGTCAACGAGCACTTCCGCATAAGATTAGCCAATGATAAATGTCTTTTGAGCGCAGAAATTGCGCTCATTGCCTGCCGCTCATATTGCCTTGGCCTAGACACGCCGCCATGCCCATGCGATCTTCTGTTTCTTGACCAATTTTAATGTGCACAGCAATGAGTTTATGGCGCTGATGCGATACGATACGTCAGCTTCAGCTTCAGTTTCATTGCTTTTGCTTTTTTTCTTTGCTTTTTGCTCCTGGCGTTATTATTATTTTTTTTTTGCGGTTTGTCTGTAATTATTTGATTAATTTTATTGCTTGCTCAATTTGCTTGCCTTTTGTGCGCGTTGGCGTCGGCGTCGACTTCTCGTTGTTGTTCGCCGCTTTGTTTGTGGATAATGACACGAACGGGCGTGCGGGGGGTTAGTGGGCGTAGTTGTTGCCTATAAAAATATCGTTTATGTTTTTATTGAATTGTGCACATTAATTAAATGCGCAGACAAGTGCCTCAAACGCTAAACGATTCGATTTTTCGCTTTGGCCTTTGTTTTTGTACAGAGACTCGACGTTAGCTTAATTTTTGCTGCGCTGATTGCTAAGCGATAATTATTGTCAGTGGCAGACATAAATCGAATAAGAAATTAATGCAGCCAATAATAATGAAATGAAGCGGCCAGAAAGCTGCGCTTGACTGACACTTGATTAAAGTTGTTAAAGTTAAGCAAATGTCGTATGGCGGAAATATTAAAGAAATATTGAGTATTTATTAACTTGTCATACAAAGTGTACACGGTCTATGACACATACATACTTACATACTTCCTAACACAAAGTACTTCTATATTGCACTGCGTCTTACGACACATAAGTTAGTCTACCACTAGAATCTAAAAATCAAGTGCTTATGCTGTACCGCCGTATGTTACTTAAAGCGCTGTGTAACATAGGAGCAATATTCAATAATAATAATATGAAGCGGCCAGAAAGCTTGACTGAGACTTGATTAAAGTTGTTAAAGTTAAGCAAAAGTTGTATTCCGGAAATATTATTTTATTAAATTGTCATACAAAGTGTACACTTCTTGGCACCTTCCCAACACAAAGTACTTCTATGTTGCACTGCGTCTTACTACACATAAGGTAGTCTACCATTAGAATCTAAAAATTCAACTGCGTATGCTGCACCGTCGTATGTTACTTACAGCTCTATGTAACATAGGAGCACTGTTCAATAATAATGAAATGAAGCGGGCAGAAAGCTGCGCTTGACTGACACTTGATTAAAGTTGTTAAAGTTAAGCAAAATTTGTATGGCGAAAAGATTGTATATTTATTAAATTGTCATAGAAAGTGTACACGGTCTATGATAATTCCTTGCTCTATGTTGGACTGCGTCTTACTACACATAAGGTATTAGAATAAAAAAATCAACTGCGTATGCTGCACCGTCGTATGTTACATATAGCGCTAAGTAACATAGGAGCACGGTGGAGAAAATCTTTCAAGTTCTTATCACAGTGCTCTTGTTTGAAGCTTGGTTGAGTATTGTAGCCAGCCGAAGCGATTTAAACGTGTTCTAACGCCTTGTTAGGCAACGCCCTCATTTTCACGCCCTGCCATCATTTACTCACCTTCCCGACATGTCTTTGGCACCGACTGAGTTCGAACACACCCACGCGCATCAAGTTGGCAACCATATATTAAATACGAATTACCTGCAATAAGCATAAAAATGATTATTTCAAAGCACTTCGATGCGCACCAAGAAAGTTGTGATGCAACAGCAGCAGCGGTGGGAAGGAGTAATAATGCAACATGCAACGGCAAGTCGACTCTCAGTGTTGCCAATTGAAATGCGTGGCACGTCGCTGTAATTGGCGGCAAAGGCAGACGTGTCGCGGACGCAATATCATATCGTCGCACTCGCCTGCACAGACCGCGAGCCGTGTGCCGTAGCCGTGTGCTGGGTGTCGTGCCTTGCCTTGCCTTGCCGTTGATGATGACGTTGACATTAAAACAAATCCACAAATTGAATTTTGTAAATGTTTAACATTTTGTGGGTGGCGTTTTGGGCGACCGCGCAAAAACTAAGCCATGTTGCTGCAATGGTAACGGTGATGACCGCGTACATGATTATTGCTGCATGTTGCATGTTGTTGTTCTTGTCGCTGTTATTGTTTTTGCGGTTGCTGTTGTTTTTGTTGTTGTTGCCGCTGCTGTTGTTTGTGTTTGTGTTTGTTTTATTGAAGTTTGTCATTTTGTGTCGTCGTTGTAGGCCCGAGCAACAACAACAACAACAACCGCAGCAACACTGGTGACGTTGTGGCTCAATGCGAGGAGGAGTCAGCAGGTTGCGACATCAGCTTGTAGTTGAACGGGCCGCCGACACTTGTGCGTCAGTTGACAGCGTGGAGGACAAACAGCGATAGAACAAGGCTTCTGTATGTTTTTATGGTTACCGCAATGTTTTAACAGCGTTGTTGTTGTTGCTGTTGTACTGTAGCAGCGACAACATTATCGTTTCCAGGCTCATGCAGAAGGCGTGCAAATGCTGTCTGCTGTTGGCTGCTGCTATCATCATCATCACCACTAGCACCGACCAACTTGCCGTTAGCAACAACCACTCGTCAACCACAGCACGGCTTAGTACGAACGTGCACAGTTTTCGTAATTAGCACAGTTGGCAACGCGACGCGACGCAGACAGTCAGGCAACCACCCACGCGCCAGTGGTTGCCAACGAGGCTGGTGGCTTATGGCTGCTTATTTTCCATCTTAACCCGCTGCTGCTGCTTCTTCTTCTTCTTCTCAATCTGTTCATGTTGTTGGCGTCTTGGCTTGCTTTTTGCACAAAGTTAAGACATTATCATGACTGACAACTCGGCTTGCATGGCAAATGTCTGATTTAGTTCGTTTCCTTTGTTTCCTTGCCTCTTTACTCTTTGCTCTAACGACGCTGCTTAATTCCATCCTTGCTTTTCTCATTATTGCTCTTTCTCTTTGCTTTGCTGTTTCACTTACTCGCACGCACAACTTTTCATATTATTTCGCGTTATGTTTAATTTTTTATTGGCAAATCTGCTGTCATATTGCACTTTACCATTTTTTATGGCTTTCTTGCTCCCTCACACCCACTCACGGCTATTGGCGACAAAAAACAAGGAAGAAACTTATTATTACCGATGTTACCAACAAGTTTATGTCTGTGTTTTTTGACATTGGCAGCTGCTCGTTGTTATGAGCGATATTCTTTCTTTTTTGTCGATTATGGCTTCAAACTTTTGGACATAATAGTTAAAAACAGTTTTTATGATTTTGTTAAAGGTCAAAGTTGACAGGTTGGATAAGTTTTTCCGATGTGATTTCTGCTGAAGAAAAAAGCATGTATGGGCAGTGCGAAACGAACTGAGCTGGGTCACTGCATTGCACTTGTATAACAGTGTCGGGATCAAAGTAACGCTAGGGCCGGATAAAACTCTATTAAGAGACTCTTGGTTCTTGAGTTAAGAGTATTAAATTAAACAAAACCAATAAAAAAATCAGTAAGAATTGCAGTCGGGAGTCCCTGATTTCGAAATACCCTGTACCTTCAATTCGTAACGACTCTAATATGTCACTGCCCATACCTACCTTATATACTATATACACTCCAAATTTGATGTTTTTATCTAAAAAGACAACCGAGAAAATACGAGTTTTGTATATTTTTACCCGAGGTAGCTTCAATTATTTTCCCTCACCCTTTAACTAAGCTCCGGAGGGGAACCAAAAATAAACTTGATCTGGGTATTGAAAAGCAGAGGCGACCTGAAAAGGAATTGTGGTTCTATATTCTGTAGTTTTTGAGATCAACGCGTTCACACAGAATGATAGACGGACGGATGGACCAACGGACGGAAAGGACAGGGCTAAATCGACTTCTCTTTCGATACTGATCAAGAATATATATACTTTATAGGGTCTGCAAAACTTCCTTTTAGGTGTTACATTTTCGACGGTCATATATGTAACTAATATACCCTTGTACCATAAGGTACAGGGTATAAAAAATATGACGGATATTCAAGATTATCTGAGAAGATTCAACGATATGTCGCAAGTCAGCCATTAGCTAAATTTTAAGTGGTATATGTAACTATTTAATTTCGGCTCAACCCTTGATTGGCATAAGTTTACTACTTAAGCTTAACTTTTACCATAGTTAGAGGCAAATTATTGTTGACATGAATACATTTTAGTATTTGTTCACCTACATTATATTGCATAAACTCTGGATCCCGAACTGGAGATCAGCGTTAAAAATGAAGTAGGGAGTAGTATTCCCCACGCACCTCTGTGGCTACCAACTTCACCTGTCACTTTTCACTTTAAAGCCTTGCCTGTTGGTCGTATCAGTCGCCTGTCATGGCCAATATTAAACGGTGTTTTTCAACTACATGTGTGTGATTGTTGTTTTTGGTATTTGGTGCGTTGCATATGCATGTGCCCTGCTACACAAATGTCGCAATTGCTTATCTCTGTGCAGCGATAAAATTTCAACTGACAAAATGTGCGACAAAAAAGGACATGCCATAAATGCCGAACAGCACAAAAAGGCTTAAAGAGAAGCGTAAAAACAAAATTAAAAAAAAAGGGCGCATTGTACTTAATTTTTATTGCAGCACAAGAGGGACGGTTTGTGGTGCGGGTTGTTTGCATTTGGCAGTGACCAGTGACCAGAAAAAGAAGTAGAGTAGCGTCAATCTGCATTTTGGCGCAATTAACATTTCGCTGGTGTGGCAATGTCATCAACGACGGTCATTGCATTGTGCTGTCCATTGCATGTGGCACGTTGCACGTTGCACGATGCCGAAGAGAAGTTGCCAAACAGTGCGCGTTGCCGCCGCTGGGAATCGACGCAGCACCAGCAGTAGCACAATGAACATTATCAGGTGCATAAATCAAAGTAAAACACTTTTTGTTACTGCCTCACTCACTCACTGCCTCACCACTCACTCACTGCCTCACTCACCACTCACTGAGCCGCAGTGTATGACGAAGCCGCCGACCAGCGCCCTTCATGCCTTTTCGCTTGCGTAAATAAAGTAATTGTCGAATGCGTTTAAACTTCAGCTTTATGGCTTGTTTCTTTTCGGCTTCCCACGCCCTGCCGCTCTCGCCTTCACTCATAATGCGGCGTTTTATTTTTGTTTTTGCGCCTTTATGCATTTTTTGCGTTGGCTTTCGTTGCCTTTTATGGCAGGCGGGCGGTAATTTAAAGAGCTTTTACTTACTTTTACTGAGCGTCTTTGGCTTTTTGCAACAATCGTGGCTTGAAGTAAACAGTAAACAGTTAAGTGCCTCAATTTAATGCATTATTGAACAGTTGTCATTGACAGCAGCCTCAAGTCGACAATTGGTGGCACTTGTACAACTGTTACAACTAATTGAGTTGGTCATTTATGCAACAATTAAAACGCTCAACTTTAAATAACCCAAAAAAAAGAAATGAGTGCCTTTTTTGTATGTAAGTCAACCGAAGGCATTTGGCGTTTGATTGACAGCTGTCAACGATAAGTTGCTTCGTCTTGCATTCGCCTGACAGCCAAACGCAAAATGTGTAATGCAGAAAATTCAGAGCGAATGCAGATGATCATGCAACACAATCGAATTGCGCCATTGCTCATTTTGTCACCCGCCAACAAGTAGTGGAGTGCAGCTTGTTAAATTCCTTCCTTCATTTTGTCGTTTTTTTTTTGCATGCTTATCTCATGTATCGTATTGAAAACACATGCAGTTGAATGCCAATTCAATAATTCAACATACGACTTTCTCTGTACACACACACACACACACAGACACACGCACACCCACACAGACAGCGACACAATTTGCAACGCGCATGAGATTTGGTACACGTTCATGTTGCACGTCAAGGCGACTTCAGTTGATTGTTGCATGAAAGACAGGAGTCGAGGGGAGCGGCGCTGCGCGGCATATCAAACCTACCAAGAAGATAATGAAAGCCAACGTTGATTGTTTGTCGCAGCAGCGCATCTTCCACTTTTGATTTATGCGAAATTCATGCATGCAAAAAAATATAAAAAAAAAAAAACAACAATAAAATGCATTTTTAAAATGAGGAAGAAGAGGCAGAAATTGCACAAGCTTCGGTGTGCTGACCGATTTAACCTTATTTGGACTTGTTTACTGTTCGCTTAGTGCATTTGGTGTATTCGTACGCCAACGCAGGAGTGACAAAATACAGCTAACAACAACAACAACAGCGAGAACTAAAAAGGTTTCACATGCCACTACTTGGACTGCTTCGTCTTCTTCTTCTGCTTTTGTTGTTTCGCTTCTTTGACTGTTGTGCCTCCTGCAAAACTTATGAGAAATTAAGTCATTTTGCTTGTACTTATTTTTCGTTATCGCTTGCTCACATTTTGTGTCCTTTCCGGGCCGACCATAAAGCAAAAGCTGTTCCAAACAGGCAACAGAAAAAAATCAAAAAAAAAAAAAAAAAGAAATAAATAAATAAATAAAATCGGACTATAAACATAAATTACATAAAGCTTTACGATATTTTCACATTAGTGGGCAAAACAGTAACGAAATATCGGCCTTAGACTCTAACAAACACACACACACATACACATGTATGCACGCACAAACATTCATGATGATTTCAATGCTTTATGTTTGACCCATTGGCCGCGCCATGATTGACGACACTGATTGAAAAGAGCGAGCATTTGTGGCATAACAACAACAACAACAACAATAACAACGACAAAAACAACTGAAAGTAATGTAAGCACAACGCACGTGGTCTAAACGTCAAATTCGAGCATTTCAAAGGTAGGCCAACTTCAGTTACTGAGCCAAATGAAGACGTTAACATGGCCAATAACAACAACAGCAACAACAGTAACAACAAAAGCGAACAGTAACATTGACGACAACAACGACGACGACTACGACGACGACGACGATTTGGGATCAAACTGCTCATCACATTAATCTTCTTAATACGCCCATCAATAATTCAAAGCCAAAGCATGACCACGCATAGAAAAGAAATCTGTTATGTCTAAAGAATGGCAATATTTCGGTTGTGGGGTTGTGGGACTTGGTGGGGCACAAAGGCAAGAAGACGACTTTGTGAGTACTGGTGTTGAGTGAATTATGACATACTCAGAAACTAACTGGCTCAAATATACCATATGCATGTGTGCGTGTGTGTGCGTGTGTGTGTGTGTAATATCTTCAATTGCTACATAGCACTTTGAACGCAATTCATCAAATTGCTTTCAATACGCTTTTGTTAGCTCTCACTCTTTGTCTGTCTGCATGTCTGTCCAGTTGTCAGTCTGTCTGTCTGTCTGCATGTCTGTCCGTCTGCGATTGACATTTGACAATGTAACATTTTATTGCGTTTTACACTTTGATTTATATTTGCGAGGCGATAACTTTGTGCCTCAGTTCACTACCACAGCCCATTTGACATAGCGCCAAATAGTTTCATTGCAAAAAAAGGCGGTTTCGTTGAGTATGCCGGACAATAAAATACACTACACACATGTTTCACAGTGCTGAGTTCAAGAATTCTCATGTTGGCCATTTAAATATTAATGAAAATTTGAAGAAAATCGGTTGAAGAATTTGGGTTTCATTAAAAATTTCAGTTTTTTAGACTTTGTAATTGGGAAGTGTGGTACTCCAAGTTTAAGGGGTATGTTGTAATTGTTTAATTTTTAGTTTTATCACTTCTGGTGTCTTTTATATAAGTGAAACTAGAAACTAGTCATCAAACTTAAAATAAAACATGGACACTCGAACCTAACATTCGAATTTCAAGTTTGTAGATCTTCCAGTTCTCGAGAACCGTTCAAGCGGGCGGACGGCAGACAGTCAGACAGTCAGACGGCTTGACACCCACGGCTTTGTCGATTTCTTTTGTCGAATTTATCATTTCTATATGAACTTTGTGGCTTACTACTCGCCTTCATCTATGTAAAACATACACAGCATTGTCTGAAAGAAACCTAATAAACTCGACTATGTGTGCAGGGCATGAATGCATCGAAAAACGAATATAAGTTCTTGTCGTGTCGATGTATAAAACTTACAGCGAAACTGTTTTAAAATTGAAAGAGCTGAACTGAATTTGAATGAATGCACGAGCATCAAGTCCCAAGTCAAATTTCGTTCGACACAAAAGCGTCGTCGGCCGACACGCCCACGCTTGAGCTCAAATGCACACCTGACTGCGTTCCGGCGCGTTTTTTGGTCTCGACAGAGTTCCGCTTGGCACAACAATGTTGTCCTGGCAACTGACAATTTTTCGTGACCATTTTCGCTGTATTGTCCTTGCAAAACAATGTTTTGGTCGCTGGCAACACTCTCTGTGTTCTGTCTGTTTTTTTTTTTGCTGTCCATCAGCAAGCCTTTGGGCCCAGTCAATGAATCAGTTAGTCATTGAGCACACTTCGACATTGTTGCAATTTTCAGTGTGATTTGATGTTGCAAGCGGTTTAATACGCGTTGCATTTGACATATTCTCTGATGATGGCTTTCGCGTTTGACATAGGACAACAATTGTTTGATTTTTGCATATTTCCAATTGGATTAATACGACTTTTCGTTGCAAGCTCAACACAAGCTATGTTGATATGCTAAGCAAATACACAACATGTGTCAGTAGAACAAGTTGAATATTTGTACTGAGCTAAAGAAGTGTCACATGTTAATACAAACAGACTTTCATATCGACCCTCGCAGCGCTGACAAATCCATTAATCTTCTAAAATATTATAAGGCGCAATCAGTTGATTTTTTTCGGCCTCTTACTCGCTCCGTCTCTTAGAAAAATCATCTTTGAGTTGCTCTTTAATACAACTAATCTGTACGCAAGTGGTTTTAGTGCCATATCGCTGCTGATTAGGAGCATAATTCTAGAAATGGTTTCGATTTTGATTAAGACTTTGTTTACTCTTGTATACAGTTTGGCAAATAATGGCATAGGTCAAGTCGGAATGATTAGTTTGGCGGCGCAGTCGTGGGCTATAAAAGCGCTGTCCATAAATTCGGGCAAGAAGTTTCAATCTGAAAGCACTAACATAACGTAAGTAATTTTGTCGCTGTGTCAGATGTGTTTTGTGTATTAAATTGGCTTCCTTTTGTGTCGTGTTTCTTCTTTAGTTCAAAATGAATTTCGCCTGGTTCGTTGCACTTATCCTTGCGCTCGTCGGCGTCGCCACCGCATTGAACTGCCCCGCACCGTTCGTTGCTGACAAGAAGAACCTCTGCACAGTACGTCGTACTATTCACGGCGAGTGCCCTGAAGGCTCACTCTACAAGATAGATGTGGACAGGTGCGTCTATGGCGCGAAGCCCTAAGCGACAATCATGTGAACTGCAACAAAATAAAAGCTTTAAACAATTTACTAATTAAATGATATATTTGCATTCATTTAATCAACACTCAAGTTGTTCTTATTTGTGTATTTCAAAGCTAATCGCTGGATTTGACTTGTGCTTGCCCTCAATTCTAAGTAAGTTGAGATTATATTCGTGATGACGTGTGGCTTCGAGTGTCTTCTATGAAAATCTTTTGTTCGTGTTTACGACGCGTCTTTTGTGTGTGTTTAAACTGGTCAGGTGATAAGCAGACTTTGAACTTTGCTATGCTTTATGCTCACAGCAGAAAAGGAAATTTGATTTTTGTGTCTCAACATTTGTGCTTTGTGGCATCGTACTTGCGTTCAGTCTTGCCCCATGGGCTGCCAGTTGTGTGTCGAGAAGCATGTGCCATGCTCAAGATCGCTCGATAATAAGAGCAAGTGAAAGTGCTGAGGCATGAATTTCTTTAATGTTTTTGTTTTCGCTTATTTGCTTATTTGAGTTGATTATTTCAGTTTATTTATTTTACTTGTCTATTCTGACATTGATTCCAAGGGTTGAGTTTGCGATAAGCTTCACGCGATTAGTACACAAACAACAGTTGATACTCTTTATAAAATGCGCAATTTTTGCGAAAATGCATTCAGTTATTGAAATTTTTTATTTGAAGTAAGTCGTTTGTGCAACGTTGCAATTCGCGTGTCGTTATATCCTTGTCACTTGATTGCAGCTCAATATGAAGTTAGTTTGGTTGCTTGCCTTTATCTGTGCTCTGCTTGGCTTCGCTGCCGGCACCAAATGTCCCCATGGCTTTGCGGCAAATGAGAAACATTGGTGCGCCGCCGGTCGTCCCATGCACGGCTCCTGTCCGGAAGGCTCTTTGTACAAAACGAGCTCAGGCCAGTGCGAGTGGCAGGGCCATTAAATGTGCGGTCAGTGAATGAATTGTTACAAGAGATTGCAATCAAATCAAATAATTCTCTTCAATTAGTAAAACGCAATAAATATGAGATTTTTAAATAAGAAATAAAAGTATCAAAATGTTTTTGTTTATAATTATGTGTGACAAGTTTATTTAATTCAACTATAAGGCAGTGAACATTATTTTAAAGTTACATTGTTGGACAGAAGTCACAGAACACAACTCTTATTTAGATGCATAAATGTGTAAAAGACTAACGTTGCATCATGTTTTATATTGATAATAAAATTCGAATTATTTTATATGTAAATTGTTTTGTACTCTTCACATTAGAAGAGGGAGACTTCTTCTATTTTCTGGAAAATGAAAACGCATTTGCTTTTTTCGATGAGTGAAATGTTGTTTCACGGTGATTGTCAGGCAAAGAGAATTATTACTGTGCTTGCATTTTTAGAATACAGAGGAAAATTTTACATAATAAACAGAAATAATCGAGGTTATAATGTTTGTCGGTAATTTCAGAATGCAAGTTTGTTGTAAAATAACTTTTTCGTTCTATACGTTCTGTTTTAAAAGTTTCGATTTCACTCAAATGTATTTAGCGCTCTTAAGATAATATCTGATGGAATCGGTATTAAACGCTTAACGTTTAATATGAAATTGTTCTTGTTGCTTACAAGGGTGAAGCCAGAGTGGGAAGGGTATCACTGCTTCGGTGCTTCCAATAATTGAATTAGGTCTGACTTATGCAAAAAGTGTTAAGATTAAAACAAAAAGGCGATCTTGTGACAAGTTGGTAGCGCCCTTGGTTGCTTATCTTTCTGTAAGCCCTTTTTGTCTTCAAGACGTAAGCTTTTATATAAGTGTGACAAGGACAAGTGCTCGCGTGTTCAGTGGTCAATCCTTTACGAAGAGGACTTTTTATACTCTTGCGAGAGTATATTCATTTTGTTGTAAAGTTTGCAACGCAGAGAAGCAGACATCTGCGACCATATAAAGTAAATATATTCTTGATCAGGTCGACGAGACGAGTTCATATAGCCATGTCCGTCTGTCTGTCTGTTTCAATGCGATTTCTTCCCAGAGTTTTGAAGTTACCAAAAAAAAATACAGACAATTTTCTTATTCTTGCAGGCATTTGGTATGTAAAAATCAGTTTGATCGGATTACTATAGCGTATAGCTCCCATAGGTACGACCGACCAAAAATTATGTTTTTGCTTGAAAAACAGCGTGTTTTTGGAGTTATCGACTAAATATTTTGCAATAAACATAGATACAGTAAAAAAATGGTTAAGATCGAGCTACTCCAGCTTATAGCTCCCATAGGACGGATCGGTTAAAAATACTGTTTTTGTTAGAAAAACTTTTTTGTTCTTGAATATAAACAAACAAAACTTTGCAAATATGTGTTCTTATGAATGCTTGACTATATTCCAAAGTTTTATAAGAATCGGATATAAGGGCGTGGCACCCTTAAGCTGAAGACTTACAAGACTACAAAATTTAATGAAGTATGACTGCATTACTTTCTTTAGACAACTTATAAAATGGGCGTGGCTACGCCCCTAAATCTTCAAAACCGTGTGTGATTCTTGTCGGCAAAACGATAAAAAAAGATTTTCCAACGGGAATAATTGGGGAAACGCTTGCAAGAGTATATAAGTTTCGGCAAAAGCTGAAAACAGCTCCCTTACTCGTTTTACTTATCTAAGTGCATAAATATTTTTTGGGTACATGCGAATTAATGAAGATGACGCATTGCTTAAAATTGCTTAAACGTAGAAGAAGTAAGAAAAAGAACAAAATCAATTGTCAACTTAAAGAGGGTAATTAGAAACATTGTGTATAGAAATAATGACAGACAATATATAAAGTGTTGCCGTCAATATACTTGAAGCAAATAACAACATATAATATTTCTCAAAGTTGTTCACAAGATATGTCATTGCTAAACGTTAGAGGTTTTTATTTTATTTTCCATTAAGTCATTGAAATCCAGACTGGTTAACGCTTTGAAATAAAAGCGCAATGAAATGCCACGAGACATGACGTGTTGCACCCAAAACGTTGTAATTGCCGCACTTAGTCATGCTTATTGGTGGAACTGCTGCGGCAGTGGCAGTGGCAACAGCAAGCGGCAGCGGCAGCGCCAGCGCCAGCGGCATTTCGCTAAAGTTCAACAAGTGTTGAATGGATTAACTTACCTGTCACGCCGCTTGGCGCCGAAACTCTGGCCATTAGAAGTCAAATGGCGCGCATTTAATGTGATTGCGATTAGTTAACAAAGCCGTCTGCGCGGCTCAGGTGAGCACACTCGCGCTGCCGTCTGTCATTATCAGCATCAGCTGCCATTTTGCGCGCTCGCCAAGTTGACGCGATGTTGATTAACTTGATTACCGCTTATGTCATCTCGGATCACTTCAATACAATTTGAGAGTAACGTTTATTTTTCTTCGGCTCAGTGTATTTCTTTTTGTTATAACTCTAAATTGAAATATTGATTTTAATTAGCAGATGACGAGGCTTGAGTTTTTGCATAATAACAAGAAATGCGCAAGAGACAAACTTTTGTCAAAGTGTGAGGCGGGAAAAAATAATAAAAAAGAGAAATACAAATTATGCTTCAAGTTTTTGTGGCACATTGGAATGCAAAATAATTTATTCGTCTTTCATTTAATAGTTGTGGGTGGGAATGATTGAGCTAAAGGCGCACGACGGCATGTCGTCCGGCGACTCGATGCATTGCGCTCGGACGTACAAGCGGACACGCTGCCATAAAAATTCATTAAAAACTTTTCAAAATGATAAAACAAAAAAAAAAAAGAAACAAAGAAATAAAAGCGGAAAAAGAAATGTGCTAGTGTGTGGTTAAAGCATGCTTCTTTGGGTGTGATTGCCTTGCAAGGACAGAGCTGTTCTGTGCTGGCCTGTCCTGTGCAACGGCCTTTGCGGCATGACCACCTTAACGTGCAATAAAGTTACTCTTCTGCGCTTGTAAATTCGCCTGTCCTTCACTTCCGGCACGAAGGTTTCCGTCTGTCGTCTCTTAAAAAGTTTCCGGGTGTCCGAAATAGCAGCGACACTTATCAGTCTCTGTCAGAGAGGCGTGTGTGCGACAGAGACAGCGTAAGAGTCTCAGCCAGAGCGTGAAGACGCTCAAGTGTTTGCACGTATGTGTTTTCTCTGTGTGTGTGTGTGTGTGTGTGGCACGTAGTATGTGTTTGTGGCATGTTTTACAAAATTTTTAACTGTCATAGTGCAACTCAACACAGCCCAAGCTTTTCTGCCACACTTCCGTTTCCGGCGTTGCTTTTGTTTCTGTTAACGTTGTCAGTGCTGCCACCATCTTCGTCTTCGTCGTCGTCATCGTCATCCTGCTCCTCGTCTTTTTCTGCATTCGCGCCGTTGTCACTGTCATGACTTGTCGCTGTCTTCGGACACTTGCCACATGTTCTTGGCCATGTTTTTTAGCGATAAAATGTTTAAGGCCTCGCAGGCATACTTTGTCGTCCAGGACTACAACGTCGTCGTCGTCGTCGTCGTCGTCTTCTGCCGCCTTTGTGGACATCAGCGCAGGCGTCAGCAACATGCAACTTACAAGTTTCTTTCTTGTCTTCTTCTTCTTCTTATTATATTCTTTTATTCTTACTATGTGGCAACAGCAATTCAACGCCACACGACTGAGCTCAAGCTCAGCTCAACTTCTGCCACATGCCATAGCAACGCGCAAATATGACGAACGCAGCACAAAACTTGCTCCGGCGTTTTGAATGCATTTCAAGTGCTATGAAAGTAGAAGAAAAAAAAAAACAAAAAATGAATCTTATTTAAAAAGCAACTTGCTACTTCTGATAGCGCCTTTCAGTTGCATTCGTCCGTATGTGTGTGTGTGTGTTTGTGTGTGTGTGCTTTATAGGCCGTTTGTGTTGAATAAACTTCTGCCAACACTTTTGTCGGTCAGCCGCATGCCAAACCCCGCCAACAATCGCCCCCAACCGATAACTTTATTGCATACTGTTGCTGTTGGCTGCGTTTCAAGAATTACTTCGTGCATTCTTCTTATCGCTCGGCCGGCAAACTTTTTCCTTAACATTGCCGCGTTTGGCATGTTGGTGTGTCGGCGCTTTGGCACGATACTTCGTTGACGCAATGAATGTCCTTAAGAGGATATACAATCCTTTGCACAGCCACTGCCACTGGCACAAGCGCTTTTCCGCCATTTTCTTGCTGTTGTTTGGCGTTAGCCATCAAAAATGAAAGTGTGGCCATAATTTCAGCTCGCCGCTGTTAGCTGCCACCGTAAGTAGTCGTAAAAGTGCCATGGTTAAAATTGTTGGCCGCTCTTTAAGCCCTTATGGAGCACTTTGCATCGACGCAGCGCAAACTTTTCCCTTTGCTAACTAACTATCGAGATGCTGCTGCTTGCCAGGCAGGCAGGCATATGTCTGCATTTGACGTGCTCCCACACTGGGCCAATAGGCGGCGATTAGAGGGGCGTGCGGCGGCTGGTCGTTGTGTTAGTCCGTCAAAGTCGCGTCAAATCGTTTAAATAGTTTTACTAAGTAGCGCTTTAAGTGCCTTTGTTGCCAATTGCTGAGTACAAAACGACGACGACTTACGACTTACGACTCACTGAAACCGGCTTAGGCATGTGCTTAACAAATATTAGAAAGCGGGCGTTGAAGCCGGTGGGGCGGTGGCGCGATGGGGGGAACGGCATGATGGCGCCTGTTTTTGACTTAGTTGTGTAAAGTAGTGCAATGTGTGAGGACGAGGCCTGGCTGGGCGTTGCGAAGACTGTCGTTTGTGCGGTTACAGCTTGTAATTAGAATTTGTTGTAAGCTGCGGTTGCACAATGTTACCGTTGTTGTAGTTGTTGTTGTTGCTGCTGTTACTGTTGTAGCCGGAACATGCGAATGCATTTTAAATAAAATGTCTGCTCTTAGCCTATTGCCTGGAAGCGAGAAAGTTTAATTTGAAATTATTTGCATGCGTTGAAAATTATTCTGAAACAAGTAAAAAACCAAATGTTAAAATGAAAAAAGTATAATTAAAATGAGATAAAGCCTCAGGGCAACGTACAAATGCATATATACAGTCAGCACATGGTAAAGTGTACGAATACTAAGAAACCAAGTAATATATTTGGCATTGCTCATTTACATATTGGTCAACATTGCAAGAAAATCGATCAAAAAAAGGAATTTTTCAAAAATTTTAATTTGATTATCTTTGAGTGGCAACTATTAGGGGGAGGGGTGGTATGGACTTTTGAAGGAGAAGATTTACTTTACCGGCTTTGTATGAAATTTAAAGACAGCCACTTTTTGTGGAAAAATAAATAATAATCGTCATTGCACAATTTTTTTATGCTTAATGTTAGAATGCTGTATGTATTGTGAAGCGCTGTGTGACATAAGATATTCTTTTTGTTTGAATTTTAAAAGTTCAGTGCCTTGAACTCTCGCGACTACTTTCTGACTCTTTTTTTGACTAAGGGACTCTGCATGGCAGACTTCACTGTACAGCCTGTAGTATACATAGTGTTTGTGCGTGAAGGGAGGCTCTTTTTTTTAAATAAATGCAACAGCTGAGGAAGTTCTTTGGCTATAATATTAGCGATTTGCCAACAATGTAAGGCACACGCATGTATTCTACTGAGTATGTGTTAATTTCAATGTATGTGTGCTTATATGTATGTGTGTGTGTGTGAGTGGTTGTGGGTGTGTGAGTGAAAATCACCAACAGCTGCTTTTTAATTGCTTTTTGGTATTTTTCTTCTTGCTTTAAACTTATTTGCAGGAAACTTTTTATCTCTTCTTCATTCTGCTTAGCGGATTAAAATGCATAAGAATAAAGTACAGAAACAGAAAAACAACAACAACAACAAAAACAAACCAAAACTGGAACAAAAACTTTTATTTGGTGTGACAAATTTCGTGTGGTGATAAAACCGAAAAACTTGGCAGAGCATAGCAAATGTTGTTCTTGTTAGTTTTTGTTATTTCTCTTGTTGTGTTTGTTGTATTTTTTTTTTGCAGTTTTGATGCGCAAAATTATAAATTCTCATGCATTTGCCTTGATTTGTCTCAATTGCAGCACAGAACTTCTTCAGGTAACCAGTGTACGATTATGCATGAAGGCAAGGAACAGGAAGAGCGAGTGAGATAGAAATAGCGAGAAAAGCCATGACTGGATAAGTAATGTTTGACATTAGTCAAATGTCAAAATGGTAAAGTAAGAATTTTCTTTTACGGCAACAAGCATAAATTATCGATGAAGTTTCGATTTATTTTTTCTTCTCCATTTTTTTTTCTTGTTAGTTTTGCGATTTTTGCGTGATAAGTTTTTATTGGTGCGCACGTGCGACATGAATATTGAACTTGCTGCAAGTTGTGCAAGCGCGTCCATTGGCAGTGAGTGAACGAGTGACTTCAATATGCTGAGTGCCCATAGTGAGCACATAAATTAAGTATAAAAACTTTCGTTTCAGTTTTCGGTTCAATTCGTAAGCGCAGCAATAATTACCTTTGACTTATGGCAAACGTTGGCAGTGCAATCGAAGCGCGGCGCATAAAACTCAAACCCAAAAAAACAACGCTTGCATTTGGGACATTTATTGCTGTTTTTTGTTGACTTTCATTGCAGTTTGAATGTCGGTTTTGATTTGAGTTTGCTTGCATTTCGAACATGCTATGAGTGTGTTTTTTATCAGCATCGATTGAAACAAGACTTGCTGCTGAGTAGCTTGATTGACATCAGGCTGCATGACATTGCTCTACGTACTTGTACCACCCTGAAGGCATTTCGCGTGCAATTCGAAAGCACTTGTATTATAAAGAAGTCAAGACTTTAAGTAGTTTTTTAACGCCTGGCAAAAAAGAGATCTGTCTGTGGCATCAAAGTTCCCATGCGGAAGAGCAGATCTTCAAGTTTTTGACTGAAGGCTGTGTTGATCGAGAGTGTGTTCCAAGTGATTTTTGTAAAAATGGAGTTTAATACTGATGAATATAAGATAAAGCAATTTAGCTTTTACGTGTTGTTAATCTCGGTTGTGTGAGATAAATATGGAATGTATTCTTTAGTCAGTTTATTATAGCATAAAATTTATAAGCATGTGTGACAAACCCTTGATCATCATCATAAGGCAAGTCTATAGTCTTCCCCATTTCTTCGTCTATTTCTTGTCCGTTCATATTCAAGATATCAGAATCTATGAGAGATAGAATAAAAATTCCTTTAGATCTTGATTTAACTATTCAATGAGAAAGTTTCATAATGATATTATCCTCTTGATAAATCCTCCTTTTGTTTTGTGTCAAGTATCAAAATTCCTTCGATACTTTCGATTCAATAAATAATAATAATAATAAAATAATAAATAAAGAAATAAATTAGATATGTTATTCACTGGTTCCCCGACATAACTTAGTTTGTGGTTCAGGGTAAACAATTAAAGTGAATTTTGATAAAAAAAAAGACGAATTTATGTTTTACGTTTGTTTTTTGAATAACATAAAGTTGAGTTTTTCTTGAATTTATAATTTATACTTCTCACTCAAACAACTCAATTGTATAAGTTTGACAAATCTTCTCGCTTATTTGTTAATTTTGCGCGCTAAAATAATCTTTCAAGCTTTTGTCAATTTTGCATTATGTCAAACAATTCGTTTAAGAAAAGCAGCGTAGATTTTTCAAAAGCTGACAAAATGGCTAAGACACGCACACACACACACATGCTTATGTGCACACACACATACACAGATGACAGTGCATTGAGTTATGGCTTTTAGTTGGTGCCTTTGTCATTTGGCTAATTGCGCTTTAGGCCATTTGGCACGTTTACAGCCGAAAACATCAAATTATCGTAGATGACTAAATACAATAATAACAACAACAGCAACAACAACAGCAACAACAACAGTAGCAGCAGCAGCAGCGTTGAATTGTAATAAATTTGTTGTAATTAATAACACAAAAGCTCAACTCAACTCAATATTGAACATGATTTTGTGCCCGGCTGCGTTTTGACATGTCCCCCGGCACGGCTCATCTAAATTGTGCGTTGCTGAGCCGTGTTTTAATGTTTTTTTTGTTGGTTCGCGCATCGTATCGCATCACCGCCACGGGCAACTGTCGCCAATGCGCGCTCGATTGATAGAAATGTCAGAGCGGTCACAAAATGTGTTGATTTATATTACATTAATTGATTTATTGACAGATTTTTCAATTGCGTTTTGGCAACGGCCAATGAAACATCACCCGCGTCATTCTGCCGCCAGCCGCCTGATCAGTCTTTGGATGCGCTGCCGCTATCACGTAACTTGCCATAATTTTGCCATTCGTACCTTATTTGAGCAACGTTCGAGTTGTACTGAAAATAATGCCTTCCTTGCTGCCGCAGCCAACGTCGTTGTTGCCATCGCTGGCAACGCTTAATTTATGAAACTTCATTAAAATCGTGCGTGAAATATTTTCCCGCGCACGCATGCGGAAAATGTTAATAAAGTTTTCGCATTTTATTTTCTCGCTTTTTTTCTTATTTCTTATTTTACGCGTTTCTTATTTCGTATCGTTTCGTTTGTTCGTTCATCTTGTGCGAAAAATTGAATTCATTTGGCATCTTTTTAATGAAATTCCCATTCATGGCAGTAAGCAGTCCAATTGATTTTACTTTTGTGCTTCTGCCTTCACTTTGCTTTTGCCGTTACCCCCCAACAATCTTCCTGGCACACAACATTGCTTGACCAAGCTCATGCAACGTGCTCTTCACTTCGCATGCGTTCTTATTTCAATGCTCATTTTCACTTTATTTAAATATCTTTGCATATTTATCGGCTTTCCGTTGTCTGTTGTCCATGGCTGATGTCTTTTGCTTATATTTCACTGGCACTTCTTTCCACATGACAACATTCTGTTCACACGCCTTAGTGCCAATTATCGCACTTACTTATTTTCAGTGTACATACACTCGTATTTGTTTTGTTGTTTTTCATCTGCTTAAGTTAACTTGTTTCAGGTGCAAAATTGCCACACGCCCACATAGCCACGCCTCACTTACATTACACGGCACAGTCAATGTGAAATGCAACACATACGACAATTTGACTGGAAAATGCCTTTTATGGTTGAACTTTGCCGAAAAAGTGAGATTGAATTGATGTCAAACGTACAGAAAACTTGAAAAAATAAAATAAATGAATTTACAATAAATGAAGAAAAAGTCGCCAGTCGTGGCTGGCCGTTCGGGCAGTCGTTGTTGACTAACTACAGTTAAATGTCACTTATTTTTATTTTATGTAAAATTTAAATTGCAAATTTTTGACGAAATTTTCGTTTGGCAGTTGTGCAAAAAGAATTTGTCGAAATTGTTTGCTGCTGCTTAAATCAAAAAAACTTTAGCATAAAAGATAAAAAAAAAGAAAAAATAATGGAAATAAAATTATAGTACACGATTTGATGCACACAAAAGTTGAAAGCGCGTGTGTACAGTAAAGTCTCGGTAATGTAGGAATGCTAGCTGTGAGAAACTCATTCGGCAGTTAAGCAATAAACTCGTAGACAGAATTCGAACGCTAGACTGCCGTATGTGCTTTGTGAAACTATGTAACATAGGAGTATATAATGTTGTTATATAGTTTTCAAGATCTTCAGATCTTAAATACACTTCATTTTCATTATTGATATTGAATGCGCGTTTCCACTGTATTTCAATACTGTCACACAGCACACATCTTCTGCAGAAGACGCTTAGCTGCTTGTCATGTCAGTCTTCGTGGTTGCTGCGTCGTGGCTTGTCTCGTGGCGGCTCCACCAGATAACTGTCGTTTGGTGCAACCGTCTTGACCGTTGTCAGTCGCTGTCCGTATGCCAATGAGCAACACGTTAGGCACATTTGTCAGAAACGTCTTCGATGCTCATTCATTCATGCACAAGCGCTGAAGCTAACGATTTTTACGGACTTCAAATGGTCTTTTGTTAGTAAACACGCCCACACCGACGTCCTTCATTCGCGCTGCCACAGTCATCGACAATTAAATATCGTTATAAAGTGTAAATTTCCCACTTGCCACACACGTGTTGCCACTGTCAATTTACATATTAATCGACGCGGCGACTCAGCTAACAATTGCCCGTTCCACAGCCACAGCCACCGCCCAGCACACATTGTCCATTCACATTCAATTCTCTTGGTCGTTCGCCTTCACTGTTGCCTGCTGCTGCTGTTGTTGTAGTAACAGGTGTAGCCACGCCTCGTACGTCCCATAATCGACCAAGACGATGTTCGACGACGAAACGCTTGTCAGTCGCAAGCACACAAAACCGACCACCTCGGCAATTTTTCCGCACAGAAATGTCAAAACGTCATTTGAAATGTTGGCCGTGCGCATTAAATTAGAGATCAAATAAGAAATAAACGACCATTGAATACAACAAAAACAATATACACGAAAAACAAAACGTAAGAATACGCAATGAGTTGACTGCTTGGCAGTATTGATGTTTGCTGTCAGGCGTGCCTCTGGCTCTGGCTTGGCCGAGTCAACATTCTGCCTCTGCGTCTGTTTGCAGCTCAACGACATGTCAGCCGATGGCGTATTGCCTATCGTTTGGCGGACCACTGTCTGTCTGCTGTCCATCGGTCTGTCTGTCTTCGTGTCTGTTTGTTTGTCAAAGCGATTGTTGAATGCAAACCGCTTGTGCCATTGCAGAATTGCAGTAAGTTTTCGCTTTTATGCAAATTTCGTTTAGAAGTTGATTTTTTTATTATGAATGATTTACTTTTATTATTTTTAAGGCAAATAACATTTTCATGAACTCTATGACAATGACAAAAGCTTTGAAATTCTGTTGGCGAATCCTGGGTTTATTTCTAACAGGCGCATACGTGTTGAACTGTTAAGTTGTTCTCTCCGAAGTAGTGTATTTTATTTCATATATGTATGTATATTTTTACAGTGAAACTTCTTGAATTCAAATCTCAGACAAATAAACTAATCATTCCTTTCTATTGAAATACAAAAAGATTAATAACTCGAATTATTAAGAAGCTATTCACCGAACTGAATATGTAAAAAACGCTGTGTAACTGAACTACATGTTTAAGGACCACATGTCTTGAAGATGTAGTATGTAAATTTTGTGATTTCTATAAATCGAAATTCTGTCCTTAAAATTCTTTATTTCGAAGTAATACAATTTTCCTCTATTCTGTAAACTCATTCAGTCTCTGTCAAAAATAAAATTCTATCAAATGGCTGTAAAAACGATTTTAACGGCGGGTTATATCTTTATATTATATTTGCGGTCAATTTCCATTCCATTTCAATTTCCATTTTTACTAGAAATCATAACATAGCATAAAAAACTACAATTGATAGGACCGATGTAATTCTAATGCATGTTATCGGGATTAAGAACCCTATTTACTTTTCTATCAACAATCTTTTTATATGCATTTTTAACATTTTCTAGGTAGAGTTGCCAGACTAGAGAGGTTAATTGCTTTATCTTCTATATTGAAATTACTATAAGTTGCACTTTTTACTTATAACTCTATAACTTAAAGTATTATATGTGCATAAAACATACATATAAGGCAAAATGCACAGTTAAAGAATTGCATATGATATTACATATTAATAATGATAGTTATCTATTATATTTTCTGCTGAAGATACCCATGATGATAATCGTCACAGATAATTTGAACACTTTCTGACGCACATTTATTACTTTGGATAGAGGGGTTAGTCTTCTGTAGGCATCTTCCAAATTCTTGGGGATACCCTTGCACATTTGTTGCCTAAATTTCAAAATCTCTACTTAAGGATCTTGCAATAAATCATCAATATATTTAACACGTGCTCCATTCTCCAGCCCCCTAACCCGCTCTTGGCTGCTGTAGTAGTCAGTTGTTGCTTAACGACTCCCACATCAACGTAAAGCATGTCTTCCATGTGTTCGACTCAACGAACACACATTTCAACTTTATTGGCCAATTGGCAGGAGTCGAGTTGAGTTGAGTTTATTAACGTCAGCGGTTAATCAATTAATTTTCGAACATGTGCTCAGTGTCGCCAAAGTGTTACAGAGCAGCAGCAGCAGCAGCATCAGGACACTACATGCAGCACATGCCACGAGTTGTGGCTTGCGAATGAACAAGTCGAAATTATTGCTAACCAAAAAAAAAAAAAAACACAAAAAAGGAAAAAAAAGGAAAATGTAAAAGAAGTCATAGTGACAAGTAAATGTATCGAATTAATCCATGGAGATTAACAAGGCCATCAGGCAACAGCAACAGCAACAGCATCAGGAGCATCAGCAGCATCAGCGGCTTAATTAACGCACTCGCCTGACACTGCCAATGACAACTGAAACACTGAGACAGCTACAGCTACAACGACAACAATTTGCAACTTACTTGATGCACTAATGGCGTGTGGCAGTCTGGGGATATCAACGCACAAAAGTAATCATTAGTCAGCGTCGTCATCGATATTTGCAGGGAGGTTCGGCCTTTGGTCAGCCAATGCTTTTAGACGCTGTACTGCGTTGTAAATGCGATAATTAAAATAGAGTCTGCATACATGTATGATGCTGTATGATTGCTTACATTGTCACACACACACACATTGTTGGAAGTGCGAGACCTGACGATTAAGTAACGGCGGTGACAGTGGTCGAACCAGAACGCTCGAGATGAGTACATTTTAATTTTCACTTTCGTTGAGAGCAAACAGAGACCGTTTAACTTGATTTTGTGGTCGTGGCGTCACTTAATGAATTTCGCCGAGGCCAATCAAGCGTGCGAAATGTCATGTTAATGAGAGGACAGCAAAAAAAGCGCCTGTGACGCACGCACGCATGCACGCTTATACGCACGCACGCACGCACGAAGGTGTCACAGACTCTTTGAGTACAATTAAAGAAAATTATTTACGACAAAAAAGCTTGACACACACACACACTTTGATGCGTGTGTGTGTGAGTGTGCGTGTGTGTGTAAATGACATTCATTTACTCATTCTTCATTCATCAGTTTCAATATTTTTTTGTGCAAAAGATTTATGCATGATGATGATGATGATGAGGCAATGATGATGTTGGCGGTTGAAGTGGATTACACATACACATATGAATGAATATGTATAGTGTATATTCATTATGTATTGTAAATATATACACCTGGGATTAAGTTGTTGAATATGCTGTTAATATTACGCATAATTTGCTTAAAGCTACAATTGACATAAATTAAAACGTTTGCATTGCGCCAGAAGTGCCGTTTTTGTTTATTTAAAGAAAACTCAACAATAACTCAAAATGCTAAATTTATGTAACGCTAATTAGTGGCAAGTAAGTAATTTAGCAACGCGCATAATTAACGCAAATATTCGTCGCTGCTGTTGTACTTTAAAAAGTGTATTAAAGTTTAAGCTGTTAATATCATCTTTCGCAAATCAAGTTTGAATAGCATGTTAATCAATTTGTATCAATTCTCTGCTATTCAATAGCAACACAACACAATACAACAACACAGCAGTAGTGTCATGTCTTTTGCGTGCTTGTACTGTTCATACTAATTAGAATTCAAACATTGATTGATTAGTTACTCAACTTTACTTCACGCCATTAGGTACGCGTTAAACTTCAAAAGCACTTCTTGTGCCTTCGCCTCACACTTCTCACTCGTCTCGTTGGCCTTTAGGTATGCTAATGACGAAACGTAATGAAACCTTGAAGCGCTCTTTTGAACTCACCTCACTTCAATTCACCACACCGCACTTGACCAAAGCTGTAGTGCGCGCACTTCGCACAAGAACGACAAAAACAAAACAAAGCAAAGCAAATCAAACAAGAAGCACAACAACAAACGGCACGCGTTTAAATTGAAGTAGTTTTTGTTGTTGTTGGCGTTATACACGTTCTTATTGGCATATTCATGCATAGTACGTGTGAGCACATATGTATGTATGTATGTGTGCGTGTGTTGTTGTTGACTTTGCTGCGCTGTTAATATACATTTTCTTGTGGCCGGCCCATAATCAAAGCAAAGTGCCGACATTGTCGTCTTTTAGATGACAAGACGGCAAGAGTGGCCGTAACGAGATTTGGCGTGTTTCTTAGTCACTTTTCGAAATCAAAAATGTTATTTGAAATGCAAACAAAAAGCGGCGTTTATCAACGACCAGCAACGACAACGACAACAACAATAACAACGACGTTGCCAGCGGTAAGTAAAGCTCTCAGCTAAACCATCAGTTAACGGCAGCAAAATGACGTTGACTTTAACGACAAGTGGGCGATTGGGCGGGCGGGCCGTGTTGTTGCTGCAGATCGACACGTTTGAGCACGGCTCTGGCATAATTAGAAACTGCAGTCGCAAAACTGGCGCCTGCGTTTAATTTTTAACAAATCACTCAACTGTCAAAAGCGTCGCCAAACGACTACAATGTTCAGACATACACACATACATGTATTTTGCGTTTTAATTTTGATTAATTTAGTGTTAATTCAAGGAAACCAAACAAGTGGCGACGTTGGCTATTAGATCCTGAAGCTATTAACTCATTTGTTCAAGTCGTCGACACACTCAACCAGCAAAACAACACGAAGTCGCAGCGTTGGCGCCAATTAATGCTGAGCTTAGCGCATTCAAGTCGAAATATGCCCAAAATAGATGCCACAAGTGTTGAGAAGCGTGAAAAGCGGCTGTGCGATGCGCCGATGCGGTCGCACGTTAATTGAAAGTAAGCGACTTGAGACGACCATAAAAGACGAAGCGGCTTCAGGCACAAACACACACACACGCAAAAATGGTGAAAGAAAACAACAAAAACAATGTTGAAATTAATAACAAAAAGTAAAACGAAAAGAAATCGACAACGTTTCAATAATAAAGAAATAATAAAACAAACAAATAAACAAACAAATGAACAAGCAGCCAGAAAGACAGACAGACAGACAGACAGACAAACAGACATTTAACGCATTTAATTCCAATTGGCACCTCAAATGGCAATATAAGCGATTGTAGGCGGCTGGCAGTAGTCTGGGGGTCTGGTCTGCGGCAAAGTATAAGTTTGATTGTTGCGCTGTGTACGTGCAACTTGAGGCAACCAAAAAAGGCGCTGCACGCGTCTTCATTGCAGATTTGCCTATCTGTGCTGTGATGCTGCCTTCTTTGGCTACTTTAGTCACTCTTCGACCAAAACTTCGTTATTATCGGCATTGCCATCACCAGCACCAGCACCATCATCATCCTCATCAACAGCACGTCCAACGCAGTTGTGGTCATTATTGAACACACACGTTTTGGACTTACTCGTATTTTTGGCAACGCCAAAAAAGTGTTAATCGCGGCACACATAAATCTGTGAGTTCAAACTCATTTCTAATTGTTGGCAGTTTTAAATGACTCACAGTACGCGAATTATATATAAAGTTACGCAATCGCCAGCGCTGCAGGACAAGTCATTAAGTCGTTATCCTTTGTACATAACTCATGGCGCAATAAGAAAACTTTTCCAATTTGAAATTATGCCACGCATAGAAGGCGTTCTGCAGCTTTATGTGTGTCTGACTACATAAAGTATTATATGTTCCAAAGTATTTAGTTTTATTTTTTGTGGTTTTTTGTTTCAAGTTAGAAATATCACTTTTGCACGCCAATATTTCTAATTGGCGTGGGAATTTCGTGCGAAAACTCGTAGTCACATTTTGTCGCGTCTCCCAAATTTAGCAGTTTGTGCATGCGCCTTCACCCGACTTGAGTCAGCACAGTTACATATATTATATGATATAGAAAACAAATCAACGGCGCGCATCTAATTGTGTGCAAAAATTATCGCACGAGTTATGAGTTGAACGGAATTTGCCAAAAAAGCGGCATAGTCGACGCGATAAATATCGGTATGAGTATAAAGTATAACAAAAACAGCAACAACAACAAAATGTTTAAAGAAAAAATAAAAAATACAAAAAATAGTGCTCATTGCAACATCGTGTATTGAATATGGATTGTTTTAAGCATTTTTTTATTGATACTGAAAAAAAAACGCTAAAAAACAAAGTTTGCACGAAATTCAAGTTGTGCTCCCGTCTGATGTGAGTGCGATTAGTTGACGTGTCTTAAACTTGTTAACTTAAGAGCCAATTAGGCCAATAACAACGACAGGAATGCGTCTGAGGCGGTGTCATTTGCTGTTGCTTTGTCGGCCCTTTTCTGGCAACTCTATTTAAAATGTTAACAGCGCTTTTAATAGTTTCGTTAATAGAAAATAAATAGGTACCTTTCTCCAGCCATTTTCTACCATTTTTCACCTTTTCGAGCATTTTAATTCCATATCTTATATTGAACTACGATGCATCATAAGGAATTTCTCATTACTGTTTACTAATAGAGGCTACAATGTCTGTCCTGAATGTGTGTCACTATTAAAATCTTATTTACATGTCAGTTAATAGAATGTTTCTCTAAAGGAATGTTTACTGTTTACTAATAGAGGTTATAATGTCTGTCCTGAAGGTGAAACACTATTAAAATCTTATTTACATGCCACTTAATAGAATGTTTCTCTAATAGAATGTTACCTTATAGAGTAGCCGGAATTGCGACACTCGCCGACTAATGATCGTTTCTCATTATCATATTGCGCCTTATTTGAATGCCTTCAACCTGAACCGCACCTGTGTGCTTGCTGTAGAAATGATCTATGCTATCGTTGCTGTTGCTACGAGTGCTGAAAATGTCTTTACGCGCTAATTGAGTCTGAGTCACTGAGCCAAGTTGCGATGGACTTAAATGAAAAAAAAAATATATATTAATTGATTGTCATTGAGCGACGAAATCAAGAAACGAAATCGAAAAACAAAAACAAAAACCACAAAAAGTTTTTATTTTTTTTTCAAATCAATTGAAAAGAAGGCCAACAGAAAACAGCATCTGATGCGCTTTTGTTATGAGAGAAGTCGCACGCGCTCGATTTGGTGACCAATTGGTGAGATAGTCATTTGGACGGACGGGCCGAGACACAGTTGAACATACAGATAGATGAACGGACGTAGAGACATACGTTCGATCGGTCAGGCAGGCGTAATTATTGTTATTACCAAATTAAGTAGCCATTTTTGTTTTGGCGGCGATGGCGGCGATGGCGGCGATGGCGGCGATGGCGGCGACGGCGGCGGCGTCGAATGTGTTTTGCAGTTGCTTTGAGTTGTGCTTTTAATCCGTAAACAATTCGCGCGCGCGAGTTACTCACGCTCGCTTTTGGGCCAAGACTCGTTATGGCCAAAAATGGACGATTAAGCGAACGGCGAAGCGTTCAAGGAAAATCTCTTCATCGTAGTCTTTCATAATGCGCGTTGAGTTCAGAGTTTGAATGGTGTGCGACGGCAAAGGCAACGGCAACGTTAACGGCAACGAACGAAACAAGAAAATCAATAAGTGAGGGTGGCGATTTGGTGCCGTGGGGACGAGGCAGGCAGGCAGGCAACGACTGTCGACTGTGATTAAATCGAGCGCAAATAATCATATTTCGCTGTACTCGATTTGCCGCCGCTTGCTGCTTATCACCCGCCCTCTCTTTCACTCTTGGCATTAACTGTGCCACTTGATGCCGCCGCCGCCGCCGACGCTGCATGGCTGCTCTTGCTGCCCCATATGACCGACATGTGGCATCATCATGCATTGAAATCGTGCGAGTCGTGTGCGACTTGCTTGGCTTAGCTTGACGTCGCCGCTCTTGCCCCACCGCTAACTTGCTTCAATACCAATAACAACAACAACAACAATGGCTAAGCGCCATCATATGAATTAATCACGTTCATATTTTGTTTTTGGCTTTTTCTTTTTTATTTTCATTTATTTTAATATTTGTTGATTTTAAACGTCTGTTTTGTATATTTTTTTCTTCATTGGTTTTTATCGTTTGTTTTTGTTAATTTGACTAAAAAAGGATCTGCATCTCATTTTTGGTTATAATCAAGCGGACATTAGCAAACGGCGACAATGTTAAGTGCCGGGCTAATGGTTGTCTTTGTCGCTTAACGGTCGGTCTGTTGGTCGGCCGGTCGACAGTGCTGGTGGCAACGCTGGCCAAACGCGCATCATCACACGAGGCCGAGTCGACGCTAGTCTTGGACTCTTCGTCGTTGGCTGCCTTGTTGCGCATATTTATGGCATCATATTGCATAATTAGCCTCTTGACTTATCGTTGAAATCGAAAACGTCGACGTTTTCCTACTGCTCTCGCACAGACGCTGGTGGCTCAGGGGGCGGCTTCTAATGCATGTCGTTGCCGGAGTGAGAAAACTTGTGTGTGTGGTCATGTTGCGACAAACTATTGTTAGGCCTGTGATTATGTCGATGAGTTGTCAGTGTGTTTGTTCGTTTGTTTGTTTGCTTGTCTATTATATTGTGACTTATGTTAATGTGTGCTCAACTAAGTGCAAAAATATGGTTAAGTGCATTAAGGATATATTATTATTATCGGTTTAATTAATATCGGTTTTTGAGTCTTCAGTTTCAGTGAACAGTTTGTTTGAAGTTCGCTTTATCAGCTTATGTGCGCACTTAAATCTAAATTGATTGGCTTAAAAGTGTGCGCGCCTCGTAGCTGTTTTTGAGTACTCATGGCTGCATATTTTCACATGATGTCAGTTTTATGCTTCACTTGGTCTCAGCCAACTTAAACATGTACAAGCAAACTCAATTTAAATGTTAAGCTCATGCCGCGTCGCCCTTTGCTGCCGTCGCTGCTCACGGATTAACACGTCGCACACAGAGCAGCAGAGACGTCAAACGCGTGCGCCATTTTGTGCAGAAATCTTTATTAAATCAACTTCCAGGCCATTGCCCAGCAAACTCAGCACTCAAAGCCATAGAAAAGTCTTACGAACGACGCAAATGTTTCATTAAATTTTTAAACTTTTCCAAAGAGAAATGAAAAACAAAAAAAAAAAAGTAATAAGCATAAAAATATGTTTGCAAGCCGGAAATGCCGGCAAAGATTTGCTGAAGCAGCTGTAGGTGTAGGCGGTTGGTTAGGCGTGGCTGCAGTTCATTGCTCTGCCTGAATTCTAAGCAATTAACAATGTCACAATCTCACGTACATCGGCGATACTTTCGCTTGCTCATTTGAGTGGTGGCAAGGCAGCAGAAAACTTAACGATTAACACACACACACACACTCACATACATAGACATGTACATAAAGCACACACATACACAAAGGCTGGCTGCGAAATATACAATTTTCTTTATGATTTCGGTAAACGCTTGAAATTTTCCATTTACATTTTTCCGGTTTCGGTTTTCTGTTCTTCTGTTTTTCTGTTTTTGGGCTTTGCTCGTCTTTTGTTTCATTGCTAAGCGATTGGTTAAGCGAGCGTTGTTTTACTGTCATGCCACGTTGAGTATCAGTCTCATATCAGTCGTTAAAATTCCTGTCATAATTTCGCTTATGTGCATAATGCTTCAAGAAACGTTGCTCCTCCAACTGCCGAAGCCGCAACAAAGTCGCATTAGATTCTTATCAAAGGCGAAAAGCGTAAAGGCAAATATTTATTATGCCAAGCTGTGCCACGCCCATTGGCAAAAGTGCGTAGCAACGCCACCAAGCGGCAATTATTTTAAACTGTGCAACATTTTTGCGTTGCTTTACAATGTGAAATAACGGACCGCGGCGGCTCGGTTAGTTGGTGGGGCGGGGCGGGGCGGTTGTTGGGATTGGGGTTGTGTCAAGAAATGAACATGTTTCATGCTACGTTACGCATTTTGTTTGTAATGAAGTCACGACGCGTAAAGTGATGAGGCAAGTACGAGCACGAGAAACAATGAGGTGCACAGAGGCTGTTGCAAATAGTGTGGGGCGGCGTGGTGTGTTTTTCATTGCGTCGTTGTTGTTGTTGTCGTTCGAGGAAATTTTAATTTATTTTTCACACTCAATAATTTAAAATCGCTTTTCGTAATGTGAAACAAAATGGCAGAAAGCATATAAAAACGATGACGCGGCAGCATGAGAGCGCAGAACAAGAGCGTGCAGAACGTGAGAGTGCACTCGAGTCGTGTTTTTGACTTTATGTTAAACGTAATAATTTTCTTATTTATTTATTTATTTCTTTTTTTTCACCTATTTTAATGAAAATTTATGTTTGGCGTATGGAAAATCGACTCTCCACTTGCATGCGAGTGCGTATGAGTAATATTTTGTGTGCGTGCAGGATGGCTGGGCATGTCGTGCGCACAAATATGAATATAAGACGTTGCAAAGTACCTTTTTTTTTTAGAACATTTGTTACCACTTTGCGACTGCAACAGCAAAAGAATTTTTCATTAAAATTTTCGTATAAAAGCAACGTTGGGAAAAATTCAGCCGAAAAAATGTGCTTCAAAGAGCGCCAGAAGAACAAAAGTAATTTAAAGGCAGTTAAGCGCCTTCGAGCGGGGCACGCAGCGTCAGCCAAGTGGCGCGCATAAGTGGGCGGCAAAGTACAGTTACAAAAAAAATGGCATGAATGAAACAAATAAAAAATTAAAAACATGGCAATGTCAAAAGCTATTTACGACTTGACGATTTGAAGGCGTTAAGTTTTTTAAGCGACGCATTTGAAGTGCTTAAGTTGCGCGCTTGTGCGGGTGTTGTACAACACTAGCACTAAAAAAAGTATAAACAAACAAAAAAGAATCTGTCTTACATTTTTAGTGAATGAATTTAACACTTAACGCTTTTAATTTGCATTTCGACGTCGCCGTTGAAAAATTCGCAGCTGACTTGACTCGACTTCCTGCCGCTCTGGCTTCTTTGCCAATGTTCGGTCGCCAATGGTGCTGCTTGACCGGTCTGCATTCACCTGCGTTGGTGTTGTTCGCGCACGTCTTACTTTGGCTCACTTGGCTGCCGCCCACACACGCTGCTCACGTCGTCATTGACTCGAATTGGCTCGATTCGAGGCAACTCAATTCATTCATAAAATCAAGTGCCGCCGGTTACTTGATTAGGTTTGTCTGCGTTGTATAATAAACAGTTCGGTTATGTTGGCATCACAATACGCTGCCGTGATAGCTGTAAGCAGATAGAAACCTCTCTGCATTGAATCAGCATATACTTCATTGTAGCGCATCGCAAAGACAAACTAATTTCGCATGCAAAGTCGTACACCACGCACATTAAGCTGGGCTCAGCTCTTGCATAGTATTTGTTGGCTGTCATAAAGCTTGGGCTGTTTGCCAACACTGACGCGTCGAAATGTCATCAATCGATCGCGCTTCAATGGCAGCTCTTCGGTCTGCACGTCGATTTGCTTGGTTCCAATAAAAGTTAACTCAAGTTGATTGTGGGCGAATAAAGTGTTTAATTTATTACAAAAGGTGTTCGTTGGCAGCTGGCAAGGTGGGTTTGTCTTGTTCCAACTTGTTATCGTTTAGCACCAAATCGCAAACAATAAGAATTAAATCTCAAACTTGACTTCAGTTTATTGAAAAGAAATTTTCATTGATAGGTGAGAAATTTACAAGCCAAACCTTCTTCTCTGGCTGAGTAGCTTCTGTGAAACAGACATAGAGACAGGCATAGTCAAATCTTCTCCATTCCAGAAGTAAGATTGGCTGTCTCATTCAATAATTATGTGAATTTTTTCTCTAAATGCTGAAGAGAGGATATGTCCACAAAATTTGTAGGGTTTAATCATTTATCGCTGTGCAACCTTAATTAAAAACAGATGTATCCAGAACAGTTTGGCTGATCTAGTTTTATATATATCATAGTTCATTTCAGAATAGAACTTCTTGAAAATTTTTATATAATATTTTTGGTTATATATTATCTATTTCGCAACTTCAAATATTTTCCAAACAGTAATTATTGCAGTGCTATTGTAAGAGTTTGATCTAAAAATAAATAAATCTTGATTTCATATCGAAACGTATCGTAAAGATAAACTTATTCGGCCTTAACCAATGTTATCTGCCTATGGGCTTTGGAGCAGTCTGTTTCCTCTATGAGATTTTTATATAGATGAGACTAGTGATATGGCTCATGCCTTCTTCTAGGTGAGATGCCATTTATGATATAAGGTAGGCCTAGTGATTTTGACCTCTGTTATTAATGGTTGTTCTTTAATCACTTTCCCAAATAGCTCGTGGATTTTGTAAATACAACAAATATTTGAATTACTCCACGTGTGAATCAGAAGTGTGTTATTCGCGACAGAACAAAAGGCATTTCAACGGTGCATACGTTTGCTGTCTGTCGTTGTAGTTAACCCTGTTTGTGCCGCATGGCTGTGTTTGTCAACAGTCAAGCGCAGTGGTCAACGACAATGAAGTCCGTCAGCGTTCATTGTTGTTGTCGTCGATGTGTCTTGGCGAATGTTGCAGTTGCTGCCACGTTTGTTTGCTGTCCTCAACATTGTGTTGCTGTGGCGAATGCGTTTGCAATGAAGTAACAGGTGCACGGCGCGGTCGACTAAAATGTTGATATCAGTTGTCCAATACAAACCACTTAGTAAGCTGCAGCATGTACATATACTTGTATATTCTGGGCGTGACAGATGCCTTCGCACATCAAGCATGTGGGCTTTCATTTGCTCCTGCCAAGTGTTGCAATGCTGTTTGTGGTAAATGAGCTGTTTGCTTGACAAATCGCACAGTGTATTGTTGTGGCAGACATGTTTGTTGCTGTTGTTGTTGTTGTTGTTGGCGTTACTAGATTTATGCCTGCTGACAGGAAATTCACTGATTAATTGAACTATAATCGTCAAATTTATGCGAATATTGTGCATTCAACTGCATGAGAAGTCACTCGTCGTCGTCGTCGTCGTCGTTGTCAAGCGCACATGAGCAATGCCATGGCACATGAGCAGCATGCGACCAGAGTTGAACAAAGTTGTGACATTTGCGTGGCTTGACAAGGCTAATTGGCTTTAGTTTTGCGGCTAACAAAGATTTAACAACTCACGTTGACTGTCATTGGCTATGCAAAGTGTGAAAATACTGGCGCTAAGAACTGGGACCAGTGGAATGGCGATGATTAGCGGTGAAAAAGCGCCATCTCTCGTGTTACTAACCCCTTTTTTGGCGGTTCTAGCTACGCCCTTGTTGTTTTTGCTACTGCATTTTTATTCCCTCTACCGCATTGTACAAGGGTATATTAGTTTTGTGCACGTCGAAAATGTAACACCTAAAAGGAAGCATCGCAGACCCTATAAAGTATATATATTCTTGATCAGTATCGAAAGAGAAGTCGATTTAGCCCTGTCCGTCCGACCATCCGTCCGTCTGTCATTCTGTGTGAACGCGTCGATCTCAGAATCTATAATATATAGAACCGAAATTTCGGGTCGGTTCTGTTATTCCATACCCAGATGAAGTTTATTTTTTGGCTCCCCTCCGGAGCTTAGTTTATGGGTGAGGGAAAATAACTGAATATACCTCGGATAAAAATATACAAAACTCGTATCAAATTTGGAGTGTATATAGCTGACTTGTAGCCCAAGAAGATAGAAGAGAAAAATGGGCGTGGCTACGTCCACTATAGCCAAAATAGGAAAACGTTATATCTCGGGAACCAATTGATAAAATTTGGTATTTATTATGTTGAAAGTAAATGAAATGTGATTCGGTTGAAAAAGGTGGGGGACTAGGTATGACTTATTATAGCCGTTGAAAATTGAAGGTAAGAGTATTTCGAAGTCGGGGACTCTTGCCTGCAATCCCAACTGGTTTGTTGTTGTTCTTGCTTCTCTTTTTACATTTTGCGTGATTATGCACAAAACGTATGCGTTAGAATTCATAACTATAATAATTTGTAAACGCAGCAACAACAACAACAATCGCAGCAGCAGCAAAAAGCAACAAGAACAACATTGATGCCGTCAGTAGCAACAGTTGCTGCATATTAATTTCAACAATCATGCGACACGCGTTGCAACAAGAAGCGAAAAATGAGTAATAAGAAGAAAAATCAAATTAAATTCATGACGTCAACAACTATGGCGGAGAAGTAATTATTGTCTAATGATCAACAACAACAATTCAGTAACATTAAATGTTGTCTTCTTCAATATTTAATAAAAATGCAATGTTGCAAATACTCCTTTATCGCCTGCCTTGCCTCAAACATCGGCATGAATCTTAATAGGCGCGCATCGCCTTTCGTTATCGTATCAAAGCTGCATGTGTGGTTGTTGGTGTTGTTGTTGTACTGGTAGTTGTCATTGTTTTCCGTGTTGGCAACAAAAGTGGAACAATGCACTTTTAGATGATAATTGTTACAACTTTTATCGTTCATATCATTGCAATTGTTGCTCTTGTCATTGCTGCTGTCGTCATCATTATTGTCGTATTTGCTCTTGTTGTTATTGTTGTTGTTATTGTTGTTGTTGCAGTGGCTGTCGTTAGCATTATGATTATTGTATTGTTATTGGCTTTTTTATTGCACTTAGAATTGTTCGTTGTTGTTGGCATGTTTTATAGCTGCTGCTTATAAGCTTAAACGCAGCTTAACAGCATTCAGCCAAATGGCAACAGCAACAACAACAACAACAACAACAATAGTGCAGCTGTTGCCGCTTAAGTTGCAACATTGTGTTTGCTCAAGTTGTTGTTATTGCTTATGCTGCTAATATTACATCGTGCCGTTGTCTTTTGCCACTTTTATACAATTGCTGTTGTTGTTGTTGCCGCTGTTGTTGCTGCTCAATGAGCTGTGCTTGAATTATTTAAGCTTTCTTGTTGAGAATACTTGCAACTTTTCAAATTTAATACATGGCAACGTTTTTTGTCGACGACTCCCAACGTGAAGCGCGAAAAAAGGCTAAAATGCAAATTTGTCAACGAGACTAAACAAATAATAAACAAAAAGAAATATTAAATAAAAAATATACAAAAAAAACAAAAAATGCCATCATCAGCGCCAACAGCACACAGTTTGTTGTTGTTGTTGTTGTTGTTTGTATAGTGAGAAAAACTGCCAAAAAAGAAACTCACACACACACTCACTCACAAACAATGCCTTCCACTGTGCATGTGCGAGACGAGCGCGCGGGCAAGCTGAGGCACGACGAGCAAGACAAATGTTGCCGCTAGAGGGCATCACTATTGTATTTGTTGTTGTTGCTAGTTGTTGTCTTGTTGGTTTTTCGCTATTGTTTGAAGTTGCTGCTTATGTGTGTGTGTGTGTGTTTGTTTGCTAATGCTGTTGTTGCGGTTATTGTTGCTATCATCATCATCATTGTTGTTGTTGTTGGTGTTGCTGTTGTCGGCGATGTCGTTGCAATATTGTCGCCACATGTAAATACATCGAAATACAAACAGCAAATATTGTTTGCATAAAAGGCAACAACAGCAACAACAACAGCAACAACAACAACTGCAATAACAACGCAAAGTTGCGGGGATCGCGCGCCAAAACTCACTCACTCACTCAGTCAGTCAGTGGGGCAGCCACCCACAGGCAGCGCCCACACTCGCCACGCCCGCCAAATGCTCAAATCGTCAAATCGCGTGCTTGATTTAAGCTCCGTTTGGCCATGTCGAGCGAGTAGCAGCAGAAAAAAACGTGCATTGAAGCACGACTTGCTTCTTTTTTGTGTTTTATTCGATTTTGTTGCTCATGAAGTTTTATTGCATTTTTATAAACATTTTTTTTTCTGAAATTTTATCTGTTTTAAGTTGTTTTTTTTTCTTCGTCTCTATTAAAATTACCATTTATGCAAGTCGTACAAGAAATAAATAATAATAATTACGCAAGCGTTTGTGGCAGGTCAGAGTTATGATAAGACACACACACATGAACCCGTTTCCTTTTGGGGGTTTTTTGTTACTTTGCAAACCTTTTTAAGCCATGTTGTCCAACACGGCGAAAAAAGCGCTTGACATGTGCTTGAAATGTTTGTCAAAATAAGTATGAACTTCAATTCAAGTGCGCACACTTAACATGATTGTAAAAGCTTGAAAAAAAAAGAAAATTAAAAATGATTTGTGTGAAAAAATACTATTTTTTTTCTTATGAGTAATCAAAAATATTTGTTAATTTCGTTTGGCTCATGTCCAAAAAAAGCTGTCAAAGACAAAATAATCCAATTGGCAAGCAAACACATGACACACACACATTTTTATATGCAAAACAAGTCCAACAAAAATGCGTACAAAAAAAAAACAAGATGTGAAAAGCGCAAACGACTTCAGCACTGTTGGTAGCATGGCATCTCCATCCATTCGGTTCGCTCACCTACACAAATTTGCACAGATTTTTCGTTACATAAATCAGTTGCAGTCAATTTGGTTTTCTAAATAAATGTGATATCAGCATGTGTATTTGTGTGTGTGTGTGTGTTTTACACATCTCGTTTGCAGGTGTATCGATAAAATGTCAAATACAACAGTTAAAATAACAGCAACAGCAACAACAATATGAAACGCACAGCCAGCAACAAAAACAACAACAGCAACAACAACAACAAATAGAAACGACTGTGATTTGAGCCACGTTTAAGTCCAGTAGCCAACTAAAGCGACAAGCAATTTAAATGCACCAACGGCAGCTGCAACAACAACAACAAAAGCAACACAAATGACAACAGTCAAAAACCATCAAACGAGAAAACAAAACAAAAAAAACACCATCGACACACAATTAACTTCAAATGCTCAGCCATGTTAAGTGTCAATTAGCTGATTTTTAGTTGCAAAAACAACATGCAACATTTGCAAAAATCAGTGAACGAATAAAATGTTAGTCAATGATATGAAAGAAGAGATTTGAACAAATTGAATAATATTTTTTCATAAAGTCTTGAATAGAACCAATTTGCAATATTTAAGCGGATTTGTATTATATTTCTTATTTGTTGCTTTGGCGATGAATGCTAATTCTGGCATGGACAAAAGTCTTTGCTGAAGTCGTGCCTTGGATTCAATTCAAGTGGACTTTAAAATCAAATGGAATACTCGAAGCCTCAATGCGAATTAAGATTTAAAAGTCGCGTTGAGGAATTTTACTCATTTTTATTTTGATTATATATTGATTTTTGTACATGCCTTTGAAAATGTACCTATCACATAGTACTTTCCTTTTTTAACGAGCCACAAGCAAGTATAAGGTGCCGAAAAAAGATTGACCAACAGAGTTTGTGATACATTTGATTTAACAGTTTTCTGTTCATAAGTATTTGTAGAACAAGCGCTGTTAGTTTAAGTAATCGTTAGTTCCTTATGTTCTTGTGATTCTCAACCTAACATAAGGAATTACGAATGCAAGCAACGATAACAGTGAAATGCAAAGTAGCAGCAAGTTAACATGACCAGAGGAACGGCTGTTAAGAAGCTGTTTGCTTAAAGAATATGACATGCTGTAAAAATCCTATTTACGTGTCATTAAACCGCTTTAACTCAAAGAGCTTTAAATTGCTTATGAATGCGTTTTGCGTAAAACTGCTTTAACTTGAAACATAAGCAATTTATAGCGCTTTAACGAAATGTTGTAGTCGAACTTGTTGTAGTTTTCGTTGTGCCTCCTTGGATGCTGGTCTGTTTTGATTTAAGCATTCTTATAATTCTACCCCGAGCTTTCAACCGATCGTTGAAGAGTCTGTTTTCTACTTCTTTGCACACTAAACAAACGATTTCAGCTAAACCTCTTTGAAGCGTTTTAATTAGACCGTTTAGAGTTACTGTTGCATAAACGCAGTAATTGTTTGCTGTTAATAATTTTAACAGCTGTTAGCTTATGAAAATAATTTTCAATGATTTTTACCGCTACGAAAACGATGCATTTTAGTTATTAAATGAAAATATGTTATATTTTGTGGTTGAAACAAAAACTGAATGAACTTTAAATGCACCTGCCGAAGTCACATTCAATGAAAAGCCGCTATAAGCCGCTTTTGGTAACGGAAAAGCGTATTAACTTAAAAAGAGAAACAATAAAATGGCGACTCGTGAATATTATCGCATGCGAATAAAATGCATGTTTGACGCATAAATTATTCAGAGTGAAATAAAATTATTATGATACTGTTTTTATTCTCCGTTGTCATTAGTTTTTCATGACATGCCGTTACAGTTTGATATTTGTCAGTGTGTACATATATGTGAGTGTGTGTGTGAGCTTCTGTTGTGTTTAGTTGACTTGGATTTGAAATTTCAATGAGGCTGTAATTGTTTTTAAGTGTTTTTTGTCTCACACACACACACACACACACACACACACACACACACACACACACACACACACACACACACACACACACACACACATACACATACACATGAAGTTACTAGCGAACAAACAAGCAAACAAACAAACAAATAAACAAACAGTAACAACAACGACCACAAGAGTAACAACAACAATGGGTAAGCGCACGTTAATGAAAATGAGTCGTAATTGCATAATTCTATTTAGCGTTGAGTACGTAAACATGTTGACAGCAATTTATGTCCATGTATGTGTTGGTGTATGTATCTACAGCTGCCTCAATTTGTAGAAGCAGACAAAACACTTACCCATGCCGCAGCCCAATTCGGCATGCCACCACCACTCACCACCACTCACCACTTTAGACCATACCAGACCGTATTACACCTCATACAGGCGGCACTAAACTTTTGCTTAGTTATGAGTGTATGGCGTATGGCTGAGACTGTGCGTGTGCTTGTGCAAGCGTGTGTGCGCCTGTACATATCTTTCTGCATTTAAATCCTTATTGCGACACCTGCACAAAAGCAAATACCAATTAAAGGCTTTTCGCATGCAGCGTCATGTCATGTTATGCAAGTCAGCGTGCAATGTTCCACTTGGACACACGCCGAGTAGCACGGCCAGTCAACGAGTGAGCGAAGAGGTGCGACGTATGTTAATGATACACACACACACACACACACACATACACATACACAATTGCAGACAGTTTTAAGCCGCTGCCGTAACGTAAGGCAAATTTACAGTTTTCGTTTTGTATTGCAACCGTTTTCGCATTCGCATTCAAAGTCGACAATCCGACGCAGGACACCGAACGCCGGACAACACAAGCCGAGCGACACCTCTGTCTAGTGCCTAGTCACGTAGCAGCCAGTCAACTTGGGCATTGGCAACGTGCAGCAGTGACATCAGCGGCGGTGTGTGCACTTATAGAACCAGCAAGCAGCAAGCAGCAAGCATGACCTGGAAATTGGTAACCTACTTAAAGGATTACTGCGCCAATTGTTCGTTGGCCGGCTTTGCTTACATTGCCAATCAAAAGTGAGTACTTGTGGTTGTTGTCGCTGTCGCTGCGACCCACAAAACATGCTGTACATAGATAAACGTTCTGTAATATACATAGTCAGACCACAATTCTATGCCGCCGCATCTCACATAATTCATTTCATAGTTTACACTTTACGGAACGCATATTCTGGTTGCTATGCATAGTGCTCTCGTCTGTCGGTTCGTATCTGTTGATCAGCCAATATGATCAGGATTTCCAGAGCAAGGCGGTGAGCATTGTTTATGAGAGTCTGCCGCCCCATGTGAACATACACTTTCCGTCGGTGAGCGTCTGTGACATCATCAACAGGTACGACATCGGCGAGGAAGTTGAGGCTTATGTGCAGTCGTAAGTTGCAATTGCATCGTTAATAAAAAACGTTAATGATGATGGCGATGGCGTTGGTGGTGATAATGAAGTTAACGTATTTGCTATACTTGTCACAGTTTGGGTTCCGGCATTGGCGAGGAGTACAACTACGATGTGGAGACATTTATCACATATATAATGTTTCCATATCTCTACCATGAGGGCAACATCAAGGCGCGCTGTGAGCCTTATGTCAACTGCACAGCGTGCGCGCAGTGTCCATCACATGATTATCGCGCGCTGTTAATACGGGTAATTAAGTGCGAGAATTATGGCTGACTTGAAGGCTTAACACATATTCCCTTTGCCTGCTTCTTGTGCTTTACAGTATGGCGCCAATTGCAGTAATATATTCCACAAGTGCACACTGGCGGGTCGCAGTTTCGACTGCTGTGCATATTTCACGCCATTGTTTACGCCATTTGGGCGCTGTTTTATGCTCAACTCGTTGCAGAATAATAAGCGGTAAGTACATAAGTGCATATAAGGGTTGTGGGATTACTGCTTTCTTTTCTTATGAAAAGCGGCTCTTCAACATGGCTCAATACGATAATCGATCCTACCGTCGATAAGGCTGTGATGCATATCGTTTCGCATCGACCCATGCATATAAGCGTTCAAAACGCCGAGGACATACCGCATACGGCGTTGACCGGCGTCAGTCTGGGCATAACTGATCCCGGCCAGCACAAAACATTTCAGGTGTCCTCTGACGATATGACAAATGATCCAGATGTACGTGAAGTGCAGCCGGAATATCGCAAGTGTCGTTTTCCGGATGAATTGCTGCCGGGCAGCGCGTTTCGCTCCTATAGCTTCAGCACGTGTCTATCGGACTGCGTGCGTGAGTTTCAGCTGAGTCTTTGCAATTGTACGCCATTCACGCTGAATCCGTACCAGAAAGCCGGCCGGGACTGTGATCTACGGGGCTACTATTGCCTTGAGGAGCACTCGATGGTTAAGCCGGATGCGAAGTCGCTGGTACGCTGGGCAAGAAACAAAGAGTCCTGCCAGTGTCTGCCTTCATGCACGGAGAGTGATATACGCGTGATCTACGAATCGATATCGGAGTGAGTTATGTGGCATAAATTTCAATACACATACTTAATTGTGCTTCATTAATGCAGTTTCAATCGGAGCTCGGAAATGCGTAGCGTCACACTAACGATGCCCATCGTGCCGACCGAGCGTTATCGCCGTCAGGCATTGCGTACGCGACTTGATATCGTTGTCACCATTGGCGGAATTCTGGGTCTCTTTCTGGGCGCCAGCATACTGAGCGGCATTGAGTTTGTTTACTATTTTACGGTGCGTCTATGCGATAGTCTCTGGATGGATAGACAGGCTGCGCAGCGGAGTCGCCGGCAGCAGCAGCAGAAATAGTCAGTGTGCTCTCTGCATGCTGTGATAAAGAAGAGTAGTCTCCCTGGTCAACTTATTTTCAATTGGTCGCTTGCCAATAGCACACGAAAAATGGAAATGGTCTATTTGCCCTTTGGCTCGGATATTTATTTAAATTATTGTGCAATTTCATTTCACACCGGATATGGCGGCAGCCATTTTGGAAGCGAACTCGCACTTGCACCATGCAGCCTTTGCAAAAGTACGATTGAATCTGCTTCATTAAATATTATATTACAACAGGCCCATTTTCATGTGTCAGACTTGCTTTGCGACAAACTGCAGTGCATTAAAAATGTAGCATACTTTTGGGTTGATCAACGCCAGGGGCAAAAAAGAAATGACCACACACGTACAGTAAGATGGCGAAATCGATAAGCTGAATATTGTATAAGGCAAATAATGCTGCAATACGGCATATCCTTGGCATTGCTGATTGCCTGAAAAGTATTAAAGTTTCGTTGTGATAAAGCAAGTCTACTTTGAGGCTTTCGTCTATTAGAGGCTTAAGTAGTCTGCCTTATTTTAATTATTAAGCGTACATGCACAACACACACATACAAACAAAGGCCAATTAAGCGTCTGAATTAATAATGCAACACCAAAGACGATTTCATTAAATTCCACACAAAGAAAGTATTGCATACGCAAAGGCGCTGCGACATTGTTAACCACAAATTTAAAGGAAATTAATGTGCTTTCGTTTTATTAAAACATAAAATATGTAAATTTTAAGAAAAATTTACAATCACAATTAAAAGGCAAATGACCGCGTTGCCGAAATAATATTTCAAGTCACAAAAGTCGTAAATAAAAACGTTTGCTTTAACATTTTCATTACATGTATTTCACATTTTTTGTTTTGTTTCTTCTTTTTTTTTGCATCCAAGTCACATAAGCTTGACAACAGGCGAATTTGTTCGTCTTCTTCATGCTCTTCTTCTTGGTGTACACCAACAGCAGCGGCAATAGCATAATAACAGTATTCATTGTTCTGGCGAATTTATGACGGAAATCCTTTTTATGCACTCAAATATTTTATATATTACGAATGATGAACGCGACAGAGACAGGAAACAACACACACACACACACTCGTTCATCTCACTGCCCAGCCAAACCCACAACCCCACAGCCCCACAACCTTGCTACTTCCTACGCCCTTCAGCGCTTTAGTCAAATGTAGACAAACTTTTTAACCATGTCATTTATCAAGATCAAAAAAAAAAAAACCCCAGAAAAAAGAGGAAAACCCCCACGCGTTTTCGCAAAAATTTTCATGTTTAACTGTCAGAATGCGCATTTAGTCATTATTTACTATTCCAGCAGCCTTTGAAATTTCGGTGGCGTACGGTGGCTAACAGCTTTATGTCCTTTCCAGTTTCCAGCACTTATATAAGCGTTCGTCAAGTTGCAGCTGCACCTTTTTAATAACCTTCGGTCGCTGTGCTTTTTCGCCTTGGCTTTTCACTGCAATGTAATTAAAATGTTATACATTCCCTGCGGTTAGTTTTCATTTTGGTTGTTCGCCCTATTCTACCTTCGGTCATGGCCTCTTATGCATGTAGACAAGGTGAGTGTGAGTATGAGCGCACAAGGTGTTATCAACAACTCAACTCAATACACACAACACAGCACAGGACAGGACAGGACAACAACTGCAGGTGTAGCAAGTTGTGTGTATTAACAATTTTTACTAGCTGTCATTTTCGTTCGCTTTCACTCAACTTGGTTGATTTTTTTTTAATGTTGTCGCTCTTGTTGTTGTTATTATTGTTTTTTGACGGTCAACGTCGTTGGACAATATGACAAAGGCGAAAAAACCTCTCCCCCCTCCCTTACACACACAATAAAGCTTTGCATAATAACGCCAAAGTCGCCGACGACGACGACGGGCACTTTGGTGGGTTAAAGTGACAATGTCCTTGCGCTTGCCTGCGCGCTCGACCGTGCGCCGCGTAGAGGACATCATTTATCAAATGCTTATTTTGTCGTTTTGCCGGAAAGTGTCAGGCATAAAATAATGTTAATTATTATGTTAGCTTTTTTTTTTTGCTTTATTATTCATTGTGTTAGATTCGTTTTAGTGTTCTTAGCAGTGATTTTTCTTTTCTTATATTTTTCTTTGTCAATGGTGGCCGTGCAAGTCGGCAAGCCGCCTTCAAAAGAATGGTTACAGTGTAGCACACGCGAAAGGAAGTGTAAGGAAAGGCAATAAAATAATTGCTTTAAAATTTAATATTGTTTTTCATTATTTTTATTAATGTTTCTTAAATGCTTAAGTCATATTTAAATGCGCTCAGATATTTTTCTCTTGTTGGCACAAAGTTCGTCTTTACAAGACGATTCTTAGGCCAGTATGGCATACGCTATGCAGATATGGAGATATGGGCACAACATCTATGACTCTAAGAACCCTTATTAAGACCCAGACAACATTTAAGATACACGAAGCTTAAAACGAGTACACGTGTTGGATCTTGCTTTGTTATATTATAATTAACGTTCAAATATATAAACTATAATGTTGTATTTATTCTTTGAACTAATTCTTTGAACTAATTCTTTGAACTAAAGCAATGAGTTTTGTGTCTTATTTTATTTTCAAAGATTTTTGTTGTCCAAAGACAGATTACAATAAAAAAACCGAGTTGTATAAGAAATATAAATATTCTCTTATTAAATAAACAACACGTATAAAAATTAAACAAACTTTGCTTAATTTAATGCTCAAATATTGAACATCACTTCTTATTTGCGCTTCCTGCCACCACTTGAGGGCGCTTTGCAGCAGGTCTTGTGTGCTGCTGTAGCGGTAGTAGGTTGTAGTTGATGTTGTAGTAACACTAGCAAAATAATTAAAATTCAAATATCTTCATTAAAATTGAATACACAAACAGGATTACATGCGTTGAGGCGCGCAGTTTGGCTTCCATTCAATTGGAATTGAATTGTAAATGGAAGAAAAAAAAATAAAGAAAAAAGCAAAGATAAACAAATGAAATGCAAACAGAAGAGCGAGAGAGAAAGATAACGAACGAACGAGTGAGAGTAATGTGAAATACTGAAACGAGGCAACTATTTTTCAATTACCTTTTTCGCACGCACGTCTGCCTGAATGGCATTGTTTGTCTTCGTCCCTCTTCCGCGCCAGCCGAAGGAAGATGTTGCACTGCGCTGAGTGAATAGTTTTTCAATCAGAAATGGCATGCCTAAGCGATGATGAAGTCAATGTGGAGTGAGTTGCCCTCGTTTGCCAATGTTTAACAATTGCACTTTTTTAAATTTCCTCTAAACGGAAATCTATTTAAATTGGATTCTTTTCTTTGCACTCAAGTCGGCTGCAAATGAAGCGTTTCTGATGCTGATGCTGATGCTGATGTCGATGATGGTTGCTTTTGCTTTAGCTGTTGCTGTTGCTGTTGGTGATGGTGAGGTTGTTGCCAAGGTGTGCTGCTTCAATTGCAGTCGAGAGCGCGCACACACAAACACACACACACACACACACGAACACAAAGATGAACGCGCTCACGCACGCACACACATTCGCCTTAAGCTCATCCTTGGCACGTTCCGGTACAACTCGTTCATCTCGGCTCAGCTCAGCTCAGTTCAGCCCGACGTCTTTTGTGTTGTTGCTTTTGAGCAGCGTTGCTCCCTTTTCTGTTTTTTGTTGCCACTAGTCATCGTCGTCGGTTTCATCGTTGGTGGCAGCACTTTACGCATAGGGAATTATATTAAATCCTTTCCGTGCATTTCCATTTCAATGGATAATCATTATGAATAATACAAAACAAAGTTGCCGTCGAGGTTTTTATGCCAACGAGTTGATGTGTTTCATATTTTTTTCTTGTACTCCCTTAGTTTTTGTTGCCTTTTTGTGTTTGCATGATTATTTCTTTTTTATTTTATAAATGCTGCCGTGAACGCTTATTATGTTGTTGTTGTTGCTGTTGTTGCTGTCGTTTAAATTTGTAGTTGTTGTAGGTGTAAATACAGCTGCAGGCGACAGTCCAAGTTATCTGTTGTTGGCTGCAAAAGTGCTTGGTGAGAGACTGAAGCTGCTTCAAGTCAAGTTTGCAACTGTTGTACGAGGCGTATGAGTAATATTTATTTTCAGCTTCTTTTGTCTGTCTCTGAGTATATTTGTGTACATGTCAGTGCATCAGCAGTGTGTGTGTGTGTGTGTGTGTGTGTGTGTGTGTGTGATTGTGTATGCATATGCACATATGCCAAACAACATAAGCAGGAAATTCATTTTTCATTTGTTTGTACAGAAGTTCTACCAACTTCGGCTCACTTTTCTCACTCACTTGCCTCACTTGCCTCGCTTACATTGCACACTTTCCCTTAGCCGCCGGCCGTCAACAGATACGTTGCTTCCGTTATTTCAGCTCCTACATGGAAATCATTTTTGCTAGTGAAGATGTTATTCATATCCGTTTTTGTTTGCTACTTTTAAAATTCTTTTTTTTTGTTTTTTGTTTCTTATTTCTGTTTTTCTTTTTTGTTGCTTTGTTGAGCATGTTTTTTTTTTTAATTTTATTTTTTTGTTTTTGAAATTCTTTTTTGGTACGCTCGTTTGAGGTTTGTTTTATAAATATTCATCATACGCCATCGTGCCTCGTACTTATTATACACAAATTATGCTAGCTCCATTGTTGAGTGTCTTACTGTGTGTGTGTGTGTGTGTGTCTGTGTGTGAAAACAACGAGAAAAACAAGTACAGTTTTGGCTTGAATCGACAAAAAACGAGCTGGTTGTGAAGTTTGCCAAAAACATTAGAAATGCGCTTTGAATTTTTAAGATAACTGAGGACGAGAAACAAGAAGAAGCACCGGCAGCAGCAGCAGCAGAGGAGTTGTGCAATGTTTTTCAGTTGTTGAGTATTTTTGTTTTTGTTGAATGTCGGTTCATTGTCGAGTTTAAGTCACATTTTAAGGTTGTGGTATGAGGTCGGTTGGTGCATGAAGCAACAGCAATATTAAAAGCATGCGCCCAAAAGCATGCAATGAATATTTGCAAATTTACAACTTGCAAAATAATAATGCATATTTTTAGGGTTACCATTGTAAATTCTATGCAACACGACATGCTCTTGTATAAATTGTTAGATATGCCCAGACAGTTCGCCGTGCTTGAGGTGTGTCAAGGGGCCGCGTGAAGTGCATTGGTGCGGAAACGCAAAGTGAGTAATAGTTTCCAACTCAAAGGGTTAAATGTATCTGTGTATGCGCGTGTTGCTGTGTATAAAAGAGAGGGGTTGAACCATGCGACATGCACTTATTAGAGGGGTTAAATGTCATATGACGTTGGATAAGCTTTTGATTTGGCAAGCGGAACAAAGTCATGAACTTTGTTGGCAACGTATGCGTTTCATATACAAAAAACGAATGCCAAAGCAGCGCTAAAGAGGTGCTAAAAATTAAACTACTAAGCGCATAGCTAAGCTTTAAGATACCTTAAGTCAGTCTGCGCACACTAGTTAATTTAGCAGAGCTGAGCTGATGCCTTGGCGCGCTTCATTTAGTTAAGACGAATAGAAGAAAACTCAGCGACGTTAACAAAAACGATGTTTAGCATATGCGCACGTGCTAAGCTGACACGGAAGGCGAGAAAAAAATGGTGCTGCAGTAAAAGGCAGCAAATGAAAATCAACACAGCGTTGGCAGCGATATCCACTTGAAAACACAAATCCCGACAAAGCGACATCATATCCTTTTTTTTCGTGCGCATTCCGTGTGCGTGTTCATGTCCGCTTACAAGGCGCTCAGGCAAAGTGACTGAAATCGGAAAAAGCGGAATGAACCGTGCGTAAGAGAAAAAAGAAAGAATACCAAAATGGCGAAGAAGAAGGAAAACGAAGAAGGCAATAGCAACAACAAGAGCAAGAGCAACAGCAACAAATGAATGTAAAAGTGGTTTTAGGCTTAAATTGGTTGTCCAATTTATGCGTCCCCAGGGCTGAGCAAGAAGTCGATGTCGTCGTCGAAAGGCAAAAGCCAAAAAGGAATGCGCAAATCTGTGAAGAGAATTGAGAAGTTTTGAAGACGACATCGTCGGCGTTGTTGGCGTCTTTGCGCTTTTGTCGCCAAGTGTAGAGATTTTGAATTGTAAGCAACATTTTTCATAGTCAGCTTTGGCACGATGAAAAATATGCAACCAAGCGTTGACAACAACCAGCAACAAGCCCACACACACGCACACATACACACACACACGCACGCACACAGCGACGTATGAGGAGCGTGACCAATAGCGACAAGGCCTTCTTTGACTGCCTTCAGTGAAATCAGTAAACGCGCTGACAAAACTTTTAGGACTTGAAATGATTTCTTTACGGTTTCTGTTTCGGTTTCGGTTTCTGTGTGTTGGTTACGTTTACTGTTGCCTCGTTGCCTTTTTCAATGCACATAGTTTTCTTTTAGTGCTGCCGTAAGCCACCATAACCGAACCCAAACCGAATGCTTATCATGCCAGGCCGCCTCCTGTTTCTGTTTCTTCTTTGATATGCCGCACTACCACCTAACTCTCTCCCCGGTCTGCCAGCCAGTCATCGACTGCCTTCATTTCTGGCTGCCTTTGATTTATGTTGACATGCATTTGTTGCCATCGTTGTGCCTGCCACAAAGTTGAGGTTCCATTACTTTGGTTTATTCGGTGTTTCGACGAATGCCTTCTTCAGCCCTACTTTCATTTGTCTGCCCGCCTGTCGCATACCGCCCGAGCGCGTCGTTATCGACATCGATTGGCGCACGCCTGACTGGGCAGGTGGCTGCGTGGCTCGTTTGCTGAAATCAAACTTATGCTGGCTGGCGTTGGTTTTCTTCTTGTAAACGACCAAAGCTAAGCGTTTTAAACAAACATTTTTGGCAACCATTTTTCATAGCGTGTGTTCATTTTTTCTCGATTTCTCTTAGCAAAGGCTACGCTGGCTTAGCCAAGTCAAGTTGCGCATTCGTTCTTCGTCTTTGTTTTATTTTTCTCTGCGGTTGCCACACTTGAATGCTTGAATTTGTCACAAGCAAAGCAAGGAAGCTTGTGTGTTTGTCTGTCTGTCTGCCTGTGTGTGAGCGCGAAATTGTCGGCCGGCAGTGAAAAGTTCGCAACAATATCATTGAAGTACTCCTTCAAGTCAACTTAATTTCTGTCTTTGGCTTTTCTGTGTGCGCCTTTGTTGTTGTCGATCGCAACCGTATTACATGTCAATTATGTACTAAACTGATAACGGTGTAAGTGTATGTGTGCGTGCGTGAGTGTGTAAACATTTGCTTTGCACGCCACTTTCACACACAGCACACAGACACATATGTATGTGTGTATGTGCAAAGCATCAGTTTGGCTTGCACTTTAGTTGTGCGTTTTCTCATATACCACTTGACTTTTTGTTACTTGCCACAATCTGTTCTTGCCACGAAATTGCTTACCCCTCACACACAAACACACACAAGCTGATGAGTCAAGTGTGCGCTTGACTTACGAGTTTCGATATAATCATCTTTTCACTTTGTAATTCGCTTTTAAACACACTCTTCGGTCTTGTAGACAAACGCACACACACACACACACACACACACTCATGTCAACGGTTCACCTTAACCCCCTAACATCGTTTTTGCTGCTTGTTGCTATCACATGTCCTTAGCCGTACGACTTTTATTCATTGCGCTTCATTCAGTTTTTGGCTTGCTTCGTTTTTTTGGTTTTTGCTTATTCCGTCAAGTTTTTGTTGCCTGAACACTTTGTGGCACATGAGTTTAATTTATGGCGCTTGCAGTTATTTGCTGCCAAAACGGAAGTCCTGTCACTAAGGATTGCCGCAGGCGTTGTCGACTTCAAGTGCAAATTTCGTTTCGTTTTTCGCATATTGACATGGCAAGCAACGTCGAAGTATTAGTTGAGACACATTTCTCACATAGACGGTTCGTGTTGCCTTTTCTTTGGTTTCGGCGATTTTAAAAAATACGCAAAATTTGTTAAAAGGACAGACGCAATAAATCCTTGCTGTGTCGCGCATTACTCAAATGTTCTTGTTCGCCTATAAATGTATTTTTTTTTTGCTTCGATTTGGCGTAATGTGCTTGCGGAAATGAAGATTCGTATGGGAAAAGCAGCGAACGTTCTTTGAGTATGTGTTGGACATGAGAACAAACGGAAATGATTTGAGTTTCTCATGAAATGTCATAGAAAACGTCCTTCACGTACATTGAGTGGAAGTCATGTTTTGCTATCTGCAAGGAATTTGTAGATCTTCTTTGGAAATCATTACATCATATCAATACTTGCTTCTTTTACTTTCTCGTCTTTTTTCCTTTGTGCCTTGTTTTAATTTGTCTGTTTCACATATCTTTACTTTCCTTGCTTATCTGCGTTTTTTATACCTTGTATCTTTTGGTACAAGGGTATATTAGCTTTAAGTGTATAGATGCATGTAAAATAAAAAAGGAGGCGTTATAGACCTTATAAAGTATATATACTTGATCAGTATCAGATTTAGCCATGTCCGTCTCTCCGACCGTCTGTATGAACCTATGGTTTTGGAAACTATAATAGGTAGAACCAAAATTTCTTTTTAGGTAATTTTTGTTATTCATTAAGCAGATAAAATTTATTTCGGTTTTCCCTTCCGGTACTTAGTTTAACGGTGAGAGGCAAATATCTTAAGCTACCTCGGGTAAAAAAATTGCAAAAATCTTAATTTCTCGGTTATCTTTTGAGATAGGAGCATGAAACTTGGAATGTATATAGTTGACATGAAGCCTAAAAAAGTATAATAGAAAATTGGGCGTTTTCACGTCCACATATATAAAAACTTAGAAATGCTTATATCTCCGGGAACTGTATATCCTACAAGAATGAAACTTTGTGTGTATAATGATCGGAAAGACCGAAATAAGATTCAATCATAAAATGGGCGTGAATTCGCCCAAATATTGCTAAATTGGAAAAACGTTATATCTCTGGAACTAATTGGTCTAGAAACGTAAAAATTGGTATTCTTGATATATGATGGAAATGAAATCGTTTTAGATTAAAAAGTGGGTGGGGTAACGCCCACAAACAGACGTTGAAATTTGAAGGTATAAGTCGAAGTCGGGAATTCTGGACTGCAATTTCTTGGTCTTTTTTTATTCTATTACACACTCCGTCGTCATTTTGTTTTTCTTTATACTTCTTAATCAGCATCACTTTTGACTTTTTAAACATGAAGTTCTTTTTATCTAAAGTCTCTATGTCACCGCAACTCACCTTAAGATACATAAATTTATGCAAAGCTTATAACCCGAACACTGTCAGCTCAACTTTATTTGCCTGCCTCTGCCTCCTGCCACTGAATCTGCCGATAGCATGCCATGAGTTTGGAAAGTCTAATGCATAATTTGTTGAACTTTTATGCACCTTTTTCAACAGGATTTTCGACATTTTTGGCAGCGATTTTATTTCCTTCTGTGGTTTTATGCGTTGACAACTTCACCTTAACCTTTTCGACACGCAGCCGTTGTCCTGTGAACAGGATGTTAGATGCTACTTGGCTTAATGTATGTATGTGTGTGTGTGTGTGTATGTGTGTAAAAAACTTTTGCATTGAATTCATTTTGTGGTTGGTTAAAATTTGTTTGATTTGAATACTCAGTTGTCTGAATGGTTGCGTGTGCATTAGTGTAAGTGTGTGTGTGTGTGTGAGTGCGAGTGAGTGTGCGTGTGTGCATGTTCTGGTCGCATATACATGTAGTTTGGCATCCTTCAACTAATTTATGCGTATTTAATAGAGTTTTTATTGTTGTTGTTAAAAGTTTCGTTTCAAATATTTTCATACACTTTTAGTAGCTTCAATATGATGTGTCTGTGTGTGTGAGTGTGTGTGTGTGTGTGTGAATTGCATCCTTATACTTGGAAGTATTGCTGCGCATCCATTGCACTTTATTGCTTTGAAAGTTTCTGGTAAAAGTGTGTTTACTTCAAATTTACTGCTATCGACATTGAGCAGAGTTTATATGGAGGACGCATATTTGACGCTTCACTGCAGCCACATTGCCTTGCCACACCGTTTCGCCTCGTCGCAATACGCTTGTCTTCTGTCTTGCCTTATCTCTTTTGGCAATTCATACTTAATTGAAAGAATTTCATTAGGCGCACACACATGCCACACATTGTCATTGCCGCCGCCCGCCGCTCCTCCTCCTGCTGCTGCTGCGGCTGCCATCATCATTTACGATGCGTATTCATCACGCAACTCAAGCGAAATTACTTTTTGTTGCAAATTGAAATTACTTATCCGCGAGCGAAAATTGAATTTGTTTCGTCTCCTCTTACTTTATTTTGGCGTTTGTGGCACGTATTCGTTTTGCCACGAAAATATTCGAAACTAATTATTCCCAATACGCGCTGTAGTTGTGTTTATACGCAATTAGTACGCACACACACACGCACACACACGCACTTGGTTAGAGTCCTTGCGCATCCTGCGTATGCGTCTGAGTCGTGCTTTGACGAACTCAATCTTATTTCGGTTGTTGTTACGGCGGCGGCAACTTGCCGTTGGGCGCTTTTGATTTAGTACGCGTCGCGCACATTTCCGTTGGCATGCTGCGCCGCTATTGGTGGGGCAAGATATGCATGCATGTATATTCGCACACCTGCCTGTGTTGTCTGCCATGTTCGACAGACACACTTTCTAGACACAAGACACAAGTTATAAACAAAATACGCGTGACTTCCTCTCGTAGCTATTAAAGCGGCATATCCGTTTGCAGGTTTGGGTGTTGACAACAAGCCAGCATGTGTGTGTGTGTGTGAGTGTGAGTGATGAGCAGACAAGCAAATTACCAAACAACAATAACAACAAAAGACTGAAAGCATAACAAAATGGATTTAAATTGTTGATTAGTGCAAGCGAAATGGCAGAGATGTCGAAAAGGACTTGCCTCAACTCACAGCAGCCTGCCGAATATGCTCGTATGTGTGTGTGTGTGCGTTAGTGTGTTTGTGATTTTGAAAAATAATCATAATAATGACAGCATTGTTATGGAAAATATTCGCACACATAAACGCACAAATACAAAAATATAAAGGGAAACTGAGACGAGGCGTCGGCGGTAAGGGACACATACGAAAGTAATTTGCTTACTTGTGCGTGCTCTGACAGGACGACTTTCGGTGCTGTTTGTCTCTTATCTCTTATCTCTTCTGCTCTGCATGATGTTAAAATGGCGCACTTATGCTTAAGCATTATTATCCTCTTACAAAACTTAAAAATTTTATGAACCTCAACATCAGTTGGATGAACAAAACAGTTGAAAATAATAAAACAGCAAAAAAGAAAGGTTAAAAGGCGGAGTAAATTTACAGGCTCAATTTGCTAAGCCAGTTTTGCGTTGCACCATCGGCAACAAAGTGGGCTCACGCACGGACCGGGCACGGGCACGGGCATGGTGAGGCAGGACGTCAGCATAATGCGCACATGTGAAAAGTTGCCGTACAATTTGCGCTAAAAATGAATTATTGCAAAGCAGCAAAAGCACAAAGCAAATGCAAAAAACACGAAATAAAACGACAAAGCAACTAACAATACAAAATGTCGGCTGAGGCATGAAAAAAAAAGGAGAACGAAAACCAAGGCAAAGGTACCAAAAAGGAAGGGCTAAGTTCGTTTTGTGCCGTACTTATAGTGAGCTGAAGAGAGCCGGGAGCCGTGGCTTGTTTACGCATCGCCGACGAAAATATTCGAGCATTGCTGAAATTTGACAGAAACAAATGAAAAAACTGATGATGTCATTTTCTAAATTGAATTTTAACGCAATAACACACAACAAAAGCATGCACACACATGAGAATACACACACACACACAGTCACACACACACGTGGATCTCAATTTAATTTTGAGTAAATTTCTGGCAATATTTTCTAATATTCTAAATTCGCTTCAATATATTTGCATTATTTGGCCAACGTCGACGATGGTGATGGCGATGGCGATGATAGCCATGACGATGCTGGCTTGGTTGGCACAGTTGATGGGCTGCTGAAGAGCCAAGTGTGTTTCAGGAATTTTTTGAGCTTGAATTCCTTGGCTGCATGTGCAAATTATTTGCTTGCAATGCTTGTTGTTGTACATATTCGTGGTGGTTGTTGTTGGTGTTTGTATTTGTTTTGTTGCCTCGTTACCATCAATTGCAGCAAGTGCTAAAAATTCTTTATGATTTACGCTGTGAAATTTTCATTTTTTGCATGCATATTTTTGTTAAAATTCAAGTAAATAATAAAAAGATTGTGAGTTGTTTGAGGCAAGCATTGAAAACTAAAATCGTTTCGTAGGTTATATGGCAATATATTTGAAAATTCATTTAATTAACTTGATTAAATTCGTATATGATTCCAATTGGGTGCTAATTTGAGTTGTAAGGCAAGCGTCCCAGTAATGAATCAGAATCATGTCTCAGCTATGGATCAGTTCCTCGAACAATAACAATTTTCATGTTGTTTCACAATCGTGATCTTTTTTACACATGTTGAGCTATGGTGCCATTTTAATTAACATAATACAGGAAAAGACATTTCGATAACTGTTTTTACTACAACTTTCCAAAAAGAATCGTCTTCACATCTTATTTTGTGCGTTAATTTATTAAATATTAACTAACACTGTGAAGCACTTGTGATCCATTAGTAGGACAACTGATCAATCACTGCCACAAATAGTCATGAATTATTAATAATTAACATTAACTAATAAAACAAATATTAATTAATATACTCGTAACTGAATGTGTGTGCTAAGAGGACTAAATGTTCAAATAAAAAAAGCAAACATGTTGTAATGTATCGTATGTATGTTGTAATGATTATAGTGACGAATTGAAATTAAATTTATCCTTACCTGATCCATGACTGGTACGTTTACCATACTCAATATTCAACCACATTCGAATAAGGTTAAAAGATGTGAAGCATAAAAACACTGATATACAAAATTTAATATACGAGTATGTCAACTCTCTATCTCTTCTAGCTTAGGACTTATAAGCGTTAACAGTTTTTAAAGTTTCGAAGCTCCATAACTCAAAAATTACAATAAGTTGAGCTTTGATTTATTCCGCAAAGTTAATAATATTTTTGGTAAAGTTTAATGAATCGCATAATTACTAAAAATGTATTTAATTTGAGCAACAGCTTAAATACAATTAGGCAAATCTAATTACATATTTCGAATGAATAGATTTATTTTCACGCTCTTGAACAAAGAGTACATCTACATTGTCATGAAGTTTGCAAAGCAAAGAAGGAGACATCTCCGACTATATAAAGTATATATATTCTTAATCAGCACGACGAGATGAACTGATATAGTCATGTCCGTCCGTATGTTTGTTTCAGTGCAAACTCCTCCTGAAAAAATATTAAATATAGAAATTCTAAATATGTGTCCACGCATTGTATGTCTCAAAACTATATTGAATCCCATAAAGAGAAAAACTTAAAAATGCGAGTTACAAGATTACAAAATGTAGTGAAGTCTGACTAAATGCTTTCTTTAAGACAAATTAGAAAGATTTCGAAATCAGACTCCATTTTTTTATGAAAAATATTGCTCATGCTTGAATTTCGATCTCAGCAGTTAAACTAACATAGTTAAATGTTTGAGGATCCGAACTTAAATCGTTGTGCACATTAATAACCCATGGCTGTCATTCATGAAATAAAACTGATCTTTTGAAAAATGCGGGGTTCTTTCTCTATCGACTTTTACTTAATTCTTCGTTTGCTGTTGTCACCTAAAGTCATGGCAGAGGGATCCTATAAAGTATATATATTTTTGATTAGGAGGACAAGAGAAATTGATTGAGCCATGTCTGTCTGCCTGTTTAATCGTTACCGCCAATGGATCTTGGAAACTATAAGTCTTGAAAGGTGGAGAATAGATTCGTCAACCAGCACTTACGCCTTTTTTTTTAAAACGGTATAGCTTTAACAACCGAAGCGATAGAAACATGAAAATCGGTTTGTTGATTCATTTGACTCATTGGATCCACATGGTATGTCCTCTGGAGCCTTACGTAGGAGCATGTAATGTTTTATTATTACCAAATTTGCTGAAAAAATGCACAATTAAAAAACATAATTGCAGAGTTCCTCATTAACTGTAAAAAAATTAGTGTGCCAAATCTCTTAAGTCTTTTCACTCATAAGCAGAAGCTCTTTTACTCAATTGCATTTGCTTGCTCGCTCTTCGGTGAGGTAAAATTCCCCGCAAACAACGTTTGTGCGCAAACTCGCACACTTGAAGAGCAATAATGGGAAATTTGCGCTCTTTCGGATGAGTTGTGTGTTCGGTGCGTTCGATTGAAGTGTTTTTTTGTCGGTTACTGTGTCAATCGGTCGGCAGATGCGTTCGTCAACTGATTTGCGACGGCTGCTGCGGCTGTGGCAAGATACCCATCGCCGCCGACTCTCACGCATGCAATGCTGTGGCAGCGCCTTAAACAACCTACTTCAATTCAACGTTAGCTTTTTTTCTTGCGAATTTTTTGTTGCTGGCTTTTTGTTTTTGTTTTTGTATTTTTGTCGTTTGTGCATGAAATTAATGACATGTTAGGCAAATGTGTCGTTTTGACATTTTAACAGTCTGTCATACAGGCAGTCATTCAACCAAGATAGGCAGACAGTTGGAAGGACATAGACAGATAGATCGTGCCAAAGTGTGTTTGTGTGTGTGTGTGGGAGTGTGAGTGTGTGAGAATTAGACGGAAGACAGACAGCTATTCATACAGCGCGTCGGATGTGTGTGTGTGTGTCTGTATGTGTGTGTTTGCGTTGGTGTGTGATTTTATGCCGCAGCTGGCAAAGCGGCAAGTCAACAACAAACACCAAAACAAAAAAAAAACTATTTGAAATGCTTACACTGCGCGAAAATATAACAAGAAGTTGAATATTTCTCATGCATTCCAGCTGCTAAGATTGTTATAATTTTTAAATTTAATTGTTAATAATTATTGTTAAAAAAAAATATGAACGTTGGTTTTTGCAATTGCATACAACTTGCATAATATTCGCTCAGTGTTGTTTTCTTATCAGCAACTTGACAGTTTTAAGTAAAATTTGTCATGCATGGATTTATGCATCCTTTCCAGCACCATTCATGTGTTTGTGTGTGTGTATGTGTGTGTGTGTGTGTGTTTGTGTGTTTATATGTTTGCGTGTGTTTATTTGCAATTGTTGTGGCAAAGCTTGTTTAGTTGGATTAAAAAGGAATTTGTCAGCGTCGTTTTGGTGCGCCCCCTTCCTGCCACAACAAAGTGGCATTAAATAATGAACGAGGCTGAAAGTAGCATACCTCGTTATTGTTATTACTTTTTATTGTTATTTATGTTAATAGTTGCAATTTCACATTAAGCCGCGCACATTTTCACTTGGTTGCCAAATCCTTTTCGCATTAATTATGGTTTGCTTTTGGCTTACACACAAAGGTTTCCGTGCACATTTTTCATAACGTTTGCTTTGTCAGTGCTGTGTTTGTATTTTTTGCTTTCGACTTCTATAATATATATACTTTTTATCTAACCTGCTTAAGTTAATTGTTGTTTTTTCTCTTGCATGATTTCGTTTCTTTGTATTTTGAACTTTGGTCGACATTTTAATTGTTCCAAGAAGCATGTTTGGCTCAAAGGCGTGCCTCGTCGCAGTTGTTGTGCTTTGTGTGTTCGAAAATATATTTAATTACAAATTAATTTTCGTGTGTTGTCCTTTCTTCTTCTTAACCGCAGCAACGTTGAGCTAATTAATTTATGTAAACTCTTTCGTTTAACGCCGCGCCATTTGTGCCTTGGCTGCTGTCTTGGTTGCTCATTCAACGCTAATGCGTATTAGTTATAAATTTATAACTTTTGCATTAAGATTACGCATACGACGCGCTTAGCAGACGCAAAGTGAAGCACATACATGCATGTGTGTGTGTGTGTGTGTCTTCTATGTGTACATAAACAAACACTGACACACAAAAACACGCACATGCCTAAAATGTTGCTAAAGTGAAGTCTCAAGTGTGCTTTCTGTGTGTGTGAGTGTGTGTGGCTTGGCAGGCAGACAGCTTGATTACATGCACACACCTGCGCACATGCTACACTTGAGCCTCAGAAAATTTTAAGTTTATTTAATTTTGACACCTGCTAAGTGTCATTTGTTGTAGTTTTCTTGGCTCTGTCAACGAAAACGTTCGCAACAAAATAATCACAACTAAGATGCTCGAAAAACAAAGGGTAGAAAATGTGCTCGCACACAAAACTAACAACAATATGGCTGAAGGACGCTGGCGAAAGGATGACAATAGCGCCTGTAACAACAAATGAACAAACGAACGAACGAACGAAAAAAAGGACAACACGAATAACAACAACAACAAAAACACTATGGGACATGGCCAAAAAAGGCACAAGCTAACTAACTAAATATACTTAGTAACGGTTTGAGCATGAGTGCGGGTCTGCGGGCGTGAATGAGCGCAACTGAGTGTGCAAGCTTACAGTGGCCATGTCGATGGTCCGCAGTGTGCGGTTGGCGTACAAGGCGCATGAGGATGAAGAATGCTATTGTAGGATTTTTTTGTTTTATGGCCACGTAGGCGTCGCGCCACTCACGGCCTCACCGTCGTTGTTTGCCGAAAGTGCCAAAACACTAATTTACCTTTTTCCATTTTCTTTTGCGTTTTTTTTTTGTTATTGTTTTTGGTTTGTTTTCTGTTTGTCAGTCAGTCAGAAAAGCTCGAAGAGAGTTTTTTATTTAGCTGCAACAATTTCGGAGTTCTCTAACTCTTCGCTACTTGCACACTACCTCCTCAACTGCCGCGCTGCCGCATATTTCGGTCGTTATGTATACAAACTGACCTGCCGGATTTGTTGTTGTTTGTTTTGGTATTTTAGTTGTTCATTTTTAGCTTTGTTTAACATGTTGTTGCGCTCGTTGTCATTGTCGTTGTTGTTGTTGTTGTGTTTATAAAACCGAGATGTGCCAAAGGAATGCAAACATTTCATGAACAACGAACGAGAAAATTTGTACTTGAGCAAAGCTCCCGAAAAATGCGATAAAGGCAACGAGAAATAAATAAACTAACAAAACCGAACCAAGCCAAGCCAAACCAACAGAAGCAACAACAATAGCAACAGCAACAACAACAGCAACAATAATAAAATAAGAGAGCATGAGCAGCAAAAAAGCAAAGAATAAACAGAAAAATGCCAAAAGTATTGCAAAAATGTTTAACAAAAATAAACAGACGACAAAGGACATGTTCGTCCTTATGCCTTGCCGCCTTTTTATGTATTGTTTTCGTTATTTATTTTTTTGTTTGTTCGTTTGTTTGTTGTTTTTCGTGTACGTTTGTTGGCACTCGTCGCGAAAATGGGCGTGAACAGAAGAAGCAGCAGGGCCGTACAGTTGAGCCGTGCTAGTTTATGTGTTAAGGAAAATATTTGAAATGCCTTCAAAGGCACAAATAAACATTTCGTGATGCTACATAAGCAGCAAGAGCGAATTATATATGTGAATCGTTTAATTACTGAGCGTTGAGTCATGATATGGCAGCGGTTCCCGCAAGCTGTGATTATGTGTGTGTGAATGTGGGCAAACCTGCATTGGTGTTAGTTTTTTCACACGCTCAAAAAAAGGATTAACATAAAATGAGTTTTCAAATTCTACAGACTCACTAGAACTGAGTTAACCGCATTTGGCTGTGTGTGTGTGTGTGTGTGTGTGAATGTCCTTTGAGTAGCACAGACGCTGCCGAGTTCAAAGCACCCGAAACGCACACACACACTCACACACATGCTTGGAGCTTAGGTGTTTAAAAATAAATGCTCTATTGTGTTGAACGAGCTAACTCAGTAACAAACTAACTAACTGAAGCACAAAGCGACGTAGGACAAAGAAAGCAGCGTACACCAAACACCGCCACCGCCAGGGCTGAGGGCATTGGTTGCCACCGTGCCACACCATGCAGCGCCCCTGTGAAGCTGTGCGACACGATTGCCGCTCAACGTTCGCTCGCTCATAGCAAAGCCGCATAATTTGTTTGCCTAACGCGCGGCGTTCGAGTGCGGCCAAAGGCGCTGTGTGGCCTCGGTTGGCATTTGGCTTGGTTGGAGCACGGGCGTCTGTTAGCGCATGCCGAGCGAGCAAGGTGCAATCGTTCGGTTGGTCGGTCGTTAATAGCACGGGCACAATTCAAGCGGCTGTGCGGCGGAGCGGTGCGCTTGGTTGGGTGTGCTGTTGTTTGTTTAACATTGCGCAGGGCGTCGTTTGGACGTTTACTTTTGTGCGACACTGTTGGGTGTTGTTGGCGAAGTGAAACAAGTTTTTAACCTAATTAAACCGCAGTTATTATGTTTGGTAAACGGCGATTGGACGAGCGAGTGCTTTTGGTTATAGAAGTGGCGACAGGCAACACATTTTTTTTTAAATGAACGTGCAACTTGCCACACAAAGCATTGTTATGTCTCTACAGGCATAAAAGTGGGGCCGCACAAACACTCATTGCCAACGTCAACAAACACCCGACACTTTCTGTTCTTGCATTTGATTCTGTTTTTTTTATTTTTGTGTGTTTTTGTTGTGCGTTGATAAACGCTAAACAGGAAACGCCGAACGACTAAAGTGGCAACAAAAAAAAAAAAATAGAGAGGAGGAAGCCAAGTTAACCGAATTATTGTGTTAACAGCATCGTTGAGAATTTCTAACAAAATTCGAATATAATAGAAGCTCGACTATCTGGATCAGATAAAACCATGAGTATACCGTATTATATTGTAGAAGATCCTACATTATATATTTCAGCCTCTCTCTCTGTTCTCTCTATGATCACTTTGTTTTGAAGAGACAACTATTAATTTTTACTGTGATATTTGAGATCTCCAACGCGAAACGTAAACAAAAAAAAAAATCTATGAAAATTACAAAATAACAAATACTTTCGGACAGTGGGAATCGAGCTTGAAGGCGTGAAGAAACTCCTCATCACATGCCTCGTTTTAAATCGGCAATTAGTCCGGTTTGAATGTTCGGTTAATCGAAGTCTGGACAATCGGTATTCTACTATGCAGAGAAGCAACTTAAAGTCATCTACAATACTCATACATCATGATCATCTCACATAACAGAAACAACTACATGATCAAACCAATTACAAAAGCATGTTCATCACCAAATCATTGTGCCACACAACTGCAAAGATGTTTACACAACTAAAATCGCTAAGGCGTAAAAAAAGTGAAAAAATTGGTTTATAATTTAGAATAATTTTAATGGTTTTCGCCTTCCTTTTTTTGTTTTCTTTCTTTTTGTGGCATTACAATTTTTATGCGTACGCACGAAAAATCGCATCCGCTTTTTTGCGAATTGTGTGCGGAACGCTTAATGAGAATTTATGCAGTTAAACAGAACCGGAAGTTATAAGCGAAAGTATCTCATATCTGTTTTGAGCAAAGGTAGCACATATTCGTGTTCGTATTTGTAGCTGTAGGTATATTTGTATCTGTATCTGTGCTGTACAACTGTGAAACAACACACTTCAGTGGCAAAATAAATGGAAATGTTTGCTTTAAAAGCACAGGTTTATTGAAAAAGTTGAAGTTATACGTGAAAAAGGCAAAGAAGACTAGAAAGAAATTTAATGCAATTAAGGCGTGGCGAGGCGAGGCGAGCACATAAAGTGCAGCGGGGCAAAATGTAAGCACATAAAATCAGGCAACTGTAAAGCACAAGAAGCGACACAAATAAACCAAATGAATATGTATGTATACGACATGTTGGATGCCGGCAGGTGAAGTTGCTCTGGAGTTGTTGCTGCTCATGCATTGACACACAAACACACACACACACACACACACATACGGACAAGCCAAGCAAAGTCAAGTCGAGCTAGCCAAGTGTACATCGATGGCGATGGCGTTGGTAATACATGTGTGCATGGCTTACAGTGACAAACATAAAGATTAGTCATAATATGATGCACAGACACAGATACATGTAAAAAGCAGTGTGAGAAAATAGTAGCTGTTGTGACATACGTTGGATGTTGCTTTTATTAGCCACTAAAAACGGGCGCCAATGTCCGCAAAGTGCATGTTCAAAAGCTAAGCGTTGAATTGATATTAAGCTAAAATTTAAAGCAACTAAAAATAGTAAGAACATACAGACACACACACACACACACACATGCATGATAATGACGTTGGCAAAACCAATCGAAAAATTGTCCTTTGGTTATGTTGAGTTAAGTTAGTACAGCAACGACAACGACGAATGCTATCGAACGGTGTGAATCATAAGCAAATGTGTGCAGAAGGATATGCAAGGATTATGCTTGTTCTGTGCGAAGCTTACGCTGGTCAGTGCAAACAAGTTGCTCATGCTTTATGCCAGGCCGTGTGCAGGGCAACGACAACGACAACGACAACGACAACACACGGCTTAAGCGACAGCGTCAATAGCGTGCTATTTAGCTGAAGGCGTGGCAGGCGGGCGGGCGTGCGCGGCAAGGCAAGGCTATATTGATGTGGCTGTTGTCTGAGAGGTCATGTGATGTGTCTCACGCTCATGCTTGCTTACAACCTTGCTGCTTTGTGTATTTAAATTTAAGCCACTCGTGCGCGTACACTTCACTTCGTCGCTGTCGGCACTGTTCATGCCGTTCTTCGACACTATTTAGCACGTAGTCGTAGTTGGCCATCAATAATGACGGTGGCTAAGGCAGCACCGGCATCAGCATCAGCATCAGCAACCGAACAAAGCTGAGCTGAATCAGACGAAGCGCCGTGTATACGGTGAGACATATTAATGTGCGGAAGCGACAGAGAACACATTAACCTGATGAGCTTAATTGGTGCCTGTTCTGTTGTGTTCTAACGTATCCTTTCCGGCACAACTACCTGCTTACCTTCGCCTGCGCCTTAACTAGTTTAACTTGCCAAGTGTGAAGCTGAGTTAAATTCCTTGTCTGCCGCAGCTGGTGCCGGTGCTGGTGATGTTGTTCTTCTTCATAAGCAGCATCACAGTTTCAACAGTTTCGCAAATGTTGTCATTGTACTCACACACACACACACACACGCACACACATGCACATGCACATAGCAACAAACACGTGCGCCGCCTGTCGGTCATTTCGCTTTGGTCGTTCGCTATTTCCTTTTAGTTTTTATTTCCGTTTCGTGCTTTGTTTTAGAGCGTTGTGTTTGCTCATGTCTGTCTGTGTCTATGTTTGTATTAGTGCGTGTGTGCGTTTGGTCTAGTAGTGTAGTGCGGTGTATTTGTGTCTGTGTGCTGTGCTTTACTTTTGTGCTCATTGCTTACGTTCTGCTGCGCACGCCCCCGCCTCACAATGTTTGTATTGCGCAAATTAAATTGCTGTAGTTGTCCTTTAGGCGCTTAACGCTGGATTACATGTGTTTATGTCGCGTTGCTGCCGGAAGTGTCTTTTTGCCGCACTCTATGCCAAGCTTATACCCTATTTGTGTGTGTGTGTGTGTGTGTGTATATATATGTAAGCGGGTGTTTGGTTCGTTATTTTCGTTAGCAAAGCACGCAAGCCAAAAAAACAAAATGAAGTCACTTAATTAAAAGCATCATTTATAAAAAATACAAACACACACACTCACACATACACACACAGCAAAGCAACGCGTGATAATAAATAAATTTCCGTTTTCGTCATTTGCCATTTGTAGAAGGGAAACTTGTCGTTGTTGGCCCAATATGAGTTCGAAGCTTTTGCTTGCCAACTTCATTAAATATCAGCAAAAAGCATCAACCATAAAAAACAACACAAACTTTGCACACACCAACAACAACAAGAACAACAACAACAAAAACAAATATGCAAATATAATATATATTTCCGTTTACATGTGATTTTTCGTGTTGCTTTTTATTATAATTTAATTTTTTTTTTTGTTTTTATATTTTTTTAACATTTTATGTCATTATTTGCACAGCAGGTGTTTGCAGTAATTTTAGTAGTTTTCTGTTTTACAACATTAAAAAAAACTTAACTAAATTTCACCTCATTAGCAGCGCTGCACCCTTGCTTTTTTCACGACGGGGTCGCACTTCCGCTCGAGCGTAGCTTGTGTTCATGCTAAAAAATCGTGCACTCTAAGTAAGTTACAACTTGTTACAAATGTACATGATTTATAAAATCTTTTTAGGTCTCGGTCATTTATTTATTACGTATTTTTAGTGACATTTGGCGTTTGTGACTTGGCAGTGAAGTAAAAGTACGCAATTAGGAGGTATACAAGTTTGCAGCCATGACGTCACACTTGGGATTTGATGAAAAGGTCGTATGAGAGTTATGATAACATCGCTTTAGTGAACCAAAATTGGCATCTCGGTTCAATTTGTTTTGGTTTTGTATAAATTTTTCTGAGTTGCCCTGAAAACAGTCTATTCTTGTTAAAAGGGTCACTATAATATTTTGAGCCTTGGAATCTATTAAAGTTGATAGATACTAAGTAAAATTTCCACATTTCTATAAATTTTTGAAAATTTCCTGTTTTTACGGGATATTTTTTTTTTCTGTGATAAGTTTATCAAGACAGACAAAATAACTCAATTTGCTCATTAATCACAAAACGTTCTGTATAATTTTTTGAGTGTTCTTTCCATTGTAGATATTGGATGACATCTGACGACACTTACCCCCCTATTCTGACAACTCTATTAGGCACTGTTTGTAGATCAATTCTTAATTGAATGGTACATAAATTGGGTTTTAGCTACGTGTCGAATTCAGGATAGCTATTTTTGCCTCTTTTAACTAACAGTTTTTTAACAGCTGATCTTTTGATCATGTTAATTTATTGCTACATAAGTAAGGTTTAACATATCATAAGGAATTACAATTGATGTGAACGATGGCATTGGAATGTAAAGTGGCTGGTACATAATGATTTTTCTATCAACAAAACTATTAAAAGCAAATTTAACATATTTTAAAGAGAGTTCCCAGAATAGGGCCATTAATATTGTAAAGCTTAAAAACTAATTTATGAAAATTTATATATTTTATAGTAAACCAATCTTGACAAATAGAGTATATTTGCACTTTAAAATCTATCGCCATCATACGTTGGACCCGTGTTATTTAATGTTGCTATTAATACTCAAAATAGAAGACCAAAATTGAAAATGTTCGCCAAAGTCAATAATTCATTGGAAAATTTCAAGGCTTAGCAAGTGTCAGTGCTGTGTGAATTCACTGGCCGCATGCTAAGCATACACATAAGTCCATGCAAAGTCAGTCGAAAACTCAATTCATATTAAACCAAAAATGTTGTTGGTTTTTCGCGCCGTGCGAGTGACAATTTTTGTGGACAAATTGGAAACAATTTATTTATTTGTGCAATTAGCCGCTGTTTTAAATTCTGAACGCATGCCAAAAGCCCAATACACACACACACACACACATAAAAACGCATTATTGCGCTAAATTTCTATGGGTCGCATTGCACATACACAGACACACGCGTATGTATGTGTGTACATAGGTTGGCAAAGACAATAAAAGCCTTAAATAAATAATATAATTTGCATATTTATGCACTGCAATACACATAAAAATAAATTCATGATTCTTTGTTTGCATGGCTATGTGTAAGTGTGTGTATGCGCTACGCAAACACTTGGCTAGCTATATTTTAATAAGCGCGTGCAAACACATACAAACACAAACAGTTGCATGCAAATGCACATTGCCACATGTTTGTTGCTTTGCCTTCACGCCTTTTTGTTTTATTGCATTTGCATTGCGCCTGTTTTGTTTCTGATAATTTTTAAATTATGCTTGCGCTAAATTGTTGTCTTCTTATTTGCCTTTCTAAACTAAAAAAAAAAACAAAAAAGAGTTGCCTCAAAAGCTTTGCGTATATTCGAGCTGAGTTTCTCCCAAGTCATAAATGCCATGACATTGTTTTTGTAATTGTTGTTGTACGCTTTCAGAAAGAGTATATTAACTGTGTCATGGCAGCGCAGGAGACATCTCCAAGCATTTACACATACTCTAATCACCACGATGATACAGGCTCATCTGGCCATGTCCGTCGGTCTGTTTTAGTGAAAACACCTCCAAGATGGTTAAAGATATTAAAAAAATGTTAATTCTTTGTAGTATTTGTCCAGGCATTGTGTATCTCAGAACATTTTTGATCGGACCATTATGGCATACTTCTGTGATAGGAATGATCGGTTGAAAATAAGGTTTTTGTTGCAATAATTGGTTTGTTCTTGAATATAAGCAGACGATATTATGCGATTACGCTTTTTTGTTAATGGTTGACTATATTCCATAGTTTTATAAAATTCGGATAGAAGGGCGTGTCACCGCTAACACTGAGAAAAACTTCGAAATGAGATTTAGTAAAAACTCAAAAATGTTTTTCTCTCCTCTTATTGCATATACTATAAGAAGGAGCTTCCAATAAGATTAATTACGAAATTGCTTTCAAGAGTATATAAGTCTCGGCTATGTTGAAAAAGCTCCTTTTTGGGATTTTGTTGTTGTTGTTGTGTTGCTTGGCTAGGCAAGTATTTGTGATTTAATGTTGTTGGGTTTTAAAGCATTTGTGTCTGTTTAAATAATAACAAGCGCGGCACACAGGCATGCCAAAGCTATTACCCTTGTCCCCATTATTGTCATTGTTGTTATTAATAATTGAAAAACGCTTTTAGCAACAATTTTCTCTCTTTTTGCTCGGCAACGTGTTTCTTTTCTGTGTGTAAGTGTGTGTGTGTGTGTGTTTTTTTTTGTTTGCCTTATTTAGTAGAAATGTCGTGGAATTAAAAATTTAGTTAGTTTTTTATAGCTCTCGGATTCCAATCAAGTTTCTCTTTTGTTTCTTGCTTTCGGCAAACCCAAAATCATCAGCTTTCGACAACAACAAATTTTGTGTTTTTCTATTGTTTGCATGTGTGCGTGTGTTTTCTATTTGGCAAGTTTTGCTTAAGACTCATGAAAGTAAACAAAAAGATGGAATAAAGATTGTTGCGTTTCTTAAAGAAATAAGACACAAAAGTCTACGCTGAGCTTAAATGATGTTTTAACTATTTGTGAGTTATCCTTCAGTCGTTAATGCTTTTTATTACACTTGAGCTGCTTTAATTTGTAGCTTTAATTTTCCAGCGCCGCTTAAACTTATATCTTTTGTGCTTTTGTTGCTGTTTTTCAATATTTTAATATCTTTAATATGCCCGCTTACAACAGATAATGAAATATGTGTTTACGTTTATCAAGTTTCATTATAATTTGCCGCTCCTTTTTGGCATGGTAAGTCTTTCGGTTATTTTAATTTGATCTGCTTAAAACTCATTAAGCTCGTTCGGCCATCTGTGTTTGCTTAAGTTTTAAAATATCAGTTTTTAAAATCATTTTTCTTTTCATCTTACACATGTATGTGTGTGTGTTGTGTGCGTTGATATCGCTTGCTGTCTCCGTCGCACAGCCATCTGCTCTTACGTAATTAAACTGGCAATAAATTCTTAATCTTCAATCAGCTGCCATTGTTGCTATGTGTGCTATTTTATGTACTCCACTCTGGCTGTCATTCTGCACATACCGATCCAAAGCCAACCCAACCCAACTCAACTCAACTCGACCCCATCACTGCCAATTGCCTGGCTAGTGCAAGTTGCTGCACCTGCATTGCAAGGGAAAGTCATGTCCCTCGTTCGTTGACTGCTCAACAAAGCTGAGCACGTTCTGCCAGCATGAAATCGAGCTCATTGTTTGTATATAGCGTCACTACGTGTGTTTGTGTGTGTGTGTGTCTGTGTGTGTGTATTTATTTTTCAGTGATTCTTGATTATTGAAAATCTAAATTCCAAGCGATGACGTTGGTAAGCATATGATGAGCGCATGGCTTGTCGCATCGTCAATACGGTTGTCCTCTATTATTATGTGGCGTTCAGCTTTTGCTGAGCTCAGCGTAAATGCGAGGGATTTTCGCAAGCGTTGCTGATTGGAAAAGCGCTTCAGGTGTTTATTGTCGTTCACACACACACACACATACACGCACACTCACATATACACGCATATACAACTGCTTACGCTTCATTGTTTGCTGTTTGCTCTCAGTTATGAGTCAATACACACGAATCTGCTGTCTCGGCTTTATCTTTATTTCTTTGTTTCTATTGGAGCTGCAACTGCTTTGACTTACCCTTACCTTTGCCGTTGCCATTTAAGCTGCTGCTCAGTCCGCTCAACTGTCAGCCAAGTTTAACACGTGCGCATTTGTGTCAGAGTTCATTGAATAACTGTTTTGTTTGTCTGTGTGTGTGTGTGTACACGGCTTTATTTGCACGCTTCAATACAGTTTGCAGGTGGTCGGGCGTACAAGCGGTGGCGTGGCGTGGCGTGGCAGCTCCTTAGTATTAATTGAACTCTCAAGTGCTCAGTGCACAGCTGCTTAGCAACATGTGCAAGATATGTACGTTCAAATTTGTGTTAAGTGTGGCAAGCCGAACGCCTAAAAGCCTGCAATGCTTAAGCGCACAAGGGTACAACCGAAAGTGGAATCAAAACTCAGCTGAGCACAAGATAAGCTCATCACGACGTGTGTGCATGATATGTTGATAAGACTTCGTTGTTGAATGTGTGTGAACATCTTTGCAATCTAACGATTTCAAAGTGGGTCGGCAATAAGGAGACTTAATCACTTAAAGGATCACTCACAAAACATGTAATAAACATCTATCATAGATCTAGGGTGCAATTGGCCCAAGCATGTCAGCATTTAATTCAATTAAGCGCCAGCGGTTTCCGCAAAAGTTGTTCACACATCTCGACGGATCAACATTTAAATTTGTTTCTTATTTGGTAACCTCTGTTCGACCTCTTTAAAGTATTTTGTAAATTTACTGTCGCCCTTCTGCTACAATTGGCCAACCTTTACTGTCATATTTCAATTCACTCGTCGGCTGCCGCACGCGTGGTATACGCAATTTTAATACTTGGCGGCGCATATAATTTAAAATTCGTGTCAGTTATGAGACAAAACTCGAGTACAAGTACAAAATGAAATAAGCGCTGGTAAAACATACAAAGCGCTTTCGAAAGAAACAAGCCTGAAAACGAAAAAAAAAAAACGAGCGCGAGAATACATGATGTCATGCACGGCGTATACGCAACTTTGGCTCACTTTGTTCTGCGTTCGTGCAGAAATATTAAAGTTGAGTGCCGCCACACACGAAAAAACTGCTAGAAATAGTCGTTGTTTCCCGCTGCTGTTGTTGCTGTTGTTGCTGTTGTTGCTGTTGCTGCTTTGGGCTGCTTAATCATGTCAGCTGAAGTGAAGTTCATATGTATGTCAGCGTACTTGCGCCATAAAGGATGACGAAGTACGACGCTGTCGACAAGCACGCAGCAAGCAATGCAATGCCACGCCGTCCCGAATGAGGAACGACATGATGATGAACTCACAAGCGTTGCTTTGCGTAGCACGTTGAAGACAATGTTGGAATTTTTATTAACCATCAAAAATCTTAAGTTGCCGGCAACGCTTTCTTTTTTTTTTGTCTCTTCTGTCTTCTTGCGTAGCGCAACGCACATTAACTCAACTTCAAAATATGCGCGCGCCAGGCAATCAACAGCGGCGATAGTGACGAAGCAACGAACGAATGAATGAACGTACGAAGGAAAGAAACGTTGCGCCGTAAAGTATGCAACACGCACAATGCAGAAGAGATTATCTTATCTGTGGGAAACGCGTGCATGGCAAATGTTGTTGCTGTACCCCACCACACCGCAGCAGCTTTTGTTGTGTGCCATGTCCCCTTTGCAGCTGAGTGCACCGAGTATGACAGCCATGAGGGCTTTAACAGTAATCGTAATAACAAGTGCAGCGAGGCATGGTGTAAACGTAGCGAGAGAGCGGTGAGGGATCGAGTTGGAGTGCAGTTACTTGCGGTCTTAATATAAAAATCACTTTGTGCTTTGAATGCTGTTTTGCATTGCTAAGCAGCGTAGCAACAGAAACAGCAGCAGCGCAATAAAAGCAAAGCATGACAACAACGAAAAAAAAAAGAAAGCAAACCAAAAAAAAAATCAAAACAAAACAATAGAAAAAACCCTCAACGACAACGACGACAGTAAACATTGTTGACGATGTGGAAAATCTGTAAAGGAAACACGAGCAGCGGCAGCAGCAGCGCAAAAAATGACACTGAATGTTGGCTTATTATGCGGGGGGTGTGGTGTGGTGGGGCGGTTGCGAGCAGTCAACGCGGGTTTTCGCACCAAACGCGACCAAACTAAGCTTAGTTTAACTGAGCGCTGCGCTGAGTCGCACAAACCGTGTCTAACAGAGGCCAACATGGACAATCGGCCGGAGTCGCTGCTGCCGCTGCTGCGGCCGACTGCCTTGCGTTGTAGTCATGTTGAACCTGTGCGCTTTTGTCATGAGATTTTATTGTTTTAACTATTTTTGTTGCTTGCCGGAAGCGGAAGTGTGCTGCGCTGCAATGATGCTGATGGTGATGGTGATGGTGATGATGATGTTGACGACGACGTCGGCGTCGGCATTTGTGGGCGCAGCTGCGACATTTGATGCGTGTATAAGCAACTGAGCAAACAAGCAAACAACAACAGCAACAACAACAACACGCAGACAGACAGACCTAGAGACAGTAACAATAAAAAGAAAAACCAAAGTGCAGCTAAACATGTTGCTGCTCACACAAATACACAAACACACACACACACACACACACTTGCAGTTACAGATACGCACAATTGTGCTTTGGGTTATTGTGTGCATGAATTGTTGAGCATTTGCGCTTCTTAAATTGCCGCCATTTTGCGTTTAACTCATTTGTGCTTTTGCGAAATTTAGTTATGTTTGCGCAAAGCCTTGACAGAGCTGCTCAAGTCACACACACACACAAGCACACACACATACAAGGCGCACAATATAGCAAGAAACAAAAAGTACGTGTTCATACATCAATGCATAATTCAATAAACATTCATTTAATCATTGATTCAATCAATTGTACAATGCCGACAAAAAATCGCCGACGATTTCAATCAATAAGCTGAGTGCCTGTGTTTCAACGGCCCTGACTGTATGAAAAGCCTCACCGTCAGCCAGTCAGCCAGTCAGCCAGTGAGCTAGTGTGTCAGTGTGTGAGTCATGGCGTTCGTAAGTACGTCAGTCAATTGAGCGGCATATCTGCTTACCATGCGCAGCAATTTCGTGCGATTAACTGCTCAATTATTTAGGCATCCCATTGAGCATTACAGAAAGGCGGCCGGGGTGAGTGAGTGTATGAGTGAGTGTGTGTGTATGAGTGCACGAGAATTGCTGTGCTAACAGCGACAGTTGCTCAGCAACAACTCGTTGCGACGGTTTGCTTTGAATTTTGGACGAGCACAACAGCAAAGTGCATGAAATAATTTTTTTAATGTTCTATTGCCAAAAAAAAAAAACCAACAAAAGTGTTGACGGCGGGCTTAGGCAAACAGAACGGTTCGGCTTGGCTTCGAACAATCAATTGACATTGATGTTTGCTAGACCGAAAATTATGCCAATTCCCCATAAGCAGCATCAACAGCAGCAGCAGCAGCAGAAAGCCATTGACTTGCAACAACATGAGCAGAAAAGTCGAAATGGCGTATTGAAGTTGACTTTTTGCCTCAACTCGTCTGCTGAATTAGAATCGGAGCGTTGGCTGTCCTTGCTGCTTGTTTGCCTGCTTGCTTGCATGAGAGTCTGAGTGACAGACAGAAAGGCTATAGTCGTTGCTGTTGTCGTTGTTGTCGTCCTGTTTGTGTCGCTCGTAAAAACTAACATTTATTGCGTTAGCCATGTGCTTTCGACTCCTCTGGTCTCCTCGCCACGCCTTTGGCTTGCTTTCTATTAGTATTCCTTTGGCTCGAGTTCATTGCGCTTGAGGCTTTGCTTTTATACTTTCTTTTACTTTTGCCGACTATGTGATTTTTTTCCTACAGTCTTATATTTTTTGTTTCGTACTGTTTTATCTCTTTTTTTTTTTGGTATTCTTTTTTCTATTTCAACGTTGTTAGTTTGGCTCGCAGTCATGCTCAACGTCGTTGTCATTATAATCCGTGCCTATTTAGTTGCGCTATTTGTCGGCTACAACAACGACAACGACAACGACTATGATGACATCGACCTCAACTTGTGTTCTGGCATTTTGGCTTGTATGCTCTGTCGTTTTTTTGACTCACATATTTGTAGGCGTGCTTGGCCGCAATTGGGCATAAAAATGCGTAGCTGCATGCAAAGTCAACTAGTCTTCACTACTGGCTTCATGAGTACGCCGACATCGACACTCATACAAAATGATGATGATGATGACTTTGTGTTGCGGCAGCGCTCGTAAAAATTCGTTTTATTGCTTCCTGACTGCCTCGCCTACACGTCTGACGAGCTGTCGGGCTCGTTTTTGCCTCAGGTCGCTACAACTTGTGTCATACACGCTACCTTTTTTTCGCGCTCATTCACTCTTCTCCTTCCTGTCATGACAGTCATGAAAGGCCCCAGAGCGAAAAATGAGCATACTTTGACGAAAAAGGCGTTCCAAAATGCTTTCGCAGAAGGAAGAATAAAGGTACCTTGACAAAAAAGGTGTTTCAAAATGCCTTCTTTAAAAGCTCAATGTGAACCGTTCACCTTTGCAGCTGTTTTAATACATTGAAAAACTTTAACCTAATTAGGTTTGATTTAAAAAATTTCAATTTCAAACAAACCTTTCATAAACTCCTATTTTAATAACCAACTTACAACAAATTTCTATCAGCATTTTTGGAAGCGAAAAGGGAAGCACCACATGATTGTTGAAGGCTTAAGAAGCGAGTTGGGAAGGAGTAGCCGATGACTAAGAACCACTAAGGCGGTCTTCGGTACATATAACCTAAAACCAGTTCATTCCAATACGCTTTATTCAGAAGTGTAAAAGGAAGGGCCATTTGATTGTTGAATGCTTAAGGAGCGAGTTGGGAAGGAGTTGCCGATGACTAAAAACATGAGGTAACTTTTTTCGGGTTTGAGTTTATAGGCAACTTTAATGTTATTGCGGTTAAATTTTCTACTGGGTCTCTGTGGGTGACTGAGATTGAGTCAGAGCATGAGTGTGTTTATATGTGTGTGAGTGTATGTGAGCGGCTCATATACAACTAATTTATCGGCTAAGATACGTGCAAACATATCGTTAATTCGTAACATGAAAACTAAAGTGCAAAGTATTTCAAATGACTTGGCATATATTTTAATGTTTATGTCAACACTTGCGTTGAGATTTCACAGCTCTCCAAACAAACCGAACAACAACAAAAACAAAATACTTCATGTTGCCTTGTTATGTTGAGTGCTCTGCATGTGTCTGTCGCTGTGTCTGTGCCTGTGGTGGCCTGTGGTGTGGTGGCCTGTGGTGTCTTTTTTTGGTTAACATTGCCCCGCAAACCGTTATTCATGTTGCGTGACCCTTTTATGCGCTTCATTGATTTTTATTTCAAACGTTTTGCGGTTTTGACTTCAGCCAAGCCAAGCCGAGCCGAGCTGAGTCGACTCAACTCGACACGGCTCGAGTAATAAACATTTTGAAAGTTTTTCGTATGCGTAATTTTATTTTCAGTTTCTGTGCCGTCAAATCACATTTCGTTGTTAATTAAGTTAATTTTTATTACATTTTAATAATCAAATCGCGTCGGAAGTGCAAAGTGGTTCATGGCTGTTTTTCAATTGGCATTCAATTTGAGTGGCACTTCAAGCGACTTCTGTATCTGACCGTGTGTATATCTGTAACTGTGCGCTTGTGTGCATGTGGGTTTGTGTGTGTCGATGTGCTCGTGTGTGAGTGTCTGCATTTGGTTGCCATTTATTAATTTTTGATGATAATTTAAAAGTGCTTTGCATGCATGATGTTCGCTGATAAGCATATTCAATAAATGATCAATTCGGTTTTTGCATATATGTACATATATTGCCATCTCACTTGCGCCTGTTTCCCCGGCCGCAATTACTCTATCGCACTTTTACGCTTCCATGCACAAAGCAATTAAATTGCGTTTAAAAATTAAATACAATTCACCAATCAGTTTTATTTTAAACGTTTGTCAATTTTAAATTGTGGTCGGAAAAAAGATTTTTTGTTTACCATTTTTTGATGTCTTTTTCATACCCTGCACTTACAGTGTGTCAGAGGGTATATTAACTTTGTTTCAGAACACCAAGAAGGAGTGGAGTATTCTGAGCAAATGTATATATACAAAGTATACCCTGATCAGGATGACAAAATAAATGGATCTATCCATGTTCGTCCGTGTGTCCGTCTGTCCTCACTAATTGTTCTCGGAAACTATAATAGTTGGAGACTTGAAATCTTGAAGTAAACCTCGTGTGCTTATGCGCTCTTTAAGTGTGGATGGAATTTTTGCCACGCCCACGCTTTACCGCCCAACTAATTGTTAGAAAGATGAAGTAGAAACTCAAAAATAGGATGTCTCTCCGTAATTTCACCTATAGTAGCGGTTTTCTTCAAATTGGTAAATTTTCTAACTATCGAACGTGACCGAAACTTCTTCTGCAGGTTCAACAGTTAGAAATCCTTGAAACTGCAAACCAAAAACTCCCTTTCCCCAAATTGTTATCCCTTGATGACTATCAAACTTAAAAATTTGAGCAACATTTATGTCAGATATATATTTTATTTTAATTTAAGACGTCGGAACGCTCTCCATCAGAGGTTCTAGTTGCTACTGTCCTTACTAAGTACAAGAGCACTACATTAACGTTAATTCATATGGGCACTGCTTTATCAATATTGTTTTTGATGCAGCACTGCTTTAAATATTGTTTAGTAATGTCAAATATATAAGATTTCTTAGGTTTGGGGGCGTGGAAATGCGTGCAGAGTATTATATTGTCGAGTATACTCGACTATAGCGCCTTTACTTGTTGTTTTTGTTGTTGCATTTGCAGCAATAAAGTGTTGAGCCTTTTGTTATTGACTTGATTGCTCTTTTTGTTTGTTCAAATATTGTTGTTGTCATAGCACATTTTATTACCATAGTGGCTTGTTTTGTGCTGCTCTTGTTGCGGCCTATTTGTATAACGGCATTGCGCATTTGATATAACCAATCGCCCATCGGCAATTGTCAATGAAATGTGAGCGCACCTTGGTGTGGGAAAACGCCATTTAATTAGGAAATTTAAAAAATAAATTAATAATAATTATTATTGGCTTCCGAGCAACACAAAATTAAGCTCATTTGTATGTATGATAAATAAGAAGATTCTCCGAACCATCTAACGATGCTCTTACATTGAGTGTATTCGAAGAATTAATCTGCTGAAAATGAAGATAACACTTGCGAACCTCATTAGGACACGCGTGGAATTCGAGTACACAAATTAAATCTACGATTATCTGAAGACTTACGCAAATGTCTTTGCCGGCACACAAGGCGTATGAGCAATGCGTCTTAATACGCAGAAGTCTTGTTGGAATCCTACGCCATTAAGTTGCCAAACACTCAAAGTGACTGCCATTAGTAAGTGGAAATTGTACAAGAATGCCGAGCAAGAGAATTTTTATTGATTTTGGCGTGGCTTCTCGTTGTGTGTGAAAAGGCAAAAGGACTCACTTCATATTTTAGCGTTTGCAAGCATTAAGAAAATGAACAGAAAAACAGCAACAAACGAAGAAGAATAAAAAATATATATTTGTGTATATTGGGGCTTCTTAAGATCTGCTTAGAAGTCAACAAGCATAATCCTTGCAAACAGCATATTAGAATGGCAAAAGAACGAAAGCAGCGCCAAAGGCGCAATTCAACTTCAGGCAAGAACTAGTAAAGAGATGAAGAGCGAGAGTGTGAGAGTGAGTGTGAGCAAAAGAGATGATGATAATGATGAAATGTAAGCAAAGCAAAAAATATGAAATAAATAAACAACAACGAAATGCCAATAACAATAATTTCACACAGACTCAACACACACACACACACATGCGCTTACACATAATGGGTATAAACACTCACAAAGGAGACAGCTAAAGAAATGTCAACGTATTATAATAGACAAAAACATGCCATGCCAAATGCCAGGAAAGCATGCCATGCCATGCTGAAGGCATTTGAAAAATCATAAATATTAGGAAAAAATTACTTAAAATGACCGAACGAACGAACGAACGAGCGAACGAACAACAGACACAACGACAGCGTAACAGCGTCGGAGACACCAACAGAGTCAGTGGCTTGGCTCAATTGAAGCCGTGTCGTCGAGTAGAGTCGAGTCGAGTCGAACTGAATGGTGTCTCATCGCTGTCGACAAAGGCGTTCGAGCGCGATGCGACGCTGTACATTTTTATTGAGCCAACTAGCTCGAAATACACACAAAAGAGCCATTAGCAGAAAATTACCAAACACAGACCCACACACACACACACATACACACACAAGCCCATAAGCACTTATACACAAGCAAACACATGTATACACTAATCGAAGTAGTCAGTAAGTTCAGTTGAGTAGAGTAGAGAGTGGAGAAGAGTAGTGTCGAGGCAAGGACATAAACATGGCTGCCATAATGGCAGTTTTCAATGAGAGATGCCGCGTCTGTTGTGGCGGCTGCTTCAGCCAGAGTGGCTTGTTAGATATGACTTAAGCTTTGTCAATAACAATAACACAACAACAAGACACAACCAGCAGCATGGCAAACATGTTCGAACGTATTAACGTAGCTGTGCTTAGTAGAGGTCAGTGATCAGTCGAGGTCGGCAGTGAAGGACAATTTTGTAATGAAATGCAAATTAATGTAAAATGAAATGAACATGGCTTGCAACATGATCAACACCAGACACCTCATAATAAAGGCACTCTTACGATGCTATACGATTCTTAGTCGCTCTACAGTACAAAGATGTTAACACATTGAAAATTGAACATGATGGAAGTGTGGCGGCGATTGCAAACCCCAGACCACTCCAAATGCGACCCAAACGATAGTCAACGTCTTCTGTCATTTGCTTTTTGAGCCATTAGCACGTACTTTCAAACAAACACATACACTCAGACACACACACATGCACACATAGCTACAAAAACATATTTATATGGAGCGACATGAATGTGGAGCAACCATTATGAGAGCATGAAAAACGCGCCGCATAAGCAAAGGAAGCGCCAACAACGAGTGTCCTGACCGTTGCTAAAATTGGCTTCATTGTTGCACGCTCACGGCTGCAGGCGCGCAAAAAGGGCGCAAAAAAACGAAAAGAAAAGAAATATAAGTATTTGCACGGCTTTGTTGTAAATTTGTACGGCAACAATAAGCAAAAAAAAAAGAAGAGAAATAAAAGGCAACTGTGGAAGTGGAAAAATGAGCGTCTCAAAACATAATGAAGACTAAATGGAAAGACCAAAGAAAATACAATTGAAGTAAAGAAAACAAACGACAAAACAAGCACAACAACAACAGCAACAACAACAACAAAAACGAAATAATCATACAATGAAAATATAAGGAGAAGCAGAAAAAAATAAGTAGCGTAAAATCCCTAAAATTAAAAGCAACAACAACAGCAAAAACGTCTGTGTTAAATTGAAAGCGCTTGTGTCTTGACACAAATAGGTTTCCGCCCTAAATCCAAAATATCCCCGGAAGCCGATTAAGTGTTTCCGCACTACCACGTCGCGTGCGCCTTGCGCGTCCACGCGTCCTCGCTGCCTCGCACGCTCAAGTGGTCTGAGGGCGTGCAACAGCATTTTTGTGTTGTGTTGCCGCATGGTAACAGCAACAAGCAACAACGACGGTGACGACGGCAAATTTAATGGTAATAACATAACATATAAAGAAAGAAACGAAAAAAAGCGAGCGAACGAACGAAAGAACAGATGTGTAAGAAAAAAAAAGTACAGCTTGCCTACATCAAAACTTTATTGTTGAGCTTGCAAGCAGAGCTCAAAGCTAAGCGAGCGAGCGAGCGAGCGGAGCGTTTAGCTGAATCGAGCAAACAAACAAAACAAGCGAACGGCAGAGCGAAAAAGGGCGCTCAGCCGACGTAAAAACGCTACAAAATACATTACAATAAAAAATTTATCGTTATTATCCTTTCGAAAGTGCTTTTCAATTGAGGCGCAAGGCGTGCGCATGGCATGTGAAGAGTAGCCGTGACCGCATGGCTAAATAATTGGGGGGCGACAGACGAGCATTGGACAATAAATCGACAGCAGCATGTCAGGCGCTCAAACGAGGCATGAGGCATGAGCACAAAAACGTATGTGCTCGGAAGGTATTGTTTTTTTGCCATGTGTGGCTGATGATTGATGATGGCCGCACAAGCCACAACTTCATCAGCCAGCCGATGGAACTTCATGATTTGCCATTCCATCTTCTGATAAGGGCAACAATGATGGCCATATATATGTATTATATATACATACACATTAATGTTGACTACTACAAATTGCTTAAATATTGTTGTGTACACAGCGTCGTATACTTAATGCAAAGTCAAAATTCGCAAATTACGCATACGCCGTGTATAACTCTGATTTTTATTTCATGTATTTTCGCATTCGAGTTCATTTTCAATCACTTACTTACAGTGCATTGCATGCATTAGCATTTCTTCAAATTGGCATTTAGCATAAAATCTGCAGAACAGCCAACAACAACAACAGCAACAGCAACAACAACAACATCAACGCTATCAGTTTTATTGTAATCGATTTTATTGTCTTCATTGATGAGTACATCGTTGACGACAAAGACGACGATTACGACGACTATAACGCCATATCATAATCATTATAATAATCGTCAGCGTCGGCGTGGGCGTCGTCGTCGTCATCGTCAATGACGCCGGTGTCGACATTGCTTATGTTATTGATATTACTTGCTTTTGGTGCCGTTGATTTCCCTGATCACATTTATTTCGATTTCACGCATACATTTGCATTTTGCGTTACGTCTGCGTGCGTGCGTGCGTGCGTGAGTGTGTTGTCTTCGGCTAAAGCATGTCTTAAAGCAGGCGGTAAAAATATACTTCTGTTTTGTCTAACAAAAGCAACAACTCCATTTATTTTATTTCGTTTCCCCTTTGGAAATTAATATGTCATTTTTGCCACTTACAAACACACACACGCACACGCACACACGCACGCATGCCAACCATCTTACATGCAAGCTTAGATATATTTTTTACTCGCATTTGAGATATGTGCGTACTTAACGCTTTTCTAGACGTTTTCGTGCGACGTACGTAAGCCATGGCATGAGCGGAAGGCCAACTTGTCGGAAGTTGTCGGCGGAAGAGCGAATGAGCGGAAAAAATGATAAAATAAAAAATTCAAATAAAATAAAATAAAAAATGTGTCTGTCATGTCAATATTTGCCGCGAGCAGATGAACTCAATTTGCAATTGCCGTTGAGTGTTGGCGTCAACGAAAGCACTGCGAAAAACAAGTTGCTGTCGAATAATTTTGTTTTGTTTTTTTTTTTTGTTTCTGCAATTTGAATAACGCGAAAATATCGAAGTCAATAAGAGCCTTTCAAACTTTTCTAATTTAAATATATAAGCAAAAGACGAAAATTTGTCTCAATTGAATTGCGAAATGTATCTGTTTTCCTTTTTGCAGTGTAGATGTTTCGCTCATGCCAATAACGTTGGCAAGCTGCCGTCGGAAATGTTTTTGTGACGTGTGCTGGAAGCATCAACAACAGCAAAAAAGGTATATAAATATTTATATGCACGCATACATACATGTATGCATGGTTTCATATATGTGTATGTGTGTGTGTTAGCAAGATACTTAAGCAGCAAATCGTTGGCAAATTGATTGACATTTTCATTACGCTGAAGTGTGAGCACTGACGGGTGGTTTACGATCTCACCGCCGAGCAGCGCAACAGAATGCCATGCAATGCCTTAATAAATAAATATATAAATAATAAATTAAATCATTTCAAAAGATAATAATCATGACTAAAATTGCAAGTATCTTCTTCGGCAATTTGCTTTTCTTTTTGCTTCTATCAACACTTGCGCTATTTGCTCATGACGCCTATTTTTATACCCTGCACATACAGTGTGTTGGGGTATATTAAATATGCTTGTGAGCAAAAGTGTGCAACGCAAAGGTGGAGGCGTGTAAAATCCCCCCAAAGTATTTACATATGTATATTCGTGATCAGGTCGACAAAAGGAATCGCCATGTCTGTCCGTCCATCCGTATTCATCAATAGCTAGAATCTTGAAGTTTGGAGATAAGACTGACATTACTTTTGGCAGCAGATCAGATTGTGCCATGTGTTCCCACCCACTGAAGGAGATAGGAGCATAAAGAGTGGATTCCAGATGTAGCAAATACAGCCTTATAAAATGAGATCCCTAATATTCTGCCCCTCCTCCTTGTTTCCTTTAAAATAGTGGTTTGCTTATAATGGCTTTATCCAATAAGCTCTAAGAGTTGCGAACCTCAAGCTTCGTAGGCAGGCTCAGTAAACATACCTCTTTAAAACGGTGTACCACGAGATGCCCCTTTCTTTTCTGGGTATTTTTTTAAAGCCCCTTCACACTCCAATTGTTTTGAACACTTTTGAAACGAGCAATGAGATTTGGGGCGTGGCACCGCCTACCGTGTGTGCAGGGTACAATATTGTAAAGTGTACTTGACTAAACCGTCCTTACTGTCTTTATTTGGCATTTGATTTTCACTTTACCCTCAGCCCCCACAAGTACGGCGTGTGCCATGTGTGTGGCGGAGTGGCCATGTGCACTGCTGCCACTGTCCTCGCTGCTGTTGCCTTCTGCATTTATCGTATTTGCCGAGCAACACTTGTGGGACTGGTGCTTTGGCCCAACGCTACTCAACGCTTCTCTTTGCCGCGGTTTTTTATTTGAACTCTTCGAACACGGTTCTTTTTTTCTTTTGCCCTTTTGTGGTGTGTAACTTTTTATATGTTATTTACTTAAACGTTGTCTCTGCGTTTTTATTCTCTCTCGTTCCTTTTTTGGTCTGCTTTCATTTTTTGCCTTTACTTGTACAATTTCCTGTCTTCGACAACTGCTGCACTTACTTTGTGTGCACACTTCCGTTTGTCCAGGGAGCGTCAAGAGAAGAACAAGACACGTTTACAAATATATGAAAACTCTGCAGGGTTGCCAAGTGTTTCACGTGATGCCCACTTTTACTCACATTTCTTGTTTTGCCACGCCCCCAAAGTGTCAATTTTGTGCCAGTTTTCGACACATTTCACATTTTCTGTGGCAAAATCAATTAAAGCGGAAATGCATATGTGCATTGGCGTGTGTCTGTGCCTGTGTGTGTGTGTGTGTGTGTGTGCATATCTCTACCACATGTGCAGCCAACATCCGCTTGACACGGAAAATCAACTTTACAAGCGACAAGTGGCAAGCGAGTAAGCTCAAGCAGCCGTTGAGTAAGTGCACGAGTGTGGCGAGTTCGTCAATTGTGGCATAGAAGCAAGAGGACCAAGGGACGTGTCGCAGTTAGTTGGCAACACTGCGGCAGCGCTAGTTTACACTTTGGTGTTGAAATGCAAAAACGCAGACTTACAAAAATACAAATAAAAAACCACCGAAGTAAGTTGAATTTCAATCACAATCGCACTTGACTGAGGGGGGTGTGGCGGTCATGTTAATGGCAAAGACAGTGAAGCGGTCTCGTATTAGCAAAAGGTGAAGTCTTTCTGTGTCTGTTTCAGTTTGTATGTGAGCTCAGTTGGCCAGAGGATGTGCAGGGCAACTTGTGTCTTATGTCGTTGGTGGCTGATGGCTTTGGTAACAGCGACGTCAATACCGCACACGCCTTAGCGCCTGAGCGTCCGAGCATGTGCAATGGCACGACGAAGGTACAACTCAAAATCTATGACCTTTTGATTTGCTGAACAGTTTTTGCAATGCTGCATCAGCTTTTCTTCAATTTAGCTACGAACTGGCAGCTGACAACTGACTTGGCTTGCTTTAACAGTTACTACTTCTGTGTGTGTGTGTGTGTGTGTGTGGTTGGCCAACGTTCGCATTGTCAGTCGTAATGGTCGATGTGATTGGCATTGTTGTTGTTGGCTTTGTTTCGTTTTCTAATTCGAAAACTGTCGCTGTCGATGAACCGTCGCCGTGTGCTGGCAAATCATGCGCAACCTTGTGCTCGTCACACAACTGACTGACTGACTGACTGACGCGAGTATTTACAATTAGGATATCCGGCATCATCAGCATTCGTGGGTGGCACGGCAGACATCAAGAAGCATTAACGTACAAGACGCGGACGACAGAAGCGTGGAAGGCATTGAACCCGTATGTGCGAGCATGATGAGCGCGTGTGGCTGATAGCAAAAGTCTCACACACACACACACACACACACACGCTCATATATATTTGTACGTTTTTTTTTGCTATTATTTTTTGCTCATTTGCTTCAGCCAAGCAGCGCACGGTTCTGCTGCTCCCGCTGCCGCTGCCGCTGCCTTGGCGCCGTGTTTCTTTTCTCATCAGTATTTTTTTTTCTGCTCTCTCTATTTTTTTTGATTACTTCGATGGTTGCCTGTGCCTGATTGACGGCACTCGAGCATGGTGCCGTTTTTGCACATAAATTGGAAATTTCTTCTTGTTTTCGTTTTCGTTTTCAACTACGATTATTTTCTGCAGCATGTTCGTTCGTTCGAAGAAAATGGTGTTTTTCCTCATGCGCAAACACACACACACACACACACACACACACGCACGCATAAGCACACCAATGCTCATGTTCATGCTCATACGCCAGGATCAAAGTGGCAGGCAGCGCAACAGGAGTCAGCGCGTACTTGAGCGTCTAGTAGTCGTCGCACACAGGACGCACACTTAAGTCTGCGCCCATGTTAATGACGTTGTGCGAAGTTGCAACGAAGAAGAAGAAGACGAGCTTGTAATAAAAGACGAAATGAATTTGAAAATGTTAACTTTTGTGCTGAATTAATTTAATGCGCCGTGCCACTTCATAACGCACTTTGTCTCTTGCTAATTTTTTGCCATGCTGAAGAACTATTTTCATTTGTTAGTTACTTATTTTTGCAGTAGGAACACTTCAAAGCTTTGTTGAGCAGCAGCAGCAGCAGCTGACTTTAATGGCATTTGCAAGTGAAACTGCAAAAGTTACAACTTCAACAGCAACTGAAACATCATCATTATCAGCATGGCCAACGTCATTATCAACGTCAAGCACATCGGCAGCTTCATTGCTTGCTCAGTCACAATTTCGTCATGCCAACATATTTTTCATTTGCTATTTGCGTTTGTTTTGTAGCTGCTGCTTCTTCTATTTCTTCTTCTTCTGCTGTTGCTTCTTGGTCCTCTCAATGGCGTGTTAATTAATTGCTCAATTAATTTAATGTCCAACATCTGTTCTTTGAATACTCGAGAGCATGCTGGGCAGCAGAAAAAGAGAAGTACCCGCCTGCCTAGTCTTCACGCCTTTGCCCAGCCTGTGTTAGTGTTAGTGTATATGTGCTTGTGCTTGTGCTTGTGCTTGTGCCAGCACAAGTGCATGTCCGTCCGGCATTATTTACAAAAGCACTGATAGTCGCACAAACATCGACACAGGCAAACGAACTCAAAGCTCAAGAAGTCAATTGTCAGTTTTGCTTTGGCATTCATTTCGCATTTCAAACTGACTCTGTTGCTGTTGTTGTTGTTGTATTCGTCCTTGTCATGCCCATGCTCATGCTTCAGAAAAGCACTCGCTCACTTAACTCGGTCAAGTCCGGCCTTGTAGTTGTAGCAGCTTCATGCCGCTCGGGTCCCAACGTGCGCTCATCAACTTCGTCAACATTCAAAGTGAGAACTTCGATTTGCGTTTTTGTTTTTTCGAGAATTAATTGTGTGCAATTTAAACTTTTGAGCGCGTTAATCGCTTAAATTTGTTGAGTTGTTGTTGGTTTTGGCAACGGGCTTATCTCTCGCAAACATTCGCTTTCACAAATAATATGCAACTTTATGTTTGTGTTGGAAATATTTATAAATTTTTATTTTTTTATTTTTAAAATATGCGCAATAAATAAAAGTTATTACTCATACTCATGACTTACAAATTAGGCACAATTATTCACTGTGTCGAAAATCCGGAACCTTAGAGCTAAGCGACACTTTATCAAACGGTTGTAACAGACGGTTTGTATGCAATAGTTTTGTATATGTAAGTACAGACAGAGGGGATGTGATAGACTATGTATGTATGTTGGTATGAAACGAAACTAAGAGTGTAACCCCTTAAAACCTAAGCGCATACAACTTCAACTACAACTAGTAAAATCATAATAATTAAATGAAATAACTAAAATAATGCTTAGCCCTTCTTAAACTTGAGCAAGAGTATGGTGAGCACGAAGAAGACGAGCACCCATGATGAAATCGAGATGAAACCGTAGTAGACCGACGGATTTGTGATGTCCCAGCCGCGCTGCAGTATCGAACGCAGCGATTCCGTGGGCTTTGTGAGCGGCAAGAAGATGGTGACTATTTGCAATAGCGGATACATGCCCTCAATGGGCCAAATAATGCCGCACAGCATGACAATGGGCAGGAACGAGCCCATGGCAACGTACGTCGCTGTACGCTCAGTGTCCACGGCACAGGCGATCACGAAGCCGAAGCACATGCCACACAGACCATTCAAAATACACAGCGCAACCACAAGCCAAATGTTGCCCACAATGGTCAACTCGAAGAAGTAAAAGCTGACAATGAGCACGAAAATCGTCTGACTCAACATAACGGTGAATTGTGTCAACACCTGCGAGAGCAAAATCTCCGGACCGGTGATGCCTGCGACCAGACAACGCTCAAGCATGCCCTCGTTGCGATCGATCAACATGGCGCCGGATGTGATGGCCACCGAGAGGAAGAAGATGATGGTGAGTATGACGCCAGGCGCGGCAAAGTCGGTGAAGTTGGGATTCTGATAGCCATAGATGGGCTCGTTCCAATTAACGGGCACACGACCCAGCTTTGTGTTCAGTTCGCAGTCAGAGAGCATGCTCGCAACGAAATCGAAGAAGACGTATTGTAGATCACGATAGAGTAGCGAAGATATTTGCTGATCTATGTAGAAATTGGAAAACGGTTTTTTTAGACATTTCGAGATCGAAGTCGATCAAAGCTTTACTCACTTGACATGTCCAAGCGTACTTCAGTGTCCGAGGCTTCAACGGTTGCATCGTCAGCCCAGCGGCCGCTCTCGACACGTTCGACGAGTGCGTCGGTGTAGTTCGGCGTAAAGACTAGCGCGCCCCAAGCATTGCCGCTGCGCACCTCCGAATAGGCTTCCTCTTTCGTGTTCACGTATTTCTGTCAATCACAAACGTAAGTAAATGAACATTATTTATAGCAATTTTATTTGCATCAATGGTTTAGTTAAGAAGTCAATGCATTTAAAGCCGTTAAGTTCTAAATGAACCTATTAATATTACGTATACGCAGCGTGTTAATTTCTTTTGGCCACTATTACTATTAGACAAGTCGTGTTTGTTTTCTGCTTTGCAAAGGCAGCAAAGTTAAGTCAACATTGAGTCTGCTGCCGCAAATCTACGCGTCATGTCCTTGTCTTGTAACAATAATAAAAGTAAGTCTTCGTAATTAATGTGTATACTTTGCGCAAAACGATAAATTTCGTTACAAAAAAAAAAAAAAACAAACAAACACAAAAAGCTCAAAAAATACATCAAAAACAGACTTTGAACGCACTGTGTTGACATCATAAAATTCACGCAGATTTTTATTTAAAGAAGCGAAAATAATTTGTATTAAGAATTTTTGGAATTATCTTTAACAAAAATTGCTTCAATAAAATGTATGTTTGGCAAAAAAGAGAATAAATATCCAATTACATTTTTCTGACAACTCTATTAAGCAATGTTAATAAAAGCATTCTAAAATGGCATGTGAATATGATTTAAAGGGCGGGTCGTATGGATGATAGCTGTGTCTTTTGTATAAGCCAAAAAAGATTTTAGTTGCTCATTTCGCCATGTTTAATTGCGTTTCAATTTCCATTGATGCTAGTTATCGTAATTCCCCATGTTACGTTGAAATTCCATCTAACACAAGGTATTAAAATTGTTAGAAACGATGGAATTCAAACCAAAAGAGGCTGAAATAAAGTTCCTATTAGTTTTTCTATGAAAGAAACTATAGAAATTTCTGTTACGGTTATTAAATAGAGGGCCTCAGAGGACGAATCTTAAAGATGTCAACACAATAGCGAAGCGAAATTGTGCAAATATTTGCTGCCTACTTTTGTGCGTATGCCTTAAATTACGTCGTTGTGAACTTTGTGTTGCCTACTTTTGGCAACGTTTTCAACGCCACTTTTTTGTCGCCAAAGTGAAGCAAAGCAGACCAAATATCTCTTAAAGAAGAAAGTTGCCATTTGACTGTCTTTTGTTGTGTTTGGCAATGACGATGACAACAACGGCGTCTGCTTCTGTAAACAATATGTTCACTTTATCTTTTACAATTTCATTTATTTCGTTTGCTTTTGCGTTTTCTATACTATTTGTTTTTGTTTTTCGTTTTTTGCTATTTTGCACTTTTGCAAGACGTTCTGCTTTAATACAGTTAATGTTTTTGTGTGTAATACCCAGAAATAAATAATGAAGAAAAAGCCGCGTGAAATCTACTCAGCAACAACAACAGCAACAACAACAACAACAACAACAAAAACTTGGGCGCAAATGTGGTTTGTCTGTTTCTGACTCAAACTTCTGACTTGGGTTGTTTCGGTTGTTCGGCTTCGACTTTCTACACGCCTCGTCACATTTATTGATTAACTTTGTGTGTTTGTTGTGGTCATGAGAGTGTGTGTGTGTGTGTGTGTGAGTGTGTGTGTGTGTGTGTGTGAGTGTGTTGTCTATGTATGTGTTCGTTTGGTGTGAGCAAAATGAAAACATTGCATTACATTAGAAGTCTGCCACCAACAGATTTCCATTCGCTGAACAACATCATAAGTTGGCCACAGGCGAGTTTGTCTTAGCCCAAAACAGGCCAGCAAGGGAGAGAGAATAATGTGCCGAACAACTATAACAACTACACAGCAAATACAGCAACAACAACAACAATAGCAGCAGCAACAACAACAACAACAAGAGTGGCAACAATCTCAATAAGTAGTTTTCCGTTTTCGGTTTTGGGTTTTTGGAGTTTTCAGACACTGATAAGTTGGGATAAACTTAAACCATTTTGCGTGTTAGTTTTCGGTTGTGTGGCCAACGCAACGATGACGCGTGGCAAGGCGTGGCATGGCATGGCGTTTGTCGATAGTTGAACACTTGAATTGTTTAACATTAGGTTCGAATAATGTGAAAACATGCTGAGGCAATTGCCTTGAACCAAATGTGCAAGTGTTAAATAAAAATAATGTGGTAAGCGGGCCGGGGGGCGCTGTGCGTGTGTGCGCTAGTAAGATTTGCGCCAAAAAGGGATCTAAGACGACGTACATAAGTGTGTGTGAATTTACGCAATTGGCCATTAATGCTGAGACAAATGGAGTCATTCGCACAATCCTGAGTAGGTAATTTACAAAAACGATAAATGCCAAATGGCATTTCGAAAGGGACAAGCCTCATTGGCTTAACTTTGCAACACTAAGCGACATGGTTTCAAATTCAAAATGTACAAATAAATGCTACAAATACGCACAGCGTACAATTGAAATGAAACCACTTCACTGTTCTATGTTTATTTCAGTTTAATAGAAGCTTTACGCCGCTAACGATGAGCCAAGCCTTTGCATTCAATGAGGAACATTAGAAGTTTTGCTAAGCTAGGCAAGAATTTTGGCCATGTTGTTTAGTGTTGTTGTGCTGAGCTTGTTTTGGTACTTCAGGTGAAGTTAATAAATAGCAATTACCATCAGCGTTCACACACACCGCACTTGTCTTGCATGTGCGAGGACCGCAACAAGTCGCATAAGTTTCGGTTTGAGTTCACTTCAGTTTCGTGCAATTTACTTTGATTTTTCATATTTCTCAACGTTGTTTATGCCAAAAGTTGTTTTTGTTGCTGTTCTTCAAGCAAAGTTGCTTAGCGCACACAAAAACAACAAAAAGAAGTTATCATAATAGCGTTGCAGAATGCTACCGTAAATGACCTGACAAGCTGTGCGGTAGCGAAAACTTTCGAACTTATCACGGCTTTGAGTCCCTTCCACTAAGTTGTTGTCCTCTTTATTTCCGGTCCCTTGAGCGCATCTTTTGTTGTTTGAGTGTTGTTTCTTTTTTCTACTTTTTTAACTTGTGCCAAAGAAATGCATGCAAATGCGCGCATGAGACGTACAGCGGGGGTGTGTGAGTTAGAAGGATTGTTTGTTGTGATAACAAAGAAAAGAATTTGCTTGTTGGGTTGAGTGCCATCACCAACAATTGCGTATACTTTGTGCGTCAAAATTTATCTTAAATCATTTATGCACACATATCAGGGCAAAGCCGCAGCAGACTCACACCAACGCCATCAACATGCTTGCTACTTTGATTTCTACGCTTGTGGTCGACTTGCTTTTGGGTTGTTTTTTTTTTCTGTCGTCTCATTTTTACTTTCAGCACAATTAAAGTTCAACTTTTAAGATGCGACTTAACTTTTTTGTTTGTGTGCGTGCACTTGGCGTAAAATTACCTCTACAACAGGTTGGCACTTCTTTACCGTCTTTGCAATGCCAAGCGAACACCGTGTATGTCAGTCAGTCGGTGGGAGGTGGTGGAAGAAGCGGTTAAGAAGTGTGCGAGGAGAAAAGCCGTGTATAAAAGATAAGCATTCGCTTAATGACCGCACTAACTAAATGAGCGCTCATTTATCTCTGAAAGGCGTCTGGAATAATGCCATGAAAGATGTATTCAATGGTGGCAGCACGCCGCACACTGTAAGCCGAGCGTGAGGCGATGCGCACAAAGGCAGAGTCGGTTGACAAAGACAAGAGGCGGCGACGTTTTTGTTGTGGGCGGCAAAAGCAGTAAATGTCATTTTTAATGAACTTTTAATTAAAGCAACATAAGAACGGAAAAAACGAGGAACACAACAAGCAAAATGAAAACAAGTGAAAAATGAAAATAAGAAAATAAAAAAAAAACTGCAAAATATTCAATTTGCACATAAATTAAGCGAAGCAAAGAAAGAAAAGTTGTTTGAAGTGAAAGGATCTAAGCTTTTTGGACTTTGCTGCAGGCGTTCACTTTGAGTTGAAGGCGAAAAAGTTGCTGCTGTTGCTGCTGCCGGTGACGCTGAGGCAGAGGCAGAGGCTGAGGCTGCCGCTATTATCCTTTTACACTGAGTGTATGTAAGTGTGTTTGTGTTTGTAAACGTTTACGAAGGCCTCCAGTCAAAAAGGACACTTTGCACTAAACAAAAGCCAATTTCTATAAAATAATATAACGAAAATTTTGCTTTGAACTACAAAAGTATGCGCAAAGATGATGATAAGCACAAAGGTCTTTTTTGATAGCCGCAAAAGAGGCTCAAATTGTTTGCCAGGCAGGGCCAATAACGGGCAGGGAGGCGAAATTGTACTTGGCTTCAGCGGAAAGAAAAGAATAAATAAATAAAAATTATTTTTAACTGAAGCGTATTTTCAATATATGAAACAAAAAAAAAAACAAACAACAATGATAAAAAATGAAAAGCAAAATGTGTGTTGACAACAAACGATCAACTTTAAAATTGTGCAAGTTCAACGAAGCCGATTTGAGAACGCGTTTGATGATGTTGAAGCATCAATAAAAAAGTAAAATAAGAGTGAAATGCGCGAAAATTCGAAATGAAAACGCGTGACGAGCGCTGACAGGCAGAAATGGCACACAGACGCCTAAGAAGAAGCAGACTAAGTGAACGACGGCTGAGGGGTGAGGGGTGAGGGGCGTAGTGTTGGCAAACAGAAGCTATTGTCGGAAGGGAAACAGAATGCGTTGTTGATGATGATGTGTTTCGCTTGCGGTGTCAATGTTTTTCACCATTGTTGTTGTTGCTGTTGTTGTTGTCGCTGTACTGTTTGCCATTTGTTGACAAGCAGGCAACAACAAAAAAAATGTATATACTTATATATAAAAATGAAATAACCAAAAATGAAAACAGCGAAAGGCAAAGAACGAAAAAGCGCAGGAAGTTGGAATGAGAATTTCAATGGCATTGAAAAGGAAGCGCCAATTGAGAAAGTGTTGAAAGGCAAGTCAAGGCGAGCAGACAACAAAAGGAGCCGAAATAAAAAGCAAATTCAAATTCCATTGAAGCCTGCAGCCAACGCGTTGTGCGGCGATGAAAGAGCAGCTGAGTGGAGCGTGTTACTAATGTCCTGTTCATTGACCAAAATTAACTTTGTACGAACACAAAATTTGGACAAAAATATGAGATAAAAAAAAAAGACAAGTTGACAAGAAAAATGCGCAAAAGCAAAGTAAAGTTTTAAATTGAGTGCGGTTCTTAGTTTAAATGCTCACAAATTAATGCGACTTTTCAATTTTTGAGCTGCCTAAAAGTATGCTGCGTTCTGCGATTTACTTTATGCTTGCGGTTAATGTTTTGATCCGTTTTGTTTAGCAACGCTCGCACCCAAGGGATAGCAAAGAAAGATTGCAGAAAATTTATTTAAAAAAAAAAACCAAGCCGCAGACAAAGGCGAAGGTCTTAAAGTGGCTTGTAGTGTTCAAATTAGCTAAGTTTTGTTACTGCTTAATTTGCAATAAATTTTGCTTGAGACCAGCAACGAGGAGACGTGGCAAACGCACCGAGAACGACGGAGATAAAGGTCATAGTTTCATAGAACACTTTGGCAGTATTTTTCAAAACAAATTTATTGATGATGATGAGGATGATGATGGTGTGCATGTTGCGTACAAGCGTACGAGCTTCAAACGCTTTAATGTTGATGTTGGCAAGACGTTAGAAAGGACAAAGTGGCTGCTTGGCTGCTTGGCTGACTAGCTGTTCAGGCTATTCTGTCTGTCTGCTTGTCCGCACAAATTGAAATAAATTACTAGCATGGCTTGCATGGCAAAGTAGAGGCGGTAACCGGAGTATATTTTGAGTGACCAAAAGGTAATTTACATGCGCAGCGCAGTTAGTGCAGAACTTGTAAAGCACACTCACACACACACACACACACACATAACCATTATGTAAGCTTTTGCATAGGTGTTTCCACTCTACACTCGTACTCATACAATTCAGACTCACCACAACCATGCTCTTGTTCTTGACGAGCATATCGAGATAACGACAGCTCAACATTGTCTGATTGCATCCTGTGTGCACGGGACAAAATTGTTGCATAATCATTTCCTCGGACATTTCATGATTCGCAACGGCCAATTTGAGTCCAGTCGGGTCGTGTCCAATGGCATAGCAGAAGAGCACTATCTGCACCACCGGCAGGCCAACAATGAACAACATGATGCTGCAAATAAAGTTAAACAAACGTTAACTAACAACAAATTTCAAGCCACAAAAATTGAAACTCACCCAACGTTGCGCATCATCCAAAGGAAGTTCTTCCAAATGAGCGCATGCAAATGATTCGAGCGCATCACGTGCATGTTGTACCAGAATGAACGTGAAATCTCCTGCTCTGGCGGCAGTGGCGGCGCTACGGGTGCGGCGCTTGTGATGGGATCACGTGCAGCCGACGACATGGAAATATTGTCGCCGAACTCGCCCGAAATCTCGGCGGCATGTTGCTCATCGGACATGTCGAGCGCAGGATTCGAAATTGCCGGCACGGTCACTTGTTCAACGATCTCCTGCGCAATCGAGGAGCGTCGACGTTTGCCCATGTTCTGCAACACGGACAGCTTGAGAAAGACGTCCTCCAGCGAGTCGGCGTTGTACTGCCGACGTAGATAGTCGGGCGATTCCTCGGCAAGCATCTTGCCGCCGCGCAGCAAGCCAATCTGCAATAAGTGAAAGAAAGTGTGTAAAATAAGTGTTGGCAAACACATCGATTAGTTTAAGTTTTAACGCGACAGTTGGGTTAGCAAATTGATTTGAGTGCTTTGGTCTCAACACATACGCTGCGTGCGTCTGCTGTCTGCGCAGTAACGTGAAGTGCCGCAAAGTCAATTAAACTTTCGACTTCGCTCTGGGCGCGGCACACGTCGCAAGAGGACTAAGCCGCATCAGCCGGCACGTTGACAGTTGCATAAAGTTTCCTCTGGCCTGCCTGCCTTTGGCCTTTGTCAGCCATGCCGAAGTTGCGTCACTTCCTCTTATATTTTGTTGCAAACACACGACAAACGTTATAGCTTTTCGGTCAATAGCAAAATTATGCACATCCTTTTCGAGCAGACTTGCACAGACATTGTCGCTTACATGGCCTTTACTCTCGGCTTGATTGTCGAAAAACTTTTATTTGACTCGTACTCGCACTCGCACTTGTCTGCTGCGTCCTGGCCTTCTGCGTTGTCCTTTTGCTAACAAAACTTTTGCGTATGTGTCAATAAGACAGCAAGCGTTTGTTGAATGTCATTTCGTCATCTCTTCATGTCTTCATGTTGTCATGTCGTTGTCGTTGTCCTTATTTTGTTGGCTTTACTGTGGCCACGAAACGTGCAGAAATTAAGTTAATTGATTTCTGTTCAGACGCGGCACATGACCAGGCATACTGACAAACATATTAAGTATACTGCCACCGCCCATGCTCGCCTCAGCCTGCCAACCAGTCGTTCTGGCATGCTGTTACTTATTGACTGACAGACCGACTGACGGGCGGACGGACGGACAGCCTGACTTGCTGACCAAGTTGAGCGCAAACTTTTTCATCGCTCTCACACACCGCCCGCGCGAATTATATACACTTGATGATGGCTTCATTAGGCATGCACACGCAGTGTTGAATCTGCTGACAAGACGAGGTAAGCTGCTTGCCAAGGTGGCTGGTGGGTGTCTTTGAATCCTATAATAAATAGGCTTGCATAGTTTGGCAACTTTCAGCATCTTTTCGGCTTAAGCGTGTACGGAAATCGTCGATTTCCGCAAACGCCTGAGATTTTCGATTTGATTTGAAGAAGACGCAAGTCGCAAGTCGTAGTCGCAGTAGGTGGCTGGTGGTGTGTTAGTGTGCAGAGCAGTGCTTGAACGTGTTCGGCAACTTTCTGCTGAACAGAAAAGCCAATTACAGTCTTAATTGAATATCAATACGAAAATAAATTAAGAAGTCGCTTGCTTGCTTAATGCGTTTTTCGCGCTTGTGCTTTGTGCAATTCGTTTCAAAGCAACGCATGCCATTGAGAGACTCAATGCATTAAGTCTTGTGTGCGTATCTCGTGCATAATAACTCAAAGTTAATACGAAATTTGTGTGCCTTGCGTTCAAAGACAGGAAATTGGAAATGCATAAAAAACGTCAGGATATTAAAATGCGAAGCTTTTTCCTGCACAATGATGCACAATCTCATCATGTAACATGCTTGCGTCGTGTCGAGGTCATCCGCAGCAGCAGCAGCAGCAGCCGGAAAAAGTGCACAGATTTGTTGCAACATAGGGCGGGGCATGTGCGGTTGTTGACGCATTACTGAAGTGCCTTTTTGGGCTGCCCGACTCTGTTACTGCTTTGTGTCGCATTTGCATTACAAGTTGCAAAATATTTTACACAGAATATTGTTGATTTTTTTATTCATTTATTTTTTCACTTGCTGATGGCATGTTGTATGTCCATTTCGGTGGGCATGACTCGTTGTATTTTTTATTATTTAATTTTTTTTCCTTGGCAAAGTCGTCGTTTGAGTCTGTTTTCTAACAAAGCACTATAGCTGTGCTGTGTTAAATTTGAAATCCACAGCGAGAAATTCATGAAACTCGCACTTTGCAACGATACAACGATCGCGTTTATGTTCGGAAAGTATGCTTGGAAAATGCGAACAGTTCCTCGAGTATAAAAAAAATGCGCTATATCATATTTATCGTTCATGTATCCATCACGCTCGAATTTCTATCACGGGCGTATTCAATATAATTTTTTTTAAACGTTCAACGTTATACAATATGACCAATGAGTTGATTATTTTACTGTGTAACTTTTTGCGATGCATGCTTTATGACGAAACGTAGAAACTTTTGCTCGGCAACTATGTGACTGGCACAAAAAACTACCTTGTTATTTGTAATCATTTAAGTGTGCTTCAACAATGCAGGACACAACTGGTCGAGTGCTTTGACTTTGCCTCGAATCCGCCATTTTCTAAAGGGAACAAGAGCGCAATTTTTTTGGTCTGATGGTCTTGCGCTCGATCTTTCAACCCCTCTCTCTGTCAGTCTGTCTGTCTGTCGGTCTGTACATTCGTTTGTGCATCATTCTCTGTTTAACTGCAGTGCAGCATGAAGTAGTTTCAATTTGCAGTCACTATAGAACCTTCTCTTCCCCAATTCGCAGCGTTGTTCCATTCTGCTGGCACTTCCGCTTCTCTTTAAAACAGCGCGTCATTTTGAATTGTTGACTGACATGCAGCGTTGCCACCAGAAACAAAAAAATAGCATGAAATAATAATGAAAACAAAGGAAAAGAAATTGTAATGTCAACGCTGCGCCACACATGGGAAATAGTGAGAAAGAAAAAATTGAATGCCCCAATTCGCGTTTCTATCCTTCGCAGTGTCATGTAGCTGCCTCTCTCCCTTCTCGTTCGTGCGGCGTCCTTAGCTATTTCTAGTCGCTGGCTGCGCTAATAAATGAAATCAGGGACCGTAACATTATTTGATGGATATATTGTTACTTTTTGTCTCACATGTCTTCTTGCGCTTCGTTTCAATTCTCTGCCCCCCACGCATTTCCTCTTTTTGTTGGCCACGAATTTGTGTTATGCTTTGTTCTTCGCTTGCCGTGAAATTTGTATTTTTTGTTAGAATTTTTCTTCTTGTCTGTTTTTAAATTCGTTGATTTTATTTTTTGGTTTCATAGTTTTGCTTTTGCTCAGTTTCATTGTCGCTTTTAATGTCTGTTTTTGGCATTCCCCTCCTCGCCGCCAGCACTGGTCGCTGGCGCCATGCACACATGATGAAACTTGACCGACAACATGTTTGTAGCGTAATTTTCCGCATGCTGCTTTTAATCGCATGGCCACACACATACACACACACACACACACACACACACACACACACACACACACACACACACACACACACACACACACACACACACACACGCCCGCAAAAGCGAACATTTAAATAATTGCTGCCGAGTCATTTGATGGAAAGTGCTCTTGAAATTAACATGAAACCATCATTTTGCGTTTGTATACGCAATCCACAACGCGTCCGAACTTTCAGCTGGTCTAACAGCCTCCCTGCCGCCCTGCCTGCTCGCTTGTCCGCCTGCCTGTTGATGCTATTGATGTGCTGATTGCTTGTTGCTGTTGTTGTGTTGTTGTTGTGTTGGTTAAAACGGCGTATTGAATGTACGAATTTGGCATGTATGAACAAACATCAAAGCTTTGATTTGATTGAAATTTTAATGACAAGCTGTGCGTTCATTTCACTTACACATATGCTCAGCTCTTTGTTGCGTGTATTAACAGCGCATATTTTGCTGCTCATACGTCGCCTTTGACCGTCATATTGTATGGCATACATAAAGTGATGGGACATTAATAACGGTTTGGAGTTACTGCTTGTCAGTTTCATCAATTTATATTTATATTTGTGTATTCCGTTTTCAAGTGATCAAGCAACTCATAAATGTATTGAAGTATCTTGCTGCGCTGTAAAGTATGCTACATGAATTTCTACAAGTTTATAGTTGACAGGGGCGTGTAATTGGCTTGTCAGGCATGTTGGTCATTTCATGGACTCAAACACACACACACACACACACGCTTTAAAGTCTCAATGAAAGCCATAGACAATTTATAGCAGCACATCAAATACTTTAGCATTTATTGGAAAACTCAGCAGACACGAGAGGAGTCTAAGCACTGAAACACCCCAAGGACTCATCACACTGTCGCATCGGCAGAGGCGTGACAGCCCGGCAGCATTACTGCAGCTTAAAGCATACGCAGTGCTTCAGGCGAGTTTTTGTTTTTTTTTTTTTATTTCTAGACCATTTTTTCTCTTTTTTCACATTCAGATTTTTGTTGAGTCAACAGAAAAAATTTTGTGGTTAAAATTCACTGACATCACTGCAAGAGCAGCACATGCACGACGGGGCGTCCAAGTCGCTTGTTGCGGCATACGGCAGCGACAGCGGCGGGCGCAGAAGTTTAGTCGGTTAAAAACAAAAAGAAGAAATAAAATAAAAAAATGGCGTCCAGCAATTCTTTTTTTTCTTGTATTACGTTTTTTGCTGAGTGACGTGCAGAATTGAGCAAAGGCGTCGACGCAAAAAAGCAAAAATAAAAGAAAAACGAAAAAAATCTAGAAGTACACAAATGAAAAGAAGAAGTGACAAAGCTGAAAAAGCAATTTGCTGCCAGGATAATAGTCGGTTCAAGCGAAAGCGTCGTGCTCATCGGTGTTGTTGTTGTTGTTGGTGTTGTCCTTTTGCTGCCTGACTGACTGGCGGATTGTGTGTGTGTGAGTTGTGCTTGAGCGACTACAAGTTCATGTCAGTTGTGTTGAGCACTGTCGGAAGCTAACACGTGTTCAATATGAGCAATTAAACACTGTCACCAAAGGCGCACGTTTTAAGAGCATTGCAGCAGCAGAGAAGGAGGAAGAGATAGAAGTGAAGTGAAGGGAAGGGAAGAAAAGTCATGGCGCTTAGTGGGTGTGTGCGATACCCTCATGGTTGGTTTGTTGAACATAAAGGAAAAAGAAATATCTGCAAATGCACAGTGACCACTAAGACTTGTGTGTGTGTGTGTGTGTGTCTCTCTGTTGACGACTAAATGCAAGTTTTTGGTCAAATGAGCACAGAAACATCAATACAAAGCATTCTTTTCTTTTTTTTGAAGCATGCATTCTTTCATTTTGCTTTTTTGAGAGTTTTTCTGGATCAAGTTTCAGCTGATTGTGTGCACGTGCACACTCTTGGTCAAGCTAAGACCATGGCTAACGTTTATATTTGCTTTGCTTTAAGCGGTTACATACGTCATTACAACACAAAAATTGAGCTCAAAGACAACAGTTTTTTAGTAGGGATAAAAATGGAGTTAGTAAAAACTTTAATTTATTTCACTTTATGTTTGGAGTTATTACTATAGAAAGAAATATATGATCCATAACACTGAAAATGAAAGGTTGGTCCACGCTGGATATGTTCACTAAGGAGTCGAATACATTGTACCCTGAAGACATAACACAATATTGGTCAAAATCTGGAGAAAATAGCTAAAAAAATTAGGAATTTATAAAAAATGTCGATTGCTTGTTTTTGACGGCCATTAGAGTGAGGCATGCAGAAACAATTTTTTAAAATCGTATCTTTTGTAGTTTTGGAGATACAACAGTTTTGAGAAAACGTTTTAAGGAGAATACTAACTTAGTCTTCACACACATTTTCATGTTTATATTTTTTATCTAGTGGTGCTGGTTAGACGGGAAGGAGTGGGTGTGGCACAAAACGATTCAAACGGCTGCCGAGCATCACGAGTCTACCCTTCAAATTTTAAGTCCCTAGCTCTTATAGCTTTCAAGAGAAATTGGTAAGGACGGACTGACAGTCAGACGGAAAAACGGACGAGCATAGCTCAATCAATTTCTCTTGTCTATTTATATCGTATTGTATAACTTCTCTGCGTTAAATACTTATACTCTCAAAGAAACTTAATGAACCTCGGTTAACAGTGTGAACAGTAACAAAAATGCTTTCACGCCATAAATTTTACACTTTAATTATATTTATAAAATCTTCTTCAACAGACTTTAAAGTCTTACTAGAGCAGAAAATGATTCGCAGTATTTACAAAAAAATAGTTTCAAAAATAATTAAACAAATTTCTGAAATTTAAAAATATACTTTCGAAATATTTTCTTTTAAATGCCATTGCATCAGTTTTGTGCTTAAAATTTTTTAAATGTAGAATGCTGCAATTTTCTATTTTTCCAATAGAAAATACAATAAAAAAATGTTCCTTAAGTAAACATTTGATAGATTATTTTCTATTTGAAATTCAATTTTCGGTTGAATTGATTTTGATTTGTGTCTTTTAACGTTAAAAGAGTCTTTCATGTGTTGTATTGTTTGGCTTTTCATTTTTAAAGGATTTCATAAATTTTAAATTCGCATTAAACTCACATTTCATCTGTTGGGCAGACATAAAAGCTTACACATTCGCATTCTTATGACTTCTTTTTTCCATCGCCTTTACCTTTTTTTACGGCACTTTGTATTGATTATCGGTCGCTTTTTTGCGTGCATGGAGTTTTATATTTTATTGACTGTTCTTTGTTTGTTTGTTTGTTTTTTTACTATGCGCGCTTCGAACAACTCAAACTCAAACCAAAAGCAGAAACTTTTTGCTCAAACGTATTTCAATTGCTGACAGTGATTTTGTTTATTGGCCATAACTCTTTACCGCAATCGAGCGACGCAACGGCGAAGCGTCAACTCAGATTTGAGTTATGTTGGTCTGCGTGCGTTTGCGTGTGTATGAGTGTGTATGCTGGGGTGTGTGGGAGGACACACGCTTAGGTCTGTTTGTGTTTGTGCTGAGAAAACCAAGAACAAGGCAAAAAAAATGACATCGGCCATAAGAGCACAAGGCGGCGGTGGAGGCTTTTGTTGTTTTGCCTGTATTAAAATGCCGCAGGACACTGGCGTAGAGGACATTTCCATTCTTTTTTGTTGCTTTCCGTTTTGCGTTTTTTTGTTCTAAGCTTTGCTGGTTTTGTTTATCATACGGCGATTTTATGTGTGTCTCCGTGTACGTGAGTGCGTCGCCATTTGTTTGTTCTTCTCATGTGTGTGAACAAAAGTGAGTGTCCTGCGTAGGAGTGTGTGTATGTGTGCAAGTATGTTTGACCATTGTCACGGTTTATTTGTGCCATGCTAGATTTTATTCGCTTCCATTTGAGTCGTCGTCGCTGTTGTGCTTCATTGTTCGCGCGTGCTAATGTTTCTATGGCATGAGCGCCTACGCCACCTGCTCAGCTCTGCTCAGCTCAGCTGTCATGCTGCTGTTTGTTAGCTGCCGCGCGCATTCGCTTGACAATGTCATAGTCGTCGTTGGTTGGTGTTGATTATTGGACGCCTTTATTTGTCATCTTAGTTATTTGCTCGTTGCTCGCCAAGCACTCGCGTTCTATGCACACACACAAAAAACACACACACGCACACATATAAATAAATCTGTAGTAAATTTTCAATGTGTCTTTCGGAAATGCCTCGTAAATCGTGCCACGGTCATAGGTCACAGTCACGCAGTAATATTTTTTGCAACGACGACCATGTCAAGCACTCTCATACATGGGCATTGCACAGATTTAACTTGCGCGCTCTTACATACGAATTCAGTTGCATGCAGGATATGAAATTCACCGGTGTTGCTAGCGAGCCGCCTAGCAAAGTGGTCAGGAAGCACTTGGCCTGCTTGTCAACATGCGTCGGCCATGATAAGCCGGCCGAGCGATCATCATGGTCTGCGTCTGTGTTGTGCTCCCGTCCATTGGCTGACTAAGTTGAACTTTCACCTTGCGGCGTCATTTTAATGTTACTTATACGCCCTGCTCAATGGCTCACTGGCCCGCTCAATGGTCACCGCACTGCTCTGCTCATCGTCATGTTTGCGTCGTATCATATTATTACTATCTTTTGTCTACAAAATGCGCGCCACACATGTGACTTTTGTGACAATAAATCACATGCAAACAATAATAAACAAAAGCTGTAAGGGCGGCTTACATGCTTACACATACTCACACTCTCACACACACTAACACACACTTACGCATGCATAAGCTGCGTAGAGCGACAGCGCCATATTTTATGCCATAGACAGCCAACGAGCCAAAGCTTTTTTTCACTTTCTTGCCATCTTTTTGCGAGTCATGGCTTTAGTGATATGCATGTAAGTGTGTGTGTGCGTGTGTGTTTGTTTGTGCGTCTATTATAATCCGTTTGTTATACACTCAAAGAGTAGAACGATGTATGTTGACGACTGTCAAAAGTGTCGAACTACTTTTGTGCAGGGTTGGTGAGGAGTTTGGGGTTATTCATGAGAGAGAAAACACTTAAGCCGGCCATGGCTCTAGTCGTCTTAATAACTAAAAAAAAACTTACCATATGAGCCTGTGCACATTCGTCGATGTAATGCGTGGTGATTATCACAGTTGTGTGTCCATTTTTCGTGATGTCCACCAGATGATCCCAGATGCTGTTGGATTTAAAATAGAAGTTGAAAAAGATAAAAAAAACGATATGTGAAAAAAGTGTAAAGTGACTTTAAGTACAACAAATAAATATATTTAATGTTAGCTTAGCCAAGGCAGTTTTACACCTGAGTTGAGTCTGCGTGCGAGTCTCTACCGCAGCGCAATTGTGGTTGCTTTAAGTCTATCAGAGTTTCCATAAATTGTGCTCACCTCTGTCGCAAAACGGGATCCACGCCCACTGTCGGCTCGTCGAGTATGAGCAGCTCGGGCTCGTGCAGCAGCGCGACCGCCAAACTCATGCGTCGCTGTTGGCCGCCACTTAGATTCTTAACGAATTTCGAGCCGTTCGGCATGTTAAGCAGACGCAGCAGAAACTCTGTGCGGTCTTCAATGTCGCTGCGTGATAAGGCGGCAATAATGCCGAAATAGATTAAAGTTTCGCGCATTGTGAATTCGCCATACAATGCGACTTCCTGTGGTCAGCGTGTTCAGAAACCAAAGAGAAGAGACAAGAGTAAACGAGCATTTATCAAACATTGATTGTTGTTGTTTGTATTTGTGTGTATATGTGTGTGTATATGTGTGTGTGTGTGTGTGTGAGAGTGTGTGTGTGAGTGTGCTTCTGTGTAACGGCATGCAAGTATGTGCCTTTAATTTCATTTGATTTTGCAGTAAATGTTGTGCAAATGCTTATGAAAAAAACTGTTGCCTACTTTAGTGGGCCAAAAAGCCAAAAGCGTGTTTTGTTTTTGTCGATTTGAGGCGCCAGCCGTGTTCTTATTTGCATCGTTTTTTTTACATTTAGTCTGTCTGTCTGTCGTTTTTCGGACATTTTACCCATCGTTTTGGGAATTAAAATATTATTGCACTTTGTTGAAATTAAAAGTTTGTGTAACGTGCTCAGACGCGATGTTTAAAAACTTTCTGTATTCGTGCATGCACAGATATGTATTTTTTTGTGGTTTTCGTTGCTTTTGTAACTGTCGTTGTCGGCGTTCTTTTTAGTTTTATTACTTTTATTTAATTTGGTTTGCGTTCGCATAACAGTGGCGGCTTTATTTGTATTGCGCTTCGGCAACCGCGAAGCAAATTGCTTGTTACTTGCATGCCACACATGTCTGTTAAAGTTGAATGCTTTCACGCTTGTGTAAGTGTGTGTCAGTGTGTGAGTGTGTGTGTGTATGGTTTTTAAACTCACCTGTGGCATATAGCCAATTCTAGGACCTGGTACGCCGGAACCAGGAGAGCCCGGCCGTCCACCAAGCACCCAGATCTCGCCCGAGTTGAGACGTCTGCGTCCGACCATGCATGAGAGTAAAGTTGTCTTGCCGCAGCCAGAAGCGCCCAGTAGGCCATAACTGTAACGAAACGAAGTGGAAGGAGCAACCAAAAGTTTTAGTAAAATCCGTTGTAATCATACTTTTTAAGTAAGAATGTGTGTGTGTAGCAGAAATGCGCTTGTATTGGTGTTGGTAAACGTAGCGCTTTTCACTCTTTCGCTGCCCCGTTTAACTTGAGTGCTATAAAACGCCACATGAGCAGACAGCAATGCACATCTGTACAGAGGATGCGGCTAAAGTGTAAGAACAAGAGCTTCGGGTGTAAGGCATGCCATACTCATACACACACCCAAGCACATATAAACACACACACATACATTAATGCAGACGGCCATAAAAAGCATCAGGTGAAAAATCAACTGTGAATAGTTTTGAAAATACATATTCAGGAAAAACTTTATTTTGCTAAGCGTTCAAGTCGGGCATGAGTGGTGGAGAGCATGCCTTCTATATTTAGCGAATGTTTTTTACAACTCACACGTGCTCATACAAGAGTGTGCATTTGTGGTCGTGTCTATTCATTTAAAGGGCGAAATTTACATCGCGTTCGTCGCGCATTTTTGGAATTTGTTGGTCTGGAAGTGTGTATGAAATGCTTTGAATGCTTGAAAGCAGCAAAAAAAATAAGTAAAAGTTGAACTTGTGGCAACGCTTAAGTCTATAAAAAGAAAAAAAAAGTAAACCGCCTTTTTTACGTTGCTTAAAAAGGCACAAGAAAAGGCAAATTTATTTACTCGTTTGGTATGCGGTTTTGCCTCAAAGCCGTGTGAGAAGCCGAAAGCGTTTAAGTACAACGAATCAGAATTGCCTTCATTTGGCTTAAAAGCTTCACTTGACTTTCTTTTTGTGAAATTCAAAACGAGTTTTTTTCCATTGCGTTTCGTTAAATGAACACAAAAGGTTGATTGATTATGTCAAATGTTGGCGGACAGTTGCGTCAATGTGTGCGTGCGTAGAATTTAATTGCTAATTAATTGTCACACCAACCCACAGACACAGGCATATTGACACACTGACGCGCAATTACATGTATAGTTGGGCATTGATTGTAGCCTTTGTCAACGGTCGAATGCTGTCAATTTTAATTAAAGTGACCTCAGTCCACTTTGCCAACGTGCAAGTGCAATAAAATTATAGACTAATATTGAAATTCATGTTGTTGTTGAGCCTCGACTTTGCACTTGACTTTAGTAATTACTTTGCTCGCTTCGCTTTGCATTGGCCAGGTAGACCGCTTGCTTCTGGCCTGGCTTGGCTTGGCCACTGCCTGGCACATCAATTATTGCTTACTTAATGATATTTTAATTGTCATGTTGTTAGGTTGCGGCTTCTGCTTAGTCACCATATTTAGTGGCAGATAAATTACAAAGTGCAGCATTGTAAAGGGGCGAAAGTTGCTAACCAACCAACCAACCAACTGCGTGTAATTTGCGTCATATTGACTTAGCAGTGAGCGAGAGACAAGCAAAAGTTGAAACGAGACAATTTGCTTATAAATATTTGCATTATTTCTCTGGTTCACTTGACGTATACGCAATTTTTGCACAAAGGTTAGAGATTAATTTAGTGCACTTTGAGCTTCATTCATACGTAAATAAATATTTAATAATTAAATTTGTTATTACAAAAAGTTATAAAATATCAAATCGTATCAAAACAAAACGACTGAGGCGGCAAATTATAAGTTTAGTGGCTGAAAGAGGCATGAAAATATCTGTTCAAGTGTAAAATGGAAATTTACCAAAACAATTAATTGCTTAGCAGTTAAATAGATAGTTTACTTAGGCCAAAAAATGTTGTGTGAGACAAAAGAAACGTTTTATGATTGAAGATTGGGCATGATCGTTTTCATTTGGTCTTATCTTAGATAATAGAAACGGTGTAGTTTCAAGTACATGCGACTTGTGTGAGCTCAACAAATGCGTGGTTGTCTTAGCTGACCGTTTGAATAAAGGGAGTAATAACAATAATAATATATTTTACCATCGCTCTGCGAGTTTTAGTAAATTTTGTTCGTCTTTTTGTTCATTGAGTATATTTTCAACATGAACTTCTCTTAATTGCCAACGTTAAAGGTTATAATTTTATACATCTTAATACGCTTGTCTTGAAATAATTCAGATGAAATTTCAGCCAGAAAGTCTCACAACTTATCTCTTTGGAGCTCTATTTAGATATCAAGGTCTTAAAAGGCTGAGTGCGTGTGTGAACTTCAAAGATTTGTAATTACAATGAAAGAAGTTAAGCACGCAACACTTTAGTAAACAACTAAATAGCTTGTTGTATGAACTTAAATGCATAGCCCAAAAGCAATACACAGAACGATGACGTCAAATGTAAGCGAATACAATGAATGCATGGTTCACATAGTTTTTGAAGAATTATTAGTTAACCCTTTGCGCATGAATTGCATGCTATGCCATATCTATGAGCATGACACGAACAAACAAATAAAGCAAAGCAAAGCGAAGCATAACAGAATAGTATAGAACAAACTAAAATAGAATAGAATGAAATGAAACAGTTTCGGTTACAGACTCAAGTTGGAATATTTTGGTAGGAGAGTGGTGGCGAGAGGAGAGGAGAGTAGAGCAGTGCAGAGCGAAGACAATCACGGCTTTTGATGGAATGAATGTGGAAGCAAACATCTGTCTATTTTAATTTGCTACAGACGCACACAACGAACAAGTGAATGTGTGCATGTGTGTGTGTGTGTGTGAGTGTGAGTGCGCATGAATGTATGAAATGTGCACAAATGAAACAATGCAACACTCACTAAACTCGCAGTATGTTTGTTGAACCCATGGCTGTGTGTGTGTGTGTGTGTTTGTGTGTAAGCATTTTTCGCAAAGTATTTTTTACGGTCAAAACAAAAAGTAAATATTTGGTCGAAGCATTGCCGAGCGCCCCAAACTAGACGATCTCCAATTTTCAATCTGAAACACTGAAGAAGAGACAAGAAAAAATAGATCCAGTTACATTTATGCATTTTTGTTGTTGTTGTTGTTATAGAGCCAAGCCACAGCATTGCATCGTGTGCAAACTGTTCGCCCTCACCCTTGCCCGCCCCTAACGCTTCACTACTCCTAATATGCTCAGAGCGTCCCAAATGTGCATTGGCAACGCAGCGAAGCATACTTTTAGGTGGCAACAAAAGCATCAACTCGAGTCTAATGGCGAATGCCGAATTGTAAAGTACGTGTGTATGCGTGTGTGTGTGTGTGTGTGTGCTTGTGTGTGTGTGTGTGGTGTTAGGGCATTAGTGTCTGTTGCTTGTTGTCTTTGGCATGTCTCACATTCGCCGCTCTCCGTTTTTTCGGTCTAAAAGTCACTTTTTTGTTGTTGTTTTTTTTTTTTTGCTATTTTTTTTTTTTTTCATTTATTTGTGTAACTTTACTATTCAACTTGTTTTTTCCACTGAAGTTATTTTTTCTTAATTTTTTTCTCGAATTGTTTTGTCTTCTTGCTATTGTTTTGTGCTTCACTCACTTACACATACAGACACAGAACACATACGCACACACTCAAACGTAGAAGCGCAAGCAAAAAAAGGCTGTTTTTAGACTAATATTTTTTAATAGACATATGAGCAGAGACAGCAACGAAATGTTGCAAGTTGCGTTATTATTTAAACCTCTTTAGTTTGGCTTGCTTTTGTTATTTCTCTCCGTCGGTCGCCCAACCTCTGGAGACGAACGTGCGCCTTCAACCAAACACCGCAATCCGAGTTCGAGTTTGTGTTTTGTGCTTTTTTAATTAAGTTAGACTTGTGTGCCTTTTGATGTTTAGTGTTGTTGCTGCCACTACCCGCACTGCCCGCACTGCCTAGCAGAGTCACTCAATTTGCGGCATTGTGGTTGGGCTCAAGCTCAAACAGAAAAACCATAATGAAAACGACAAGCAGAAAAAATAAGTGAAGAAAAAATTATACGAAAAAAACAAAAATAGTTGCACAAAGTCTGTGAGTGGTTTATTAAAATGGCAACACAGCAAAATAGATTTTGGCGCACTTCAAAGTCAGTTCGGTGTTTGTTTGTGTTTGTGTTTGCTTTGCATTTGTGGCATTTGAGGCATTTACTTTGTGTACTTCTCTCTCACTCTCACCCCTGGCACACTCACTGACACTACGTCTTTGACATGTTGCGCAGTGCAAATAACTTTGGCTAACTTTTGTCCGACATTGAATTTGTGCAACGCTAACCAAGCAAAACCGCCGTCGACAAAATAAATGAAAGATGCCACAAAAGTAATATTAAGTAAAAGGCACTAATACAATCGCGTAGCGCACTGTGATTGGCAAGGCATGGAAAAAGTCCCGTGATTGTATTAGTGCAGCAAATCCGCAGCAGGCAAACATAGACGGCCAATGTTGGCCAACCAAAATGTCAAAACTGAAATTGTGAGTTTTTTCCATCTTCGCTTCGTTAAGCACAATTTTTATATGTCAATTTGCAAGTTTCATTTTAAACAGACTTCCAACAAAGTTTCGTCTCTGCACTTTTGATAATATTTTGGTCAACGTTGCGTATGCGCAATGTGCAAGCCATTTTTCGCGAGTGTCGCCTGAAATTATGCTTCGTTTTCTCGTTTCTTTTTTTCATGTTACTCTTGGCTTGTCAAATACAGTCGCAAACTTATGAAGCGCAAAATTCAAACAAACGACTAACTTCCCATTGGGCAGACTCTTTTGCTATTGTCTGCATGACACTGCAGCCTTCCCCCTTCGCCCTACCCCACGCTGTGCTCGGCACCGCTTAGCCTTGCGGGCATTTCCAAACCAATTACAAATGTTAAACTTGTGCGTATAAAAGCAGTGAGCGTAAAGCTTGTCGGTTGAAGTGAAATCATTGCTTGGGCCCTGAAAAATACTGCATTTATTAATCTTGTAGTAATGCGCGCACAAAAGTAGCAGTAAGGCAACAACAACAACAGCAACAACAACAACGGCAAACAACAAACAATACACAATGAATCAGCGCAGAATGAGTGTTGGTCTCAGTACGGGTGTGGGGTGCGGCAAGGACTGGTCTTGGGCATTAAGAACGAAGCATGAATGCGGCAAAAACAAAAGCCATACAGCATAATTAAAAGTAAGTTTGCAACACGACTGCTGGGCAAAGCCAACGCTCAGCTGATGTGGCTGCGGCTGAGGCTGAGGCTGCCCTTGTTGCTGCTGTTGCTGCTGATGATGTCGAACACAAAAGATTGCCATTTTGCCATTGCTCATACGCTGATTGTGCTCGGCATGGCATCAGCGCACTTTTCGCTTGCTGCTTCAGCTGTTGGACGCATTGTCTGTCTGTGCGGTCCACTGGCTGACTGCCTTACTAGCTGCCAGGCTGTCTGCTACGATTTGTTGTTCGAACAACGATTGGCACACAACTTGTAATTATGTTGCAATAACTTTGTGGCGCTCGATGCCAGAACGGAGCAAAGCTGTGAAGCTTCTTGGCGCGTGTTATAAAATATGTTCAACAACACTTACAACACACACACACACAAACACATACACAGACAATCGCATAAATTCAACGACAGACAATGGACGACTGATTAGTTCTGAATTTACTGCTGATTAAGATACTTGCAGAAACTGTACGGAAACTAAGCTAAGCTGAATGAGTCTGAAGCGCAAGTTGAAGCCACAATGAACTCAACTCAACGCAACTCGACTCAACTCAACTCAACTCAGTTCAATTGAGCTGCGCTGAATGAGCGAACTTTTTGCAGCACAAAAAAAAAAAAAGAAATAAAGAAAAAATGAAAAAGTTTCGTTGTTGTTTAACGCTTTTGTGCTTGTGTGTGTGCCTGTGTGTGTGCCGGTGTGTGTGTGCCTGTGTATATGAGTTTTTGTTTGTTAAACTTTTATGTTGAATTGGCAGTTTATGAAAAATTCAAGGACAAAGCAAATAGAAAGAGACGGAAATAGAATATGCTGTTGAAAGTTTTATTACGAAGCGCAACAGCAAAATGTGCTGAACAAGCGTTGCTCATTAGTTTTGACGTTGGCCAACACAGCATGGCCACCAACAGCACGACTGATGACAATGCTGACAGCTGACGGCTGACGGCTTCTGTTGTTTGCTTAAGCGCGAATGCGAACGTCCTTTGAGGCATTTGTACACGTACCGAAAAGCAATATCAAAAGTGCACTGCCACCGAACAACCGAAGAGCGCTTAATGAAATGCAAAGCACATGCCGAAGCACAAAGCAACAAAACAAACAGATGTCGAAGAACAAGTAGAAGAAGAGTAGAAGTAGAAAGAAAACGATGACAACAAATAGAGTGACCGTGGGCGGTGGGGAAATGAGACTCTGAGGCTTTGCTGTTGCAGGAAGGGTGCATGAAAAATTAACGCGCGTCTGTGAAACATTAAAAGAAATCCAAGCCTAATTGGACCTTAGCTTAATTAGCGCTTAAACCAAGCAAGCGCAAATGTTTGACTACACGGACTCGGTGGGTTGGCCACGGCTTTGGCCATTTGCTTTGGCCAATTTCGAAATATTTAATGCAAAATTGGCCAACAAGGCGGCGAGTCAAGTCAAGTCGAGCCGCAAATTTAAGCTGATGCTCGGTCTGGGCGGCCGGTCTCGCCCACGACACGCTCGTTAAATAGGCGGAAATTAAAATCTTTATGGCAAATGATTAACCAATAATAACTAACAGCAGCAGGAGCAGCAGCAGCAAGCTTAACGAAACGGAAGTCGGCTAAAAATGCCGGTTAAATGATAAACGAGCCATGGTAGCTCCAAAAAAAAAACAGAAAGGAAGATTTTTTCGGCTTTGCCGATACTTGTATGCTCCTGCAAGCGTTTTCCTAACGATTCTTATTGGAAAATCTTTTTTTAATGTTTTCCCAATAAGAGTCAAATACGCTTTTGAAGATTTAGGGGCATAGCCACGCACTAGTCTTGCAATCTTCTATCTTGTCTGCTTACAGAGAAATCCCATTTTGAAGTCTCTCGCTATATGAGTTGTGCCACGCCTTTATCTCCGATGCTTATAAAACTTTGAAATATGGTTAAGCATTAATAATACCATGTAATTGCAAAGTTTCATCAGTTTATATTTAAGATCAAAAAAGTTCTTCTAACAAAAACCTTATTTCGACCGATCGTTCCTAGGAAAACTTTAAACAATAGTCGGCCGATCTTTTCGAACATTGCAGTCGATCTGCCTTTACTTCTAAAAAGTTTTTGTGCAAAATGTTGAGTCGATGAATCGATAACCTCGAAACCCTCACTTTTCATGAATTTTACCCTATGGAAGCTTTTTGCTACAGTGACCCGATCAAGATAAATCTGAGATATTTAACGACTAGACTTATATGAAGAATTTCGCCTTTACATTTTTATAATTTACTCTAAAAAGAGTTTGCCTGGAAACAGACAGACGGACAAGGCTATGCCAACTCATCTTATCGTTTTGATACAGAATATATATATACACTTTATATAGTCGGAGAGGTTTCCTTCCCAGCGTTGCAAATTTTATGTCAAAGTTAATATACTCATTTTGCAAGAGTAAAAAATGAAAACATGAATTAAATAAAAGAAAAATAAAAGAAAAACGGGAAAAAGGCTTCAAGCTTTGACGGCTTTGTTTGGTCTATAATTAGCGCCTGCTTAGGCGTGGGACATTCTGAGGGTTGCGGCAGTTAAAGAGCTTAGTTAAAAAGGCGCTTGTTGACTCGCTCCCTCTACAAAAGGCGTAAGCGCAGTTTAAGGCATAAGCATAGAAAGGATACGAACATGGCACAAATGTAAAAGTACAAATTCATTTGCTTGTAACGTGCGCGTCAATGTCAGAAAAAGCGAGCAAGGTCATTGAGTGACGACCGGCGGAAACATAAAATCGATTAAAATTAGCACAAGCCAAGCCAAGCCGAGCCAATTGCGTTTTGCCAACACGTTTGGCGCGTTTGCCTTAATGGCAAATTAATTGAAATGCGCTGCGGGCCCGTAAAATGTACAAGCAGCAGCAGTGGAGGCAGAGGTAGAGGGAGAAGAAGCCGCAGAGCAACGCTTGCCATTTGGTTGGGACTTGATGCTTTTGTATAACCTGAGGCTTCTATTTACCCGAAAAATCCAAAGTCCTTTGCTACTTGTGCTGAACACACACCCGCACACACACACACAATCATTACCCGCCAGCCGACTTCTCATTGCTTTGCTTTTAGTAGCTTTTTCATTGCGCGCTGTAACTGCTTAACTTAACTTCCCTTTACTTTACTTTGAAGGATTGTTGCGACATAAAACAATAATTAATTGATTGAAATAAGTTCAACTGCTGCCATTACTGCACAAGCGCTTTCTCATCATCATCAACGTTCTCCTTGACTTGACGGCACAGCAGCAACAAACAAAGAAAAAAAAAAATAATGGTGGGGGGAGGGGAGAAAAAATTGTCAAGAGGTAAAATGTTAATTTTGTGAACCATTTCGTAAATTAAATTTTCTATGTCGAGGGGTGACAGGCGGCTGGGTGTGGCTGGTGGTCATAGCTTGTTCGTTTGCTGATGCGGTCGCTTGCGGCCAGAGTTTGCGCAAACTTACAATTACACTTTCGAAATTGAATTGAAATTCAAGCAGCAATTAGGACTCTGACAAGAAAAAAAGGGCAAAAAGAAAAAAAATATAAATGAAAGCCATGCTGAGGATTGAATGAGCGCAAGGACATACGAAATGCGCGTAGAAGAAGAACAAATGAGATTCGAAGGCAAAGCCAAATGCCTTGAGTTGAGCTGAGCTGAGTCTGAGTTTGAGTTGAGTTGAGAAACGTATCGAAGCAAGTCTCGTTGCGTTGCGTTGCGTCGACCGAGTTGAGCCGAGAGTTGAGTTGGCCGCAATTAGGCGCTAAGAATTCAATTTGTTTGCCGAAATGGCAACGTTAAAATAATTGCTGGCAGCTCATTGACTTAAGTGTGAGCGCCGGCTGTGCTCGGTCGTGGCATTGTCGTTGCTCTGATGGCGTGGCCGGGGAGGAGAGGTGAGGCGACAAGCAATGTGTCAGAATGTGTAAGTACGGTTGGAAAGTGTCAGTTGGGCTGTCTTAAGTAAATAGCTCGTTTGCTTACTTTACTTTGCCCGCTCCTTTAAAATGTATTTAAATGAGCAGCAGCAGCAGGCGGGAATATGCGTTGCGACTTTTGCTTCATTTGTGGCGCATTCATTCATTCATTCATGCACACAGATACTTAATCAGTCACAAGTGGGCAGCAGCCGAGGCGGCGGGCAGCGGCAGCAGATTAAGTGTGGTCACGGCAGTAAATAACAATGCGCTTCATTTGTCTAGCCAGTCTCATTGACTCATATTGCACACGCCTCTTCGCCGCTCCGTTCCGTTCAGTTGGGTTGAGGCACGGCTGCTTGTTTGTCTGCTTGGCTGGCGACCATCCGCATAAACTTCCTGCATATATCCTGTTCAACATACTAGCGTGGCTAGCTGGCGCTGGTGCGCTTGCTCTTCCTCTTGCTCTTGCTGCTGCTTTTACAGCTGTCATTGCGCTGATTTTCATTTAATTTGCTTAAGCGGCACTTTCAGCTTCATTTTTTACCGACTGGCGCTCAGCTCGGCGGCATTCCTGCACTTGTTGTTGCCAGCTGTCATTGTTGTTGTTATTTTTTCTTACTCCTCACACACACACACACACACATACACACACAGCTTGGCTCGGCGCACTCTTAAAATATTGTTCATTTGCAACGCACATCAAAATGTCAACGATGTGGCATGGTGCGCAGCAAGGAATGTTGCCAGGTTGCAGTTGCATGTGCTTTGTGCCCTTCGGCAGACGGATGGACAGACCGACGGAGCGTCAGTTGGTTAGGCAGTGCGTCAGTCATTGAGTCGGTGTCAATCATTCAGCAGCGAATGAGCGCCAACATAGCTGAAATTAACAATTACGCGGCGCAGCAGCAACAACAACAACAACAACAACATCAGCAACAGCAGCTAGAGGCACGATTGCAGTTTACTGTGCTTGTTGTTGTTGCTGTTGTTGTTGCTGCTGCTGTTGACGCCACTGTTGCTGCGGTTGAGGCATTACAGCGGAAACGGAAGTGCGCATAAAATGCTGGTTTGTCTCACTCATTGCGCGCTGCATGAGGTGCCCTTGTCTTCTCTCCTCTGCTCTGCTCTGCTATTAATTCATCTGCACTTTGGCACGTTGCACACACACACACATACATACATAAATACATACATATATGTGTACATGCGTGCAGTGTTGTTATGCTGTGTTATGTTATGTTAATGTGTGCGTGAATGTGCCCGCAATTAGCAAAAGTGTTTGTGTGTGTGTGTGTGTGTGTGTGTGTGTGTGTGTGTGTGTGTGTGTGTGTGTGTGTGTATGAAGGCGGTGAGAGTAATTAAAAACATGTTCATGTATTTAATAAGTTAAGCGGAGCATAAACCAAAGCTCATACACACACACACACACACACACACACATACTCGTACTAGCACATGCACAGAGCACATGAGACCGTACATTAATAAACACCTACGGTAATTCATGTGTGTGCGCCCGTGGCTGCTCTGCCACTTCCGGCATGCGAAAATTGCCGCAGAAATGACGCGCATTATTATGATGCCGTTGCTTATCAACGTCAGCGCATAACAGTACATTATAACAATGCCGCCACAATTTATGCGCAAACTTTTCGCTAAGAGGTTTGTTAACTTTTTTTTTTCGTTCTTTAGCTCATCACTTTGGTCATCAACTTGGCTTCTGATAGACAAAAAGCGCCTTAAAGAATTTGCGTTTGAAAGTGTCTCAGAGCTTCAACGCAGCGCCATCTGCATGCGCGTAGCGTGCATGTCAGCCTGCTAGACGCTTCTGCAAGGACTTTTTCTCACACGCTGTCATAATTTGCCACACTTCATCGCACAAGTGCTGTTGGCTCGAAAAAAAAGAATAAAAAAAAGAAAAGAGCAGAAAAAAAACCATTCATAGTTGTTGCTTCCTCTTAATGGTGCTTCTTTCTTTTCGTGTGCCCTTCGGCGTATAAGTGACCTTTGGAGGCCCACGCGTTCAGTTACACACACACACTCACACACATGCATGCATGCTATATAGCGCACGTATTAACGCACATTATGAGCTTATTAAGCGACGAGCATAAAAAGGAAAACGTAAAATTGCCAATTAAATAAATGCACAGGGGAAAAATGAACAAACGAAAATATAAAATGTATAAAAAATAAAATTAAAAGGTAAAACGCCATTAAAGGAAGCAGAAATTAAATAAAAAACCATGAAAAATAAATAATGCCATGCGTTTGTGTGTAGGCGTGTGTGTGTGTGCGTGTGTGTATGTGTGAGTGTGTGTATTTGCCTGCATTGCTCTGAGGCATTTTTAAGCTTTTGTTGAATTGAAAGGCTAAGCTAAAATATTGTTAAATTATTTAAATGGATTTTTTCTTCTTTTTTTTTTGTATTTTTAATTTCTGCTTAAATTTATTTTAATTCTGCGCTTTTATTACTCAAATCTCATTTTGCTTTATTGCAAATAGTTTGTATTTGCGTTCAAATTTATGTGCGATAACGGCTTAAAAATGATTGCAGCAACTTTAAATAAATATTGAAATTAAATGTGTAACCCCCCTTTTCCAAACGCCAAACAAAGCAACAAAAAAAAGTGTTGTACATTTTCATCATTCAATTTGCCAAACATGTAAAATGGCGAACGTTTTACATCATATTGTTCCATGTTGATGTTGACGCAGTATTGTTCTTGTTGTTGCTCTTGTTGTTGTTGTTGTTGTCGTTGTTAGCGTAGCGTTAAATTGTTAATTACGCGTCAGACTTAGGCTACACAAGTGTGTGTACATGAGCCTTATTACTGTATTTAAATAAAGGCAACAGTCATGTGCCGCTGCGCCCTCTATTGGTCATTTTCAACATGCCTTTGGAAAAAAACACAACAACAAAAATGACATGTATTTAAAATTCGCGTTTGCATGCGATCAATTTAAATAAATTTGTCTAACATGCAAACAACATTTGTGAAAATTTCAGTTGAGTTGAGAGGCGTTGCCTGAGGGTCGACCAGCGGCGCAGCGTGGAGTTGTATGAAAAATGTTATCAAAGCAACACAATCAGCAGAAAACAAGCAAACAACTACAACATCAACAACAACAACAATGCCAACGTCAGCAGAATTGTTTCACAGAACGAAGCCAAATGCAATAATTTAATCATCAAAATGTAATTGACAAATGTGACGTTATGTTCGCTTAAATATATACTTGACCAACTACGCATATCGCAAATATCGCACACAGACACATGTGAACCAATAAAGGGTGTCGCGTTTGTGGTTTTTATACATACATTATATTGCTTATTAGCATGTTAAGTCGGGTCGATGTTCGTCTGTCAGACCGTTTTCAGTGCAAACTCCGCTTAGAGTTTTAAGGCTAGCAACTTTAAGTCTTCGTTTCATGTCTAACAGAATTGGTATGGTACAACTAAAACTTCGTTAAACCAGACAGTACACGATTTATCGTATCATCCCTTCTATTTTCAAAATTTAAGAAGAAGAAAATTCGGAAGAATTACTAGAAACTTGGCATTATCATTTGTCCGGCTTGTAAAAGTTTTACTGAGAGAAAGCTAACCTTACTATTGTGACAACTCTAATTAAAAAAAGTTAGGGCTTTTAATAGTTTTGTTAATAGAAAAATCAATAGGTTACTTATTCCAGCCACTTGGCATTTCAATTCCACCGTTGCACGCAAGTATAATTACTCATGTTATGTTATGTGGAATTCCAAAGTAACATTAGTATTACTCGCAACGTTGCAAAGTGGAATGGAAAATAAGCTTTTAAAAAACTGTTTACTAATAGAGGCAAAAACAGCTATCCCTAATCCTATTTACATGCCATTTAATACATTTTTTTTTTAATATTAAAAGTGCCTAATAGAGCTGCTAGAATAGAGAGTAAGTCATTTATTTGCAAGCAAATGAGATTGAATATTGCATGTTGTAATAAAATATTTAACTAACAAAAATGTATCGAATTATGCTTTTCATAATTATTCCGTTACAATTGCAAGTTGATGTGAATTCATTCTGATTTTGTTTAGATTTTAAGCCATGATAATTGTTTTTACAATATTTTCAATTGGCCATAATCAAATTATTTGATTTCTTAAATATATGTAATAAATTTTAAAAATTATAATAATGAAAATAATATTCATTTGATAAAATCTAAAAATGGAAACTAATTTCTTTTATTTTAATTCAAACAATAATTGAAAATAAATCAATTTTTATTAACTTAAATTGATTTTTACTATTGTCTTTCATTTATGCCAAAATCCCAAATATTTATTACACAAACCAACATTGTTTTTGTAAGGGTTTTTTTTGCTTTGAGTTTAAGCAAAATATTCTAAAAATAAATAAAGCATATTTTCTATAAAACTCTTGCAAATATTGTGTCTCTGCTTTGTCCCCTTTGTGCTTCCCTTTGCCTACGACTTGCCATGTTTGTCTCATTCATCATCAACAAGCTGCCTTTGCTAATGCATGCAATTTTCCGAAAGCGTAAACTTTTTGCTAAATAAATTTTGCTAAAAAGTAACAAACACGAAAAAGTTTACAATAACCAAAAATACTTTTAAATATAAAATATAATTTACTTATAGCACAAAATCTAAGCAAGCAGAAGTCAACGTCAACGTCAAAGTCGACTGCGGCTTCGGCTTCGACGTCAGGCGCTCTGACCTAAGCGTCGATACCAAAATGGATTAGTTTGGCTTAAGCCAACAGAACACGAGGCAAAACTAAATCAGTAATAGGAGAGAAAAAAATCAACAACTCGTTGCAAAACACTAAAAACACAAAGTGGGCGTTAAGCACTTAAACACGATACGAGTGGGCGTGGCCATTGTTGAACGTATTGTAGCGTTTGTAAAAGTTTTTGGCACGTCGTTTAAAACAAAAATATTATGTTACAGCATTTAATTGGTTTATGTGCATAATTATGATTACTTTTCTTGCCTTTAGTTTTGTTATTGTTGCGATTTGGCATTGTATTTTATTTGCGAACGAATAAGTTTTTCGATTAGAGTGACTTGTTCTTCTTCCAAGCATTTGGTCAATTTCTGTTCTGAGCAATTGAGTTAAATGTTCGTTAGCTTCAAGGCCACATAAGTGCCATACAGCGGTTACGTAACTGATGGCGCACAAGGATACTGAAACACTTGAATTAATTTGTATGTGTGTTGGCATTATTTGATTTTCTGCGATTCGGGCTAATTTACATGGCGTACGGTGCCCTTCAGTACTTCAAATCAAGCGCACAAATATTGTCAAGTATCGATACAAACAGGCAAACAAGCAAATAAATCAACAACAACAGCAACAACAACAGCAACAACAACAGCAACAACAAGAACAAGAACAACAATAACAATAACAATAGCAACATAAACAAATAAAAGCTGAAATGCATGAGTGACAAGGATGAGTACGAGTGGCACTTAGCCACTCACTCGTTCACTCAGTTACTCACTCAATTATTTAGCACAGCAATCAAATCAAATCAAATTGAAAACGAAATGAAACCAAGCGTTATAAAACAATAATTTATTTGTCATACACTTGATGAATAAAGCAATCAGCTCGGCAGTTAGTCAGCTAGTCAGCCAGGGAGTCGATTGCTCAAGCTTGGCAAACAACTCAAGCTTGGCAAGAACAACATATAAATTACACACAGTAACACTAGACGTGTGTCTAAATAACTCAACAGCAAAAGGCTAAATAAAAGCACAAAAATAACTTCAATAATATTTATTTGCCTAGGCAAATAAGGCTAATTTGAAGCAGCAAAAAAATAAAATAGTAAAATCGAACAAACAAAAAAGATCTTACGATCGGAACAAAAAGCAACAATTTGTTATTGATTTCCGATGAGATTCTTGTTGGCAAGCAAGACTCGAACATTTGAATGCGAAATGCCTTCACGTTGTCTCACTGACTGTGCCGTTGCGCTTAATGACTGTGCTGTGTGGCTAATGATAGTCGGCGAGGGTGTTGGTGGCAGTAAAGCGGGTTGCTGTTTTCTATAGCCCGTGCTATAATTAAGTGTAGTTAATACGCTTTGGTATTGAACGCAGTTCAGATATATAAATGTCGCACTGTAGTGAGCGCAGCGCTTGGGGTCGGGCATGAGGTGACATTTGTATTGATGAGTGCGAGTAAGTACTGTGCTTAATAACCTATAATTTGATTTGTATTTATACATGTATGCATGTATATTGCAGAGCAGAAATCGCACTAATTAGGCGCGCAAGCAAAATGTGCTTAAGTCCGTAAGCAAAAAGTGTTGATTGCGGAAAGACTTTGCACAAATACATATGTGTAAAGTGAAGTATATAAATAGGTGTGTATTTAAGTGCATTAAGTACAGAAATGCTAAATGGCTTTTCACTAATGCGCATTGCCTCAAGACATGTGTGCGAATTTTCTAGTAATATTTCTTTACGCTTCGGCTTAAAGTCATTAAACACAGCAGCCTAAAAGTATGCTAATGGCTGCGACAGTGTCGTTAATGCTGTGCTGCTGCTGCTGCTGCTGACAAGTGCACAAATGAAAATGAAACCATAATTAAACAAATGTTAAAAGACACACAATAATTATAACTGACTCATTGTCAAATAAATTATTATCAACACAGAACACACCCCAGCCCGACCGCCCGCCCAACTGTTTAAGCAACGGGATCACTTGCCTCGACGATTTTCACCTTTTTGGCTGAGCACGTGCCTTTTAAAATGTAATTTAATAATAATTTAATGTCAATTAAATTGTCATATTTATGTTTTGTACATATTCAACTTCACAGAATTCTTCGTCGCACACAAATCTGTGGTCAATTGTGGGCTTGGCTTGGGTGGTGGTGGGTTGGTTGGGTGGTTGCAATAGACATAAAATCTGAGATCGTTTGCTGTGATTTTCGTGCAGAGCTATAATTTAAGCCAACTGTATGCTTATGTGTGTGTGTGTCTGTGTGTGTGTGTGTCATTTTATATAATATGTGTTTTGTTTTGTGTAAGTTTGTGAGTGGCTGCGAATTTGCGCTCAATTTACCGTTATTCATGCACCATTAATTGGCCATTTTGGCATTCAAGGTGTAATAACCGACCTTAAGGCCTTTTGTGAATTTATGTAGAACAACCGCATGACCTCAGCAGCAAGTAAGGCGAACATCATGGTCCATTCCACTTGCACACACACTACGCCCCCCCCCTCACCTTTGTCATTTCACTCGCTCTTCTTTTGCAAATGCTTCTAAGCATGCTCAGAACTAAACAGCTTTAATTTAATTTAGACTCACGTGCCACGCCGTTCCCCTCTGGCCAACATTTTCATTTGTATTTCGTTTTCGCCTCTGCGAATTAGCAGTTGTAGTGCCCAACATGTTCCAGCCGTGCGCCTCGGCCCGCTGTACAAGCAATGCCACTGACAATAGTCCCCTTTTCACTGCCGCCATGTTTCACGACCCACACACACACACACACACACACACACACACACAAGTTTTCGAGAAACAATGGCGCGGTTGTAATGTTCGCATTATGCTCGTTTTCAAATTGTAAGCAGCCATTATGTTCTTGTTTTCGACTGTTGTCGTTGTTCTCAACGTTGTCCAGTTGCCAATTCCACTCATCCCTCCGTCCCGCCTGCTTTTCTTTCAACAAAGTTACCTTCGACAGGCTCGTGCAGCACCGCCCGCCTTGTAAAAGTGGTTAACCTCGTGTTTTCTTTTGTTTTCTCATCTGTAGTCGAGTTTCAGTTTCAGTTTGAGTTGAGTTGAGTTGAGCAGATCCGAGCCGAGTTGGGCGCGGTTGTGTCGGCGAGTTCGGTAACCGTTCGGCATAATGTCAGCATGAATGAGACCATTAGTGGGCGTGGGCTGAAGTTGTCGGCAGTCGCGTCCTTTTTAGCGGTTTTTCATTTCATTGTGCCTTTGTTTGTATTAATTTAGTAACATAAGTTAAGCAGCAGCAGAAGCGATGTTCACCTGACTGCTGTCTCAGTCAGTTCGCCACGTGCTTTGCTTTTTCTTTGTGCGCCCATTGTTGGCTGCCATCGTTTGCCATTAGCGGTCCCGGGCACAAATTATAGTCACTTGCGGCCTAAACGTGTGTCGGCGTTGGCAACAACACAAGGGCGGCAAGTTTTCGGCCAACTGCAAAATGCTGCATTTTATTGCTTCAATACACCGAAAGTAACAACAACAACAACAGCAACGACTAAGCACAACTTAGTATTGTCAAAGGTTTTGCGCTTTGTTGTTGCAGGCAAATTGTAAAATGAGGCCATGCATGACGGAAAAAGTTTTGTTTATCAGCAAATTCTGTGTCTTTTTTAGGTTGTTAGCAAACTCAATTGTTTACTTATGATGTTTTGCTGTTCTTGGCTAAAGTTTACATTGTGAAGAGATACACGAATTAAAATGCTCTCAGACAAATAAGCAACCTCAAGTACCATTTTTGATTTCAGTTATAAAAACAAATAACGAAGTATATTAGCTCAGCTTGACAGCATATTAAAGAGCACCATGCATCTTAATTAAATTCCATGCATGTCAAAGGTGAAACCAAAACAAAGGTGGTTGCAAACATCAACTTAAACAATAACAATAAAACCTCACAATTTAAGGTATTCTATTGGATTTGCTTGTGTTTTGTTTGTGTGTAATTCGGCATTGGTTTCAATAACTAAATTTGGCAAATCATTTATTCTATTGTGCGTGTGTGTGTGTAATTGTGTATAATATCCTTTTTCCGATATTCCATTGTGTATGTGCACTGTTGGTGAAAATGATTATCTAAGTGTGTGCGTGTGCGTGTGTGTTGCAGTAGTCGAAGTGCAATCATAAACAAATTACGCAGCTGATTGATTGATTGCAACAATGAACTTCGATATCATGCTGTGCTCGACTGCTCGACTGCTTGACGGCATGCAAGGCAAAGTCAAAACGTATTTATCTTCATAAACAAATCTCATATATTCTATTTAATTACTTAAGATAAGACTTAATTAAGGTTATGAATATACAAATGCCAAACGAAATTGATTGATTGTTTTGACGCATGATTAAGTTCACTTTAGATTTTAGTTGCTGATAAATTTCGTTTGAGAATATAATTTATATTTACAAATTTATCAGTAAATAAACAAATGTTTTATGGGCGTAGTTATTTATGTAATAAAGTTCGCATATACTGGAGTGGCAATTCAGTGCTTAAATATTTTGCCTATGACGTTAAAAGTAAGAATCTTAAAAATATAAAAACACCACCTTCGTTTAAAATCAACATATTATAAGTAGAACTCATTTTAATATTGCGTGTACTCGATGGCTTAACTCAGTCAGTGAGAGAGAGAGAGAGAGAGAGAGAGAGAGAGAGAGAGAAGAGAGAACGAGAGAGAAAATTAAATAGACTAGAGCACAAAGTTAAATGATTCGGCGCACAAAATGGAGAAGCAAATAACCATTCAATAAATATTTAATGTATGTCATAAGACAATGTTAGTAAACATAGCGCACTAGTGAGAACTTTAATTTGTTTAATGTATGTAACATGTGTTTATTAACTCTATTCTATAGCTCGTTTAAACTGGGCTTAAACACAACATATTGAGAAGAAAGTGACAATATCTACTGCTTCTCATGACAACAACAATAACAACTAGTCAACATCTTGTTTTAAGGGGATTCTCCGCTCTCGAATTTTTAAAAAATAAACTAGTTTTTTTTTATTTTACATATTTCTAAAAACGGTTTCGGTTTTTCGAAATTCGGAGTATTATTTAAAGTTCTTGAAACTACTTTTTTTTATATGGTTGACATGTTATCTTCAGTTTTAATTAATCGATCTACTCCAAACTTTGTGAAAATGCTGTTTGTACAACTTTTTAAGGCAGGCATTTTGTACTATTTTTTTTAAATAAGTGAATGTAAAAATGGAACGATTTTTTGTTTGTTTTCAGTGGAAAAAAGTTACAATTTTGTTTTTCTACTTTTTTGATAACAAACAATAAAATATGCTAACATTTTGTGTTCAAGACAATTAAATTATTCATCACCCCATTCATGCTTATAAGTATTTCTTTAACTTTCATAGAAATGTTTCAAGATCTTCAGTAAACGCTGTGAGCATATTATTAACATCTTTAATTAATTTTGTTTTCGCTCTTTTAGGAGACATTTTATTACATCATATTTCACACTCGCGTCAATTTTAGCGCCTCATTTAACGATTAATTCTTTTGCCGCTTCTTTAAGTGTGCGGCTTATTTATCTCTGTGTGTGTGTGTGTGTGTGTGGTTGGTGTTTTTTTGTAAACTATAATTCATGCATAAAACAAGACAAAACAACAAACAATTATTTATCTCTCATCAGGGTCGTTGAGCCAAAGTTGAACAACAAAAACAAAAACAAAACATATACAAATAAAAGAAAATCGCTGTCAGTCAACGACGGCAGCCGAGCAAAAGCTAAGCTTGGCTGCTCATAAAATGCCGCAAATTCAAAGTACTAAGCAAAAAATATAAGAAATTATACATCAGCGTACAAATCTTGGCCCTAACTGACAAATGCTCAGAGAGACAGACGTGCAGACAGACAAAACGGCTGACTGACTGAGCGAGAGAGTGAGTGAGTGAGTGAGTGCGAGGCGGCTCAGATTTTGTGCTAAATCTTGTTCACACAAACGCCTCGCTGACAGTTTTAGCGATTTATTAATGTCGTTGTTGTTGTTGTTGTTGCTGTTATTGTTGTTGTTGTTGTCACTGTTACTGCTTTGGCTGTCAGCATCATCAAACTGACAGCAGGCAGTCGTCAGTTTCAGTCAGGCAGTCAGTCAGTCATATAGTTAGTTGGTCCAATTCACACAACCGCAAACACACACACACGCACACACGCACACACACTTATAAATACAATGAAACTTAGGCACTCAGTCAGCAAATAAATGTGTGAAGATTCTCGCGTGCTTCTAATAGCCAAACATGCCACCCGCACCTTGTATCTTCTGCTCGCAAAAAAACGAAAAAAAAAATGCCGCTACTAATTCCGATTTATGCCAAATGGCAAAGTCGTAAAACATATTTCATGGTCAACTGACAGTTGTCGTTGACTGCTGTCATTTTGCTCTGCGCTGCTCTGCTTTGCTTGAATTTAATTTCGGTTTTTCTGTTTGCTCGGCAGCTTCATTTTTCGACAAGTATATTTGCTATGTATTTTCGACATGTTTCTTTGGGTTTTTTTTTTTCGAAAAACTTTGAATTAAAAAGCACAAAAAAAATTCATTCATGCATTCATTCGCTCATTTGTTATGTCAAAATATTGAAAATTTAAAGGCGAACAAAAGCACAAAAAAATCCAATTAGATGCTTGCTTTAAGCTGGGACTGCCATGGCGACAGCGGTGTTTACAACAACACGTCAGACGACAATAACAAAGGCAATGATAAACTACAATGCCGCTCATAAAAAAGCAGCAGCAGCAACACAAACAACACAAGCAACAACAACAACAACAACAACACAACTCTTGTTTGACAACTTTAGCTCAAACTCAAACAGAAAATTTCGGTCTCGATGTCTTGCTTGCCCTCTCTTTCGCTCTCTCATTCACTCGCATGCTCTAACGCCTTCTCTAACAAACTTGTTTGTTGTGGATGCTGTTGACTCAGTGCCACTTCTCTGTTGTTGTTGTTGTTTTCTTTTATTATTATTATGTTATTTTTATGCTATTCGTGTCTGATTTATCTTCAGCTATCTTTAGTTTGTTTATCACATCATATGCTTTAAGCGTATACGTAATTTCTAACATATCTTTTTGTCTGTCTGCCTCGGTGTGTGTGTGTGTGTGTGTTTTACCGCACATGTGTGTTAATTTTAATCGTTTTTGCTTATTGTTAATTGTTTATATTTCTTCGCTGTTGCTGCTCCGGCTGACATTGACCCACATTCGTTAGCTGCCGACTTCGCCGCCGACTTCGCATTTCTGCGCCTCATTTGTGTTTTTATCTCAGCGTTTGAAAAACACAACGATTTGCATAAATGCAGCAACGCTTTTTGCCGCACACAATGTAACATGTGCTGCGCTTTGCATCTCATTGCTTGTCGTTCGTTGTTTAATTTGTCTAAATGCTAATTGCGGTCAATCACATTTGGCGGTCGGCGTTGTCATCATTATTGCTTTTTGTTATTGTAATTGTTATTGTTCTTGTTTTTGTTTAAAATCATTTGCCACAATCTTCACTCTTGACATAATGCATTCGCACAGGTCACAGTTGTCAGCTCACGCTCAAACGCGTTTCAATTTGATCAACCGCAGGCGAATGTGTCTCGTAAGCCCCAAAATGCAACCATTTGCATATTGAATGCGCTTTTCAATAGACTCGATTGCCTTTCATAATTTAATAGAATTTAATGCGATTGCATAACACCGACAACAACGAGTTTTCGTTTGATTTGTGCTTCATCATTAATGTCAAAGCCCATCGTGTTGTTGCTGCACGCATATTAACATAAAAAATCGATAAGCGTGAAAGGCGTTACAAAAGCGAAATCAAGTGCAACTTGAGTTACAATCCACACAAAAAGATCAATAAAACTTTCTAAAAATACTTTCTAGCAAAACAATAGTTTCGTTATTATGTTAATGAACTGGCAACTTTAATGCTTGTTGGGCGTCGCGCATTCGTCAATTTTCTTATTAGTTACATTTTTAGATTTGGAATACTTACATGGAACCCTTGGGCACGGTCATGTTGAGGCCGTCGAGCACCACGTTGGGATTCTTGCTGCTGCCGTACATTTTGTGGGCGCGGCGCACGCAGACCGCCTGCTGGCGGCGTGTGGCGAGCGTGGACGGCTGCGAGATGAAGAGGCGTCGTCGTGCGGCCAAGTCCAGATCGCTGTTGGCCGTCGAGGCGGCGGCAGTGGGCGCGGCGGGCGGCAGACCATCGGCTTCGGCATCCATTTTGTGTATGTGTCCTTATTTACTTATGTATATGTGAGTAACTCAAGTTGTGGCTTTGTGACTGTGCGTGTGTGTGTGCGTGTGCGTTGTATCTGTGACAATGTATAACTAGCGGCAAGTAGAGGCGTATCTGTTTAAGTCACACTTTGGTCTAAAGGCTTATAGCTTAGCTTATTCTGCTGTCTGTTTATGGCCTTATTGCAAATCGTGTCAGCTCGTGGATAAAGTCAGCTCGTAACTTAGCTATGTAACTGTTAATGTATCTGTATCTGTATCTGCAACTGCAGAATTGTAAACGTAATCGTAATGTGCTCTTTGTCTCGTCCCGAGTCAAGTTATTGTCACAAACAGTGTTTTGTCTTCTATGCTTGCTTCTGCTGACTATCGTTGTTGCTGTTGTTGTTGTTGTGTATAGCTCTAAGCCAGGTCCTTGTGTGCTTGCAATTGCATTTGTGACACGTCTCTTCTCCGTCCGTCTGTCTGTCTGTCCGTCTGCGTTTCACTTCGCTTCCCTTTGGTTTATTGCAGTCGTGTGTCAATTCAATTGAACCTTGTTCGACTGCGTTGCTTTGCTCTTGCCGCAATCGTTATGCTTTATGCGATGTATTGTTCTACGTTGTTGTTGTTGCTGTACTGTTGCACAGTGCTATGCCGTCCTTGTTATCCTTGTTGCTGCTGCTGTTGATATCCTTTGAATCCCTTTATTTGTTGTACACCGTTTTATCACTGCAATGCAACCGAGAAGAAATCGATATGAATATTTATTCGAAACAAGTTGTTGGCAATTGTGAAACTGTTAAAAAATGTAAAGTTGTTCGTATTTGCCTTTTTTATTATTATTATGATTGTTATATTTTTTCATAGAATGGCATAAATACGCACACGTAACTTTGCCTCCTTTTAACTTGGCTCAATGCTGAAAATAATATTTTTTATAACTTTTTGCTTGTGAATTGCGTTTGTTTGTGTATATTTTTTTATGAATATGGTAAATGCTGCAGTTGCCATGACTTATTTACAGAGCAGAAGATGGTTCTCGTTATATAAGTGAAAAATTAATCAATGTTGTCATGTATCTTTGTCTGAACATACGAAACTTTCACTCAAAAATTCAACTTTGCAAGAAAACTTTTTAGTTTTTCAAGATTGAACGTTGAAAATCGAATTGAAGTTTATCATACACAGTACACACTTTGTTTCAGGGTGCATTAAGTTCGTTTGAGACCAAATGTATGTCACGCTAAGGAGGCGCAAAGTAAGACGACGAAAAGTGTATATTCTTGATCAGGACAACAAAAGCAATCAATCTAGTGATCTAGCGGTCTATCGATCTTGACGTAGAAACATAAAAATCATATGGTAGAAGCAGTAAAAAGAGCACTGCCAAATGATATCCTTAAATTTTAGCTCCTTCTCCTTATTTTACTTCTAAAAATAGTTTTCTAAAAAAGTCTCATGAAAAGTTATGTCTCATGAACTATAAAAAGTCCGAAATCTCGTATAAAAGCTCAGTAAAGATACCTCTTCCAAACCGCATACCCGTATCCACGAATTGTTGTCCCACCAGTAATCCGGAAAACTGAAACATTTCATTATCATGATCACTGCTTTATCCTATGTTGTATAACAGCAGCACTGCTTTATAGCAGTAACTTCATTGCTGCTTCATTGAGTAAGCCTTGCCTTACCAACGACTTCGAACAATGCATAAATTAGCAATTAGCAACAATTTTCTTTTAGAAATTTTGTGTGCAGGGCATTGTATTGTCGAGTATACTCGACTTTACTGTTCTTGCATGTTTTCTTGAAGTTTTCTTAGAACGTACTTGAAGAATTACCTGCCGGAAAACAAGTCTTGAATATTGTATGCTTAAATCAAAAATATTGCAAATTTTGATTGATTTTTAATATTTTTTTTTTTTTATTTTTTAGGACTTTATGGTAAAATGTCTGTTCGAAATGTATTCCAACTTGTGTTGGCAAAAAGTTAAAATTTTTCTTACTTTATTTGTATTTGTTGCCTCTTCTTTATACGCTTGAAGTTTGCTGCATTTGTTCTTATTTTGCAGTTGATTAAACCAATTGCTTCTTCTTCACCCGCTCTCTCACGCTTTAGCTGCGTTTCCCACCAACCGGCATGTTGTGCCCCCATTGGATATGGCTAACTGTATCCTGTGACCGGCACCAAGAGTTGCAACACTGCAATGGTCAGCAACATTCATTCGACCCTCAACGTCCCCCCCTCCATTTTGCCCGCGCTTTTGTTGCACATCATTGCATTGCTAACCCTGACTTTGTGCAAATTGTTTCGTTGGCTGTCACACTTACGCCTCCCACCCCTCTCGCTGGACGCTTTCAATGATTCGTTCGCTCGGCTGCTCTCGGTTGGCATTTTGACGAATAAGCAAAAGCCCAAAAATTCTCTGCAGGCTTACAATCAAATTTCCAAAATGGCGTGCGATTGACTCGCTTCTGTCTATCGCTGTCTCTATGCCATTCTCACTCTCTCTCTCACTCACTCTTGTACGTCTCTGTTATGTTTGTCTGTGTGTAAGTTTGTGCATTGAAAAGTTGACATTTCGCTAATCGAAAATGCAAAAAACAATTTTGCAAAGTTTTGCAATTATTTAGTGGCAAAAAAACGAAAAAAAAAGAAGGACAAATTGCGGGCAAGGATAATTGAAGTGAATCAAATGAAATCGAATGGCATGAAAAATAAAAGACTTGAAATGAGAAGCAAAAAGCAAAACTAATTCGTATTTAATTTATTGATTTGCTTGTTGGCGCTGAAGCGGCAAAGAAAAGCAACCACAACAAACACAACAACAACCACAACGACGAAAGTATATAAATAAACAACTCTTTGCTTTTTTTCACTCCTCTTCTTCTGCCTCATTTCTGTTGCTTGACTGAAGGCAAAAGCACACACAAAAATAAACTTGCTTGATAAATGACTTCAATGTAATTAATTTCGACGTTAGTCGCAACTGAAACCAACGAAAGCCAAGAAGAAAATTCCTCTAGAGTGACGAGTGTGCAAAGCAGCAGCCGCAGCAGCAACAACAACAACAGCAACAACAACAAGACAAGCTGAAGCTGAGACGAGCTACGCCGGAAGGTGGCATTGCCAGTGTAGCCAGCAACCGGAAATGGCGTAAATAATGTTAACTTAAGCCGCACACACACACACACGCACACGCACGCACACAGCGAGACAGACGGAACTGTGTAGCCAAAAAATGATGTTGTCTGCTATCGCCTTCAGACACACGCTTGCCTATGCGCCTAGAAGATGGCAACGCTCGAGAAAATGCTTGAGTAAACCAATTAAATATTACTTCCTGCACAAGCAAACAAGACCAAGATCACACCAACCACCAACCAGCAGCACAAGCTCAACGCAGTGTTGCAAGCAGCTCAAAAGTTTCGAGTGCTGTCAGAGCAAAAGTCATGCCACGACAAATACGATGAGAACTTGTCTAATAAGAAAATCCCTTAATTACAGTTGCGTTTTTTATTAACTTCGCTGATTGGCAAGAAGCGCAAAGCAGCAAAACCGAACAGGTTAAGCAACAACCGCAAAACCACAAACTTCATTGCAACACAAGCGGTCTACAAGTGGCATGAGTAATGCTTCACAAGTTACAATGCCACAGATACAAAATAAAGTTCGACCGTTCTGGCTAACAAAAAAGAAAACACATACCAACAAACAGAAGCAATAATTTTTCAGCCATGCAATGAATTGGCAAAAAGTCCCACAACAGCAAAAGCACAAGCGAAAGCACAATTTACAGTGACATGATACTTGAAATCGAGTTGGAAGTTGTGTGTGCCAAAGACGAACGCCGATAGAAGATACTTTGGCCGAAAGGTGTGCGAAGTCGCAGTCGCATAGCAAATAACAATAAATGTTTCTAAAATGTAATAAAAGAAAAATGTGTAAAAAAAAGCAAAAAGAAAAAACATGCTACGTTTGAATGTGTTTAATCTCGGCTTTTGCATCTGCTTTGAAGGCTCGAAGGCTGCCGTTGCCAACGCCCGCCCGACACCTAAGCGAGCAACATGAGTTTATCAACAAAAGGTACGAAAGTTCGCACGTGTGTGTTTGAGTACAAGTGTGACGCACTGATTTGTATCTTGGCTTGGAAATCTTTATGGGTTTGTAACAATTTGTGCGAGACACGCGCCGCTTGGCACCTGCGCCGATACAAGTGTGTATGACGGCTCGTATAAGCGGCTGACAATAGGGGGCGTGCATTAGGAATTGCGAAAGGCGCAAACTTCTGAGGCGGAAATAAATAAAGTATATGTAAACAAAAGCCGAGCGAGAACACGCAGCAGGAGCGTTAAAATATGTTTATAAATAAAGTTTTGTCGACGCATAAAGAAGTGCAAATTGTTGCGTGCTCATTGTAGACGCAAGTTCAGATACAAGATATGCCTTACAATAAAAGCTTACGGATTTCGCAAAGCAAAATTTCAGGTGAACGAATGTTCATACATACATGAGCGAACGAACGAACGATTGAATGAACAAATAAGTGTGTGAAGAAATCTAAGCATAGACGTAATAAAAATGTTGTAAAATGAAATGATTATCTTCTGCCGTGTGAGTTTGTTTTTTTTTTTGGAAGCCAGCAAGGAAAACAAAAATAACTTGATTGCACAGTCTAGTCACATATCTGTGTGTGTGACTTGCTTTATGCCAAGTGTTCTGTTCGACTGTTCGTTCGTTTGTCAGTTCCGCTTATCGTTGATCATAAAAATTTGCAGTTTATGGTTAAATTTTTTTGGTACATAAAAAAGCGTTTTCGATCGAGTCATGTCATTTGTGTGTGTTGACACTTTGAATTTGTAATTTGGCAAAATTGAAGTTCTTATCGACTACCAAAGGCCATAAAGTATGAGTAATAATGTGCAAAGGACGAAGTGTAGAAAAGCCATAAAACACTAAGAGTGATTTGATCATTCTTGAGTATGAGAAATGAAAATCGTCTAAGACATGCTTAGTTTTAAGTGTAGAATATTAAGTTTTATAGGAACATGTTAGGTAAGGCGAATAATGTTGAAGTTGTAGAAGGAGCCAGTATTTATCATGACCATTTTAACCACATAAGTTTGTAATGTGTGGCGAAATATAAACTACATCATATATGCGGTAAAGATCTGTTAATGAATGAGCATATAAACAAGCATGAGATCACATAAACCTATGTTACATAGGGCCACAAAGCACATACAACACTCTAGTATTTGAGCTTTAACTTCGAGCTAAATGTTTGAAGTGCCGTATGTGCTGTGTGCCACAATGTAACATAGGACTATAAGTACAACTTTTGAGATATACCTTTCTGATAGAAATTATATTGAATGTTCTATGTTGCCTTCATCTGGCATTAATTCTTAATCCACAACTAAAATGTTCTGTCTGAAAATCATTATTCTCTACAAACTAACATTAAAGCTACAAAGTACATATAAGTCTTGTAATTGAGTTTTGGCTTCAAACTAAATGTTAGACTGCCGAATGCACTGTAATGACAGAATGTAACATAGGGGTATACTTATAACTTATGTGTCTTCTGGTACATGCCTTACTTTAGTAATAAAAATAAATATAATCCTATGTTACATAGAGCCACAAAGCATATAAAACAGTCTTACATTTGTGTTTTGGCTTCAAACTTAATGTTAGATTGCCGAATGTCCTATATGACACAATGTAACATAGGCGTATAAATATAAATGATGAGTGTTTTGGTACATGTTTTACTCTACTTTAAAAAATACCATTTAATATTCAATATCCTTTTAGTGTGCCGTTATTTCTTAACCCTAATTGAAAATTATCTGTCCGAAAATCATTATTCTTAACAAACTTTCAACAGAATGAGCAAAGTTTTATTTGCTTTTCTTATTTTTGTAAACGTTCTTTGTTATTTGCTTTTCGTCAGCCATTTTTTTTTTCTTTTCTTTTAACGTTCGGCTCATTTACATGTGTACATATCCTCGTTTTGAGTATGTGTGTGTGTGTGTGTGTGTACTTGCTTGTGCCAAAACGTGCCTTTAGTTGCGCATTTTGTGACTAACCAAAACATAAAAAATTAAGCTGAGCACATTATATTCGCTCTGGCACACTCGTTCAAACACTCCGGTCTTCTGTGTGCGCCACTCATGCTTAGCACTTTTTCAGTTAAATCGAGTTGGTCATTAGCAAAGCCAACAAAAAACGACAGAGAAAAGAACATCAATGGAAGCCAAGAAAAAGTGCTCATAAATATTTGTATTTGTTTTGCAGAGCAAAGAATAAACATCAACGATGAGATTAAAAACAAAGCGCAAAAACCCCAAACTAAGGAGGCCGCTTGACCCCTTCGTTGCCAACTGCTCGGCTTGTTGGCCATGAATTTGCCTTTTTGGAAACCCAATCGCAATTTGTGCATATAAAAATAAAATTTTCCGCTTAATAAATTTACAACAAATGCAAAATTAACTCATGTGTTAGTAATTCCTGCCGAACTACAACAAGCACAACTTCTTTTTTTGGTGTTTTTGGTTCTTTGTTTCAAAGTAATAAATTTGAATTTTTGTGGCATTTCATTTGAAAACTTAAAGCACGAAATAAGTTCGAAAGCTCAAAGCATAAGAAGTCTAATAACAAGTAATTTAAATAATGGGCGTGTCCATTTGAAGGGCGTCGCAAATATTTAAACGATTTATTAAAAGTCATAAATTGCGCATACGCTCTGTTCGACCGAACGAGTGACCGGCTTCATTATCATGCCTTGGCACGTTGGTTGGTTGGTTGCTTTTACTTGCCGCCTTTCTTGCCTGTTTACAAATCATAGCCACAAAAATGCCTTCAAGTCTATTATTTGCCATAGAATGTTTGTTTGCGCTTTCAATTAAAGTTCTTTTCTTTTTTCTCGGCAATTCTTATTTCAACACAACCGAAAACCGACAACAGCCAACAACAAATTGCATGCATCTTAATCACAAACATAAATACAAACACACATCTCCACAGGCATTTACACACACACACACACACAAATACACACTCGCACAGTTAGAAAATCATTCTCACATCTGATTCGAAAATTCAACAAACAATTTCCTGGGCGTAACCACAAAATTTTCAGTTAGTCGCACAATTTTTCAGTTTTATTTCTATAGCACAAAACACAAGCACACACACACACATACAAACCACCAACAACAACAGCAGCAATGTAAGCGATACTCTGCATTTTAGATAGCAAATATTATAGTATTTGACTTGCTCTGTAATATACCCCAAATGAGTTGAAAGCCGAGGCAGCGGCATGTGCCTGTGCCTCAGCACTGCGTGTGTGTGTGTGCTTAGTTTTGTATGTATGTGCGTGTGTGTGTCTGTGTATTTGTTAGTGCATGTATTTGTATTTAATGAAGCCTATTTTTAACATGAACCGCAATTATTACGAACCATTAGTTTGCAGTTTATACTTTGTCACAAGCACACACACACACACACGCACAGCCAGTGTCATGCTGTATCGGCCAAAGGGGGCGAGCGGTGCTGTGTTGGCTGCCATGCTGCCGCGACGTTTACGGTTTTCAAGTGCATGTGTGCAATAATATTGACACGCTATTCCAACCATTTTTGCCCTCAATTTTTCCGTTATTTCGAAGCTTTTACTTGTCGCGGTCCCTCGACCCCGAACATGTTGTAATGGCATCCGTTGCTCTAAGTGTATACAACAACAACAACAATAGCAACAACAACGACAAAAACAACGACAGTATTTCCGTGAGCAATTTTCAAATGCTCAACTCGAACTCATTGCCGCGAATTGCCAAAATTGGCAGAGAGCAACGAAAAGCAAATCAAAAGAACATGAACATGAGCAGGTGAATGTGCCTCGGCCGTGGTAGTTTACCCATGAGCTATAGGCGCAAGAATAGCGGGGCTTAAAGTAGGCTAAAGAGTAAATCTAGTCTGGAACAACTTACCGCGCTATTCTCTCTATTAGGCACTTTTAATAAAAAAATAACATGGCAATATGATTTTAACAGCGTGTCGTATTCAAGATCATGTTAAAATTCTGTTATTTTTCTTTTATTTAGGTTCAACATACACATAAGAAATTAAAATTGCTAGTAATGATCTCATTGGAAAGTAAGAAACCTCTTTATTTTTCTATTAACACTGCTAAGCACTTTTAACATTTTTTAAATAGAATTGCCAAAAATTAAGAATGCCAATTAAGCATTTATTAATCGAAGTGTTCCAAAATATGGGTCACCTTTTACTGTTTTGTTAAGTATGCCACTTTTATTGGAAGAAATAACATTGCGTGAGAGAGGAAAGGGAAAAAGCTTGTAGAAGTAAAATTTATAAATGCAAAAACTCTTATGTTACATAGGATTACAAGACACATGCGGCAGTTTAGTATGTAAATTTTGTCTTCGAAGTTCGAACTACAAATTTTTCAAATTACAAGAAAATAATCCGAAAAACTACATTTTATTAAGACTTGAAAGAGATGCGAAAAATCTTTTGCCAATTCCGACTTCATAATTGTTGCTTATCTGATGCGCTGCTCAACATTCAGTGAAGTGCATCTGTAAATCTCGAAGCAAAGTAAATTGTTGGCTTCATTTCACCATTTGATAACAAAAATTGTAACGCAGAATTGAAACAATTCCACGCACACATGTGCAACAAAATTTCATTGCAAAGCAAAGCGAATTCTTGCAACGATGCACAAAGCGCATAAATACACTGCAAGAAATTTCACACACGATTGCTGCGCAGAATTATTATCGTTGCTAATAAAGCGATTCAATGAACAAGGGCGAAAGTAAGAGTTTACAATTGTTTTAATTAGGCGCATTAACTTAAGTCTAATTGGCAACAAAGCACCGTTAAATTTGTTGTGAAAAAACTAATTAGTAACTTTCAGTTTGTTTTTGTTATTGTGGGCTTTGGTATTTGCTTACTGCTTTTGTTGCTTTTGTTGCTTTATTCAATTTCAATTGTTTTTGTATTTTTGTTTTTTTTTTTTTATTATTTTTTAGTATTTTTTATTGTTGTTTTTTCTTGCATTGTTCATGCATTGGAAGCGCGCGAAATTTAAGCTCAACTTTGCAGTTGTTGTTGTTTCGGCATGAGCGCAAAAAACAAGTCATTCACTTGTTGTTGTTGTTGTTGCCACATTTTTCGATAGTTCAGCGAATTACGCGTTTTGTTGCTTTTTTGCTTTTGCTTTTTGCTGATGTAATTGAAATCGCAACAAGAAAAATCCGAAACAAGAAATTAAAACAAACTGAAATCGAAGTCGAGTGTGCTTTTTTGAGTGCACGCGCGTGTGTGTGTGCGAGTGTGTGTGTGTGTGTGAAATTGTGGCCAAAGTGCAACTTGTAAAAGTTGCTAATGTGCAACTTTGTTGTTTTGGTTAGTACATTATTGTTGTTGTTGTTGTGCATTCTCTGGCATTGGCAGCGCAAGTTAGACGAGCCAAACGCCTACTTAGCGACTGCACTATTACTCACCCCCCCCTACCCCGCCACCGACGACACTGTTTATTGGCGACAGCGACACCTGCAAGTATTTGCGCCTCACTAAGCAATTCGCAGTGAAAATATACTTTCCGCTGAACGCATCATGTGCGATGCGCCATTTTGCACGCTCATCTCTCTCATCCAGTTGGGTCAGCCAGTGTTGCCACGTTTGTGCGCTTAATTGGCAATTACATGTCGCCTGACCTTTTGCTGATCTTCTCGCTTAAGAATGCATGCGTTGTTTGATGTTCATTCAAGGCGGCAGACATTGATTTATGCACTTTGCACGCTGTCATTACCGCGGGTAATTACAACGCGAGAACTCCAGATTAACGTACACACGGACGACTTATACAATAATTACACACTTGATGGATGCATTTTACCTTCATTTGCGCTTAATTTGATTTGTTTTTTTCAGCAATTAATCGCTGCTGAAACTTTGATTAGACAATTCGCACTTTGCACGAGCGCTCAAAAGCCGCTCAGACTTCATGAGAACGCTGGAAATTCCTCGCTTGTGCGAAGTGAGTGCGAAAAAAAGAGCATTAGAAATGAGCGCGGGGCACATTTTGTTGACTTGTCTAATCATTCGCACATGTATGCCAAAAAAGAAACACACAAAAAGCGTAAATACCCTACACTTGCCTGTTGTTGTTGGTGTTGTTGTTGAAGTGTGTGTCGTGCACTTAGTCATGCAATTGCCGGATTAGTCTGCTGCAATGGCAACAACAAAAACCCGTTTCTGATTGGCGTTTTTTGCTTGCATGCCTTCAGTGTTGGTCAGTCTGACAGCGTGTCAGTAGGGCAGCGGGCGCGCGGTGCAGTCACAGCCGCACACAATCATGATGCCAATTGGCAATGCAACGTGTATCATTATTCTAACTTATTTAGCAAAGGTCGAACGAACTTTGTTTGCATTGGAAATGTGATTTTTGTTTGTTTGTCTGTTCTCTGTTTTATTTGTGGTTTCACTTAATGGAATAATTTGCGTCTGTGTGCGTCATAATTTATGCATTCCTCTTACAAATGAGCAGTGAGCAATGAGCAATTTATGTTTGTCATCATGATGCTGCCGTTAATGCCGGCCGTTGATGATGATGATGACGTTGCTGGCCAGTGAAGCGCTCAAATGCATTTAAATAACCGAAAACAATTAAAATACTAACACTCATTATTATTATTAGTAATCAGAAATTATTAGTTCAAATGTTTGCTAAAAAAACAATGACAATGAACTGAAATTGTGCACAAAACAAATAAATTATGCAATTGGCAAATTTCGGCAAATGAATTTCGCATAAAAATACATCAAATTATTGAAAAGCCGATTAAAATATATTTTCCGCAATGAAAAATGCCGTAGAAAATTTATTAAATTTTTGTGCTTTTTTTTTGTATAAATAAACAGAAATTATTTCCCTTTTTTTTTGCACAATCAACAATTAATTTTATTATTATAATTTGCAATCGAATACGCGCAATGCATGACAAATTGGTTGAGGTCAGTTTGCACACGGCAGGCACATGTTACAGGCAGAACGATACACACACACAGGCACAGGCACAGACACAGGCAGCGAGTCATAGGGCCAGCAACAAAGCGTCGCAATGGCATGACAAGCTACTTGAATAAACTGTACGCAATTGAAGTCGACACACACACACACACAGACACACACAGACACTGACACCCCCGCCGTCTAATGGCAAAAAACGACATCAAACCAAAGCTGAGCGCTTGAAATTTGTTTTAAGACAGCACGGCTTCCGTTTCCGCTCTGCACGATTCCGGCTAAGCAACAAACATGATGATGATGATGATGACGAGGATGATGATGATGATGATCATGACATTTGCTGGCCTTGTTGCTTCCTTATGATTGCCGTCTAGGGCGTGTGCGTGTGCGTGTGTGTGTGTGTGTGAGTGAGCGTTAAATATTTATGTCTTTGCATATTTTACAGACACATTTGCATTTGACAATAACAACAACAACAACAACAGTGAAAACATGCAGATGATGACGTTGACAGACACAAAAAGCAAAGCAGCAACAACAACAGCAGAACAAGCAACAAATGCTGTCAACATTGTCACATAAACCGATACACAGAAAACGGCGACAAACATGCCGCACAGACAACAACAACAACAACAGCACTGGCAGAGGCAGTCAGACAAAGAGAGACGGCGATAGAAGCAGTGGCATAATCTCAGCATCGAATTTGGCCTCTGACTTGACTCAAGACATCGAATACGCCGACGCCGATGCAGAAGCAGAAGCCAATGTCAAGCCACAGCTGAAAGGCACTTTTGGTTGCATGCAACGCCGACTATGTGTGTGTCGGCAAACAAGCGACAAAAGCCAGCAGCAAAGACAAAGCAACATATTTGTCTAAGAGCGAAACCGGCGAGCAAATCCCGTGCGATGACAGCGAATCGATCAAGTATACGTCGTGTTTGCCGCCGAGGTTTGCAATTGGCAGCTGATTGCTTCAACGCTTCCCACCGACGATGTCGACGATGATGATGATGATGGCTGAACTATCGCATATTGCACTTGGCATAACACAACCAAGGGTTGTTGCAGTCGCAATAACGCTTAAAAGGAGCACGTCGCAACCCTGGTCGGTCGTCAATTTGATATGAAATGCTTTCACTTTCGGTTTGATTTTATTTTTGGACTCAACTGAAGCGCGAAGACATTTTGGCATAAATTTAAAAAGCTTACTGAGCATTTATTTGTACAGACATAAACACACACACACACACACGCACACACACACACACACACGCTTAGACACATGAAGCGATGCTGATGAAGAAGTGTAAACGTTTGCGTTGCCACTTTGCTGCTTTGATTTGAATGAATGAGTGTGTGAGTCTGTGTGTGTGTGTGTGTGTGTGTGTGTGTGTGTGTGTGTGTGTGTGCAAATATTTGCACAGCACGTTTTTTATTACCTTCTTGTAGCCAAAGCCACAAACGTATACGTAACAGAGGAGCTCAAAGGAACATTGCTCACTTCTCAGCTTTTTTGCAATGCCATGATTTCTATTTCTGTTTCTGTTTTGTTGTTGTTTTTTTTGCTTTTTGTGGCGGCAAATAATGTTGTCTGTAATTTGAAGCCGCACAAAAGCGACCTTAGTTTTCGGTTTCCATTGGAAGTGAGTTGGACCAAGCGAAAGATCATGTGTGTGTATTTGAAACCGACGGTTTGCATTTTATTAAAATGATTTTGAGATGTCTTTTGAAATCATAAACGTAATGATTCCATTTCAAGTAGCAAAGTATGCATAAACATGCCACTCTCAAAAGTTCAAACTTAATGGAAATGAATGTCAAATATGATAGCTTCATTTCATAATTCAAGTCTCCAAACCGCTCAAAGTCTATCGATGCAATTCAAGTTTCAATGATCTTTTGAACTTAACGTTAAACAGAACGCAACACTTCCGGCTCGCATTCAATTCACTGCAATGAATTGCTTGAAAAAATCACACTTTTCATTTAAGTTGACTTAAAGGTGCGCAAACTTTAATTAAGCTCATCAAAACCCACGCCGACTGCAACAAGTACATCTTCTTCATCATCATCATCATCATCATTTGTGCGATAATCATTAAGTTTAACAGTCGTCTTATAGAGCGCAACATACACTCAGAGCAACACTTGAGCACAATCAACACTTCAACGCACACTTGGAAAGCATTTTTCGCAAGCGTTTTTTGCTCTTCATTTTAATGATTTCGTAGCGAAAAAAAATTAAAAGCTGCAAATAAAAAAAACTAACGTTTGCTTAAACAACAACAACAACAACGGAAGCTACAACTGACGCAACAACAACAACAACAGCAAACACAAGGGGACAAAGCGACAATAAAACGCACACACACAAAACGCTTAAGATCTGAGCGGATGACGTCGACGTCGGCGTCGCTGTCGGCGTCAACTGCAACAGCGATGGTCAGACAGATTATCGCTTAAGTTGATGACTCTTTAAAATGGCTTTTCAAAGGCATGTGACGTACAAAGGGAGATACAGCAACAAAAGCTGCTTAAATGTCGCACATGCTCTTAAGGCACGCTTCGAAGGCGAGTACCATGTGTGTTCTATGCCCTCAACAGATGTGCCAAATGCTACTTACATGACTAAGCTGCACACACACACACACACACACACACACACACGTGTACATGAAAGCGCGATTAACGAATGACTAAACTAAACTAAACTAAACTAAACTTAACCAAACAAAACATTACCAGAAAGCAAATAAACCGAACCGAATTTCAAACACACATGAAATTAACCAACTGTGAAGACATGTGCCTCGGCTCTTGCCCCCGCCGACCAACCGACCGACCGACCGTCCGTCCGAGTGTCTGCACACAAAAGTGTTAAAGTTTAAGCTAAAATATTTAAGCGCTTTTGTAGCTCGGCACCTTGAATTGAATCGACCGAATGAGACCGTAAAGCATTGCGGCGAAGAAGCCGTGCCGCGTTGTGCAGAAGTTGACCCCAAAAGTGCATAATTGGCTGGAAAATGTTTTGCGCAATTTCATTTTGTCGCTGCTCGTGCATGTGTGTATGTGTGTGTGTGTGTAATTATTATTTTTTATTGTTTAAAGCTTAAACAAATACACACATGAATTAATAAACACAATTTAGTTGTTGTTGCTGTTGTTTTTGTTATATGCATTGAACAGACAAAGAGAAGCGTTGAGTGACGAGGCGGACGGACGGATGGTCGGAAGGACGGTCGGTGAGATTTAAACGAATTCATTGCTTTTATAAATGTTGGCAAATGCCTGAAATATTGCATTGATAAAACTGTTATGTGTGTCTCTGTGTGTGTGTGTAACTATGTCAAGTTGTCTATGTATGTGTTTATTCAGCTTGTGTGTTTATTTACAACGAATGTTCAAAGCGCTTGCCGGTAGGTAAATCATCGTGGCAGTCAATAACAGGAATCAACAAACAAATTTTGAATGCATTGTGAAAAAACACAAAAATAAACGAACTAAATACAGTTTTGATCAAAAGGATAGTCATGTCTAATACTCATGTTTTCGCAAATGTCTCTCATAATTCAAACTATCCAACAATCTGCTGAATTTTAGCTGAGGAGCTTATTGGTACTTTATAAGATTGCGCTGTCTTAATTATGGTGACAAACATTAGTCCACGAATTTGTTAAAACGCTTTAGACGACTTCTCTTATAACAAGACTTCCCTTTTATATTGTGTGAAGAATACCACGCAAATGCAACTGTGGGCAAAATTGATGTAAGGAATGCTGCTCTATTCCAGAAAATATATTTCAACGACTTGGATATTCTAATAGAACCAAGCAAATCTCAATAGAATTAAGTATTTTATGGGAGCAAATATGCTTTGTCAACTAACTGAAAATTTACCATATAAAAAGTCAGTGGACATTCCTTGTTTTATCAACCAAGTTAGATTTTGTTGCAGCACTACTATTTTTTTTAACACTGCTGTATATATTTATATATATTTATATATGCACATATTTTTTTAATGTTTGATAACATTTTCCTTTTTCAAAATCAACATGGGCGACTTGAATGTTTACATTGTTTGTCTCTCGAATTGGAGACATAATTCTCGCAACTGTCATAAAAGGTCATAATCTTAACAGAGTCTTATTTGCACTGTTAATACTTTCGCACTCAACACTTCATCGTACCCAAAATGAAATGCTTTTATGTTACTTAGTGCATACGACAGTTACTTAACAAAGCACTTGATTTCGAACGCTAAATAACTTTATGTGGTGTGAAAATAGGTGAACAAAGGTTGCTGAAGCGCTTAATAGTACATTAAGACTCTGAGAACATTAAGACTCTTTGTGACTGTTGCTAAAAACTCTCATTTGAACATTCAATGCGGCTGAGCCATGCTGAGCGCGTTACAAACCACCCACGTGCGTTTATTTATTTATTTATTTGTCTGTGTTTGTGTTGCCAAAAATAATGAATCTGCATGTCTTTATCCTTTTGACCGAAAAATATGGCAAGCCATGGCAGCGTAAATTTTTCGCATTCAAATTGACTCGCTTTTTATTTTGCACAATTTGAAAGTCAGAAAAAATTAACTTTTTTGTTTATCGCTGAAATAAAAACAAAGTTAAACGGTGTCTACAAAAAAATAATACGAGAAAAAAAATGAAAAGAAAGAAAAATATTTTTCTGCATAATTTTAATTGCCAATTTTTGTGTTAAATATTAATGGCCATGGCGACCTTTGAGCCACGCACTGAGCCCCCCACCGTTCCAGACCCCAGTATGTCGGGCTGCTGATATGTTCGATTCTATTCTATTCGAACTTGTGAAAGCGCGTGCAAAAACGATGCGAACTCACACAAAATGCAAATGAGGGCGCGCAGTCATGCCTATTTTTATGTTCATTGAGGGGGGGTCATTGTCGTTTGTCAATTTTTTGCAATTATTTCACACATTCTGCTGTGTCCCACCGCCCACCGTCCGCGCCGTGCAATTTCAATTCGTTTTCAGGTTCGGTTCGCAAATTTATGGCATATTTTCATGATTTTCTCTATCAGTTTTTATTAAATTTTCACGCCCGAAAGCGTTGGGCGTCGCAGCGCTTGCTGTCTGTCCCGCTCGTCGTTTGCGCCTTCGTTATGAAATGCAAATTTCTGTTTGTGATTTTTATGTTGTTGTTGTTGTTGCTGTTGTTGTTGCTCGCATTCGTTTTCATTATTTTGAGAGATGCGTTTTTCTTTTTTTGCTCATCATTTCATTTTAGCGCTCTTGTCATCTTTGTTGTTGTTGTTGTGTGTTTTTATGCCGAAATCATAGCATAGAAACGGGCGCATTGACTGTAAGTCGAAGCTCTCCTGCGCTTTTGCGCCTTCTTGTTTGGCGAAAAGAAGTAAAAGAAGTCGTTGCTACGATATTTTTTGGATGTTTGGCATTTGTTATGCAAATTTATTTTCGATTACTTGTTACAAAGATTTGCCAAAGATTATGCAAATGTGTCAAACGCACGCGAATTGCCCGCAGAGGGTGGCGCGGGGGCGGCGGCAAGATGATGTAGCATGCGTGCGCTTGGTCGGTCGGGCGGTCGTTCTTTCAGTCGCTCCGTCGGTCGGTCGGTCGGTCGGGTGATGGTGCCGGATGTCGTTGATGACGCTTTACAAGTGGCTTATGATTGCCATAGTTGTTGTTGCTGTTGTTGTTGTTGTTGTACGTTTGTAGTTGTCAGTCGTCAGTCGTCGTTGGCGGAAGTGCCTGATTTGCCGGCTTAGTTGCGCAATTTTGCGGCTCAACACGGCATTTTTAGCTCGCAGTAAGAAGAGCTTTGCAAAACGATAACGATTGAAATGAAATGCGAAAAAAACCGAACTTTGCATATTGAAGACATTTTAAATCATTTACTTATGCGTTATTTTGTCTCTTGTTGTTGTTGGTTTTATTGTTTTTATTGTTTTTTATTGGCAATTGTGGCCGGCTTAATAGGCATGTTGCACGCTGCTTCCTCTTCGCCATTATTCCCAATTTAATGCCAAATCATACAGTTGACAAAACTTCAATGCATTAAAAATACAAAAAATTATATATAAAAAATAAAAATAAATAAAAAATAAATTAATTCTTTTATTTATCGACGCTTCTTTTTGCTTTGTTTTGTTTCTCTTTCAACTTTGTGCAAAATGCATAAATTAAATGTTTCGTTAAATGTCTTTGATTACGTTTTGTGGGCGCCAAAAAAAAACGCCACTCAATGCAATTGCCACGCCCACACAGCTGGTGTCGTTGTTGTTGTTTGATATTTGTTGAACAACGTTTGTCCTTTTTTGTTTGTGGTCATATAATTGTATAATTATACGTATATTTTTTACCACGAGCGTCGCCACGCGCCGCCATTACATGAGCAAACAAAATGGCGACAGCAAAAAATTCATGAAAAAATGCAATCTGTATGACAAGTTTAATAAAATATGGTCGACTGATAGTGGGGGGCGCGCGGGGTGGTTTCGGATAGCGAAATGCATTTTAATTTGAAAAAAATCCAATCTCATCGACGATTCGTTAAAATGTGAAAATGTGTTCGAAAATAATTGAAGTAAAATTATTAATTATAATTTTTTTGTTTGTGTGTGTGATTATTGACAGCATGGCATACATTTTATGTACAATTAAGGATTGAAAACATACAAAAAGCAGCGAGAACAATATATATATTTGGTCCTGCCGAGGATTGAATACTCTTCAAGACCTTTTTGTATGCCATACCGATTTTTTCATTGGTAGCATATTTCTCTTTATTTTCAATGGGTTCCCGAGATATGTAAATGATTGATTTTGGCTTTGACCATGCCCACTTTGCTATCATAATAGTTTGCCTATGAAGATTAGTATAAAGAAAGTTTTCCATACAAAGACTTTATTCGCTTCTCTTCCTCACTTTCAGTTTGTGTGGCAGGTACAAGCTCCAGATGTCCTATCTCAAAGAAACTTTCAGACATTTGGTCTGGCCAGGTAAGACTATTAGTTGTGAGATTGAATTTATACGGAGACACGGACAGACAGACAGACAGAAGCACATGGCTTTATCAACCCGTCTTGTCATCCCGATGAAGACTATATATATTTTCTATGAACTGAGAAGTCTCCTTTGAACTGTTACCAAATTCAGAACAAAGTCATAATACTTGACACTGCGTGAAGAGCATGAAAATTGTTTACTTAACACAATCGAAACTTCAAAAAAATTGTATATTTAAGCCGCATTCGCATGCATTGAGGCCTTTGTGCGTGACTCACGACTCACTGAGCAGGAAAAAAAACCGCAAAATCATGCCAAATAATTAAATGACAAAAAGTGACGAAAATTGTATAAGTATGTGTGTGTGGGTCAGTCGTTTGTTGACTTTGTGTGTGTGAGTACTTGGGCTTTGTTATTATTACTAAACTTGTTTGTTCCAAAGAAATAAATAGAAGAAGAAGAAAAAATACCGACACGTCAAAAAAAGTTGCCGAAACTTTGACAACAAGTTGCGTTACTTTATGAGTTTAGCCGCGACCTTAGCACCAGCAACAACAACAACAACAACGACAACAATAAGAAGAAACACAAACGCTCTCGAAACGCTAACGACGCCGCCGCCAATGACGGCATTAAGAACGTGAAAGTCAGTCAAGTTTAATAAGAGTCATTCTGCCTTATATATCAAGTGTCTAATAAACGCTTAATAATTGTTAGCGTGAACTTCAAACAAGGCGCGACTTGAGTGTGGGGCGCATTAATTCGTTCATTAAACGCAAATTTCAATTATAAACTTTACAACTTAAAATTTTGCACATTTTGTAATGTAATTGTGTGTTTTGTTGTTGTTTTATTGTCTGAAGGTTGGGCCCGCGCAAAACCGCATGAACCGCACCTGTTGGTCTGAGCAAAGTTCATGAATGACAGACAGAAAAAAAGGTGCTAAAATAAAAGTTTCACTCAAATATTTTCATAACAAAAAAGATATAATAAAGAACATCATTATTATCATCGTTTCTAAGCAATCGAAAGCGGAAATCGTCATCAACTCAAACTCGCCAGCGCATGTGTCTGTCCGCCTGTCTGTCTGTCTTTCTGTCTTCCTGTATTAGCAGCCAAGCAACGTTAGCTGAAAGTGCTGACTAATTATTGCATAATTCATAAATTTTAATTAATTAGAATTAATGCGCAGTAAGCGATTAACGGTAACTTTTAACAGACTCACACAAACATTCTTTTCTAACATCAACTTAACATTGCCAACCTCTGCTCAGCTTCTGTTTCTGCTGCAGTCGCTGCCGCTGCCGCCGTCGACGTCTTGCTTTGAGCGACTTTTTGTGTAATTCACTTTTTGTTAATAAGCGTAAAAGACCTTTTCATAAATGTAATTAAAACTATTACAGTTGCGGTTTTAATTGTTCGTCAACATGTTTACAATTTTATGATCTCGTTTAGCTTTTAATTTATCAACTTTTTTCGTTTTCATTACTAAAAACAATAAAGTTTATAAGCAGCAAATTAAATCATTACAAATGCTAATTTAATTACTCGAGGCGCAATCAAATAAGAAGCGCTCAGCTCAGCTCAGCTTTCAGCCAATCAAGAGTCAAAGTAGGCGAGACAAGCTCACGTTCAAGTTAAGCTCTGACGTCTCGTTGTTGTTACACATTGCTCTGACCTTGTGACCTCGTTATGGAAATGTTACATTAACTTGGACTTAACACACACACGCACACACACACACATGCGTCTCTAATTAGTGCAGTTTTGTGAAATTACCGACAAACACTTTTGGTGAAGTTCACATCAGTGAATTAATGGCCGACCGATCGACAAACAAAAGGTAATGAATAAAGTTGAAGGACTCAAAACGAACTTTAATGTATAACAAAAGTTGGAAAATATAAAATCAATGGAAAAAAAACACAAATTGAAAACAAGTTGAGTAAAATTTTTTAATAAAAAGTCGACTAATCAAGTTAATAAAGAGTTCAAAAAAGCGCTGTAAACAAAAGTGGCAACAACAACAACAAAAACGTTGAAGAACAACAACGTTTAAAACGAAGACGTATCAAATTTTAAGCAGCGTTGACGATGGCAAAGGCAGCCGAAGCAGTGAAGAAGAAGCAGTGGAGTGAGCGGCAAAAGACAATGACAGCAAAGAGCAAAGAGTTGAAGATGCAGAAGAAGCAGAAGCAAAAGTAGAAGAAGAGGCGGAGACAGAAACAGAAACAGAGCATTTAGCAACGTCAGCAGCTGCCGTTGCAGTGCTGTTGACCTTGAGCTCCATACGTAAGCATGCCAACAACAACAACAACGACAACAGCAACAACAACAAAGCGTCAGCAACGTCAACTGAAAATGGCAACAGCAACAAAAAGTGAATTGGAGCAGGTCGTCTTCACAGCAAATACTTGTTGTCTGCTGCTGTTAACTACGAGTAAAAGGTATTTTTTGTATCTTTTTGTTTAAGCATTGGTGTACCTTTTGTGTGAGTATTAGTGTCTGTAACATTTACCTTTGTGCATTTTTAATTCTTTTTTACTTATTATGCTCTTAATAAAAAGATTGTATTAACTTTGACATGAAGTTTGCAACGCAGAAAAGGAGACATCTCCTATTATATAGAGAATAGTCAGTTTGTATGTAAAAATAAGGTTTATCGAATCTCTATATCATATAACTGCCAAAGGAACGATCCGTCAAAAGTGAGGTTTTTATTTGAATTATTTTTTATAAAATCAGGCCAAGCTTAGCAATTACATGTTTTCGTTAATGCTTACTATATTGCAAAGTCAAATTAAAATCAGTCATTAGGGCGTGGCACCGCCCACATAGAGAAAAACTTATAAATGGTATTTTCCTTTAAGCACATTTGCTAGAAGATTGTAACATGAAATTTAGCATGATTGGGCTGCTTTCTTTAAGATAAATTATAAAATAGGCGTGGCTATGCCTTTTTTCATTAAAATATAATATGAATCCTATTGGATAAACTTTATTTTTTATTACGAATATTAGATTAAATGTTTCCAAGAGTATAAAAGATTCGGCAAAGCCGAAAATAGTTCCCTCACATGTTTATTTATAGTTTCAGCTTTTTTTTTTTGTTTTTCGGTCAGAAATATTTCCTTGAATTCATTTACCTGATTGCCTTTTGGGATTATTTCTGCTTGGTTTTGATAGCTGTTTCCACTTATGGCGGTTGGCTTTTGCGCTCCTTGAATATTATCCTTGAACACAAAAAAAACTTTCAAAAAGGCAAAGCAAACTTCTCGTTTTTCTTGTCGGTTGTTTTGCTTTGAATATGTTTCGGTAATTTTCCAAATGAGTGGAAAAATTATTACTCGTAATGTACAAAATAAACAGATTTATAATTTATTGTTGTTGTTTCTGTACACTTTTTACAATTTTGCATAGAACGCGTTTTTGTTGCTTTTGCTTCTGTTTGCTGTTTTTGTGAGTTTGCTTTGACAAATTTTTTTTTTTTTTTGGTATTTAACCTGTTTAGCGATCAAAATCAAATATTGCGCATGTGCGGCGTTGTTTGTGACTTGGCACTTCTTTCGAACACGCCTAACGGTCAGAGTCGTTTCGTGAAACAAAAGCGATTTTTCGGTTTTTGTGTAATTGCAAAATATTCATTAATATCTCTGACACAATTCTATAAGTTTTATTGCAAACGTTTACTGAGTCTTCTGTTCTGTGGTTTGAGAGCGCGTAAGACGTTCACTTCGCGCAACGTTCGAATTCCAACTGAGCGCAACAAATGCGAAAACGCTAAAAGATCAACACCGACAGCGCCAATAGTAATGATGACGACGGCGACTGCGGCGTCAACGTCGACGTTCAAGACACGGTCAGCTAACGAACAACGCACGCTAAACAAGTTGGCTTAAAGCACGAGCGAACCAATGAGCAAATGAACGACTCAGTGAGCGAGTGAGCGAACGAGTGAACGAAGCCGTCTAAGATCAATGAGTAATGCGTTGGTCAGATGTTTTTTTCGGAGTGCACTGCGCTCGGAACCTGCTGGTAATAGTTGGGCATGGCCTGTCAATTGTCTGTTGTGACGTAAGAGTTGGCAGCGTTCTTCTTCGGCGTCTTGGGCTGAGCAGTTTGTGTACGGTGACTTGCGTTAAGCTAATGAGCGTGTTTGCTATACAAAAAGCTGATGTTGTATTAAAAGAGAGCCAATCGCTCACTCACGCGCTGTTAGTGATGGCCGCCGACTGACTATCGATGAATAGACACAACATACTAATGAGTATAAATAACAAGTCTTTTAAAGATCCATGTACCATTTTCGTTACATTTTGATTACTTCTTTTCGATAATCAGATGATAAGGTCGCAATCTGAAATAATGTGTAAACAATTTAGTGAATAAACTACTTTTCTAGATTTGTATTTATCGTACAAGAGTTGATTTAAAAATGAAATTCAATTTAACTTCAATAATGCGGTCACTCTATAAATGTAAAGTAGACTACGCTTGGTATGAATGGGTTACACTGTTGTTAACAGATGTACGAAATTAACAGCAAAGTTAACAGAACTAAATAAGGAACCTAACAGCTGAAGAAGAAGAAGCAGAGTGAGTAAAGAAGCCGATCGTGACAGTCGTTGGAAAATAAGTTGAAAGCTGAAAGTTCACGCCGAAACGGAGAAACTATTCTAATTTAAAATATTAAACGAAACTATTATTTGCAAAAATATCCCATAATTCGTATTTTATTGTATTATCCATTAAACTATAATCACATTTTACATAAACCATACGTTCCAGTAGTTCGAATACTTTTATCAGTTGTCAAAGCCCTTCTGTCAATATAAAGTTAAAATGGTGAAAAATAATTATGAAACATTTTTTCTTTTTGTATTTAACATTAACATTGTTAACAAGTCTATATAGTTTAACGAAAAATACTTAAAATATGTTATTAAGTCATTATACAACTTAAAAGATCCAGTAATCTGGAGGATTCAGTACTACGGACAATAATCGACTTATGTTTGTTCAAATTTTCGTTGTTTTACTGAATTTTTAAACACGATGCCTTCGATATCTATTGTATCAATATTATATTATTGTAGATGTATTCAATCTGTCATGCCTTGAAAACGTTTTAAGTCATCGTTTAAACGGGGTTATAATGTATGTGAGAAAGTATTTCAATACATAACAACAAGTGACATATTCTGCTAACATTTAATCAAAGATTGGCTTTCTTAACTTAAAATATATAATTTCGCCGAAGAAACTTTACCGTAAAACTCTTATTGCAAAATATTTTCCCGAATATTTAAACAAAACTGATTTTAAACATTTTGTGAAACCCAAACACTTAATGACGACCGGAGTAATTGTCAGATTAGCCACCTTAAAGACCTTTGAGTAATTACTGTCTTTATGATAATAAGAGATGTAAATACTTACAGCGGCTTCAAACTATTGAAAAGTGTAAACAAAAATACAAAGTCAACAAATACACTTCAATTAGTTCTAAGCATCGTGTCAAGTTTGACCTGCTGACTCCGGTCTCTGGTCTAAATCATTCTACTAATTAAACGTTCGTTTACTCATATTTCATGCGCTTATTTTCCAAGCCTAATGACTTTAAATTTATGGCCGTACTCATGTATTCATTAACTAAATAACGTAACATAAACAGTTGGCAAAACTAACCGACGTTCGTTTTGTAAATCAAATAAATATAATTTGTAATTTTTATCAGCATAGCCAGTTTCAAACATATGCGCATTTATTTCAATGTTTTTCTTTTCGATTTGTTTTTGTTTCTGTTTTTCTTTGTTTTGCGTTTTTCCATTGTTGTTGTTGTTTGCGCTTTTCAAAGCGTAATAAGCGATTTGCGTGTTGAACGCACATAATCCGAGGGCATTTAGTGTGGCCGTACAACAAAAACAGTGATTGCGACTGTGACCGATAGCAACAACAATAACATTATTCATTACACTGAGTAACAAAAAGCCAGCAATGCCGTCCATTTTTATCATTTTATCATTTATTGAGCTGTCATTTTATTTACCATTACACATGCGACGCTCCTCTGCCGCCGCACTGCCTTCCTTCTATTGTTTTTTTCACTTACGTGAGCTCACATTAATTTTGTGCATAATGGTAATGGCCGACGGGAGGTTCGTGGTCTATAAACTGTATATATCATTATTGGAGATCTTTATTGATTTCGTCTGTCGCTGAGACACGTGTTTCTCGTCTGCGATGTTCAACTAATTTGTTGTGTAATTTATGGAGAAGGGTTAATGTTACTTGCTAATTGGCCATAGCTCATTTGTAGCGTACTAAAGCGGTCAGTAAGCCACGACTAATTCCTGATTTCGGGCTTGGTTTTCCTTTTGTTGTTTCTTCTTATTTGTAATGTCATTTGTTTACCGCTTTGATTTGTTATGGAAATTTTATATGGTTTTATTTGCTTGTCATTTTCGATTGTTGATTTTTGGTTGTATTGGAATGTTCTGTCATAAAGCATTCCATTCAGTAACAAATCGCTCATTGCCCAGTTATGTATGCAACAATACAAGCAATTTCGTACGTGTGCTTTTAATGTTCGAAATTTCATTAAAATTCATAGCGTATGCGAAATTGATTGCCTGTCATGGTTCACATGAGATTTGCTTTTAATTTTATGATTTTCATAATTTAACACAACACAAATTTATTATTCAGATTTTAATAACTGCCAACATGAAAACTTTTCTATTATCCTTTTTAATGGCGACTTTATGACTTCATTTGCTATTTTTCCGACAAGTGCTGCCAATTCATGGTTTCTTTTTTAATATTTTCTGCTGGCGCAGCAAATCAACTTTAGTGTTGTCTCTTGTCTTTGCCTTTTCTTGGCGCTTCGCTTGCATTTTAAAGCAATAATAAGTATAAGAATTTGCAGTTAGGAACTTAATCAACTCGCTGGCAACGCAGAGTGCGTGAGTTGCCTTTTTTTTTGCTGCTAGAGTGCTAATAAAACAGTTAATAAATTTTTATGTTCACTACAACAATTTGCTAGCCTTGGCAACACACTCAGCGCTTTTACTCTTCATTACTCAACTCCATTTGGGAGCAAGCGCAAATCGAGTCTTGAACTCGCCGTGACTTCAACTTGGCCTTGCTGTCGTTGTTGGTGGTGTTGTTGGTGTTGTTGTTGTTGCCGCCGCTGGTTATGCCAATTGCTCGTCCAGCACGCTGTAAATTCTAATAAAGCGCCGCGATTACGAAAGCAAAGTCTCCAACTTGACCTACTCCTGTGTGACGTTGACGTTGCCGTTGTCGTTGCCGTCGACGTCTTTGTTACCTGTTACCTGTTGAAGTGCGTTTGCGTTTGCCTTTCGCGTCCGGTCTCGTCCTTGGCTTGGCCCAGTTATTGCCACGCAATTTTTCCGACATTTTTATTACTTTTAGTGCCAACGAAAAGAAAATTGTGTGCTTTGCTTGTCGCCCGTTATGCTTTATGACATCTCGCTAGGCGACGCGTTTGCCAGCAAAAAATTTTGGCGATTTTATTTTCAAATTTCCTTTTTTTAGCATTTTTTTCCGAGCATTTTCTTATAAGCAAAGCAAATATTTTCTTATGCGCACGTTGGCAATGGCAAACAACGTCGACGACGACGATGTCGACAACGATGACATTCATAATTTTTATTTACTCACATTGCAAGTTGACTTTATGGCGAGTTTACAGCTATTTTTTGCACACACACACACACACACACAGACGCACACAGACATAGACAGGCAGTGCGCCCTCAGGCAGCGTGCATATTTCGTATACTTAATGAGATTTTTCCCAGACATATTCGCAAAAGGACGTAATGCGAACACGTATAAATATATATACATATATATAAAAAGCGTGTGAGAGAGGGAAGGAGGGTGGTGGAGGGTGGTGACCCAAGATAAAGCGCAAGATGAAAAAAATGGCGTGTGAAAAAAACCGCAAACATTTTGTTTTGAGTTCAATGTGAACGATTCTAGACGCCGCTGACTGACTGTGTTGTTGTTGCCTATGGTGGTGTGGCCGGGTGGTGAGGGGCGGTGAGTGGTGTACGACGATTTAATTTTAAAGTTTTTTTTCGCCTGCCATACTTTCACTGCTTTGCGTTTATGCCCCGCCAGCAACAAAAACTAATTACAATTTCAAGTTGTTTTTCCTTGGCACTCATTTCGCATTGCTTCGCGTTGTTGCTGCCCCGCGCGCCCTTAGACTAACTTACAAAGCGTGAACTTTAATATAAAACTAAGAATTTTGCGAAAAACTAAAACAAAAATGAGTGAAGAGCGAAGCGGGCAGCGGGAAGTAGACAGAAATTGTGTAAAATGGCGTCTGGGGGCAAGAGTTCTGCTTGTTGTTCGAAAAGCGTTAGCAACAAAAACAAACGGCGAAGAAAAAAAATGGCGTCGGCAGACATTTTTCGCATTAAATTGTTAGTTATGTGGCAGCGCGAGTGCAGCGGGAGTCTGACGAGGTGTATCGCCCACACCCACGTAGTTGGGGTCGTTTGTTTGTTAGTTTTTTTTGCTTTTCATTCATTCGAAGCGAGTTTAATTTTAGTTTTGAAACTATTTTCATTTTTTGCTTCACTTTGCTTTGCGCTTTGGAGTGTTTTATTTTGCTTGCTTCTTCACTTAATTCTATTTTTCACACTTTGAAAATTTGTTATTGTCGTTGTTTCGTTTTTATTGTTGTTTAGTAGTTGTTGTTTAGCACTTGCCACGCACAACACTTGCCAACACTGGCCCGGTGCTCAGTGACGTCTTTGCGAGCATTCCAACTCACGTTTCTTTATTGCGTCAAAGCTTTTACTTCACACTAAATTGCACCGCTGTGATTAGAAGCACTTCGGCGTCGTCATGTCACGACGTGTCACGGCTGGCCTGCCAACTCACGCGCCACACATTTCGCCATGCCCGCGTCCAGACGGCCATCATTAAGTCATTCTGATGCGTAATTATGACCAAGCGCCCGTTTTGCTCCCTGCTGAAATGGCATTTTTCAAATTTCGCCCGGCAACACCTTCGCATCCTGCATTGCCCTGGCAAAAGCGGCGACTCTCAGTCCGCGTGGGCGTCTTGACATTTTGTGTCGCTTGAGTTGACTTAATGTTTTCAGCGTGATTTCATTTGTGTAGTTTTCAGTTTTCAGCTTTCAGTTTGCGCTTTCAACTCGCACTCGCTCAATTGTTGGCCGTAATCAGTGCCAAGTTCCTTGCGTGCGTCATCCCGTGCCATCGTGCTTGCTTAAATAGTATCTTCAGCGGGCACACTTGAGCACGACGACATGACACAACTCCCATTGCTTTAATCACGCTGTCATCACACACACACACACACACACACAGTCAGCATGTCCTGCCACCACTTTTGTTGCTGCTCCTTGTCCGCACAAGCCCTGGCAAATGCTTGAACTTTGCAGCAATTTCAAGCACTGACACAAGCGTCATGCCTTCTCTCCCACTCCCACTCCCACCGCCGCCAAGCACTTCGACGTGCCACCTAACGAACGGCACTCAACATTGCTCGTCGTCGCGTGCTTCTTCTCGTACTTCACTGACAGTTGCAGCTTCACAGTTATGTTTTTTGAATGTCATTATTCAAAATGTCAATGTCATCTTTTGGTTTTTGTGTAGCTTTTCAACACTGTTGTTTGCCACAGCCGCCCTTCACGCTCACTAAGTGTGCTTGCTTCGTTGGCTTTTCGCACCGTACAAAATTATTCATATTTTTCGTGATTTCGTCTTTCATGCTTCAACACTTCCCACACTCTCTCTCTGCTAAATTGAGTTCCACTTGCCACGCCTGTCATGCATTGTCAACTTGAAGTGTGCTTTGCTACACTCTCATTCAGCTGGGCTGTGCTCCATTACCTTTGCTGAAAGCTGTTCTATTTTTTCTATACCACCGCATACATTGCAACACATGCATTAACATTGTCGAAGTGGAAGAGTTCATTGTCATTAAACGCAAATTTGCAGTCGGCGTCTTCCCCTTCACCAGCGTCAGCAGTCGAAGTCCTTGCTGTGCTCAATGTCATTGTCACTTGGTGTTGTTTTAAGCATGCCAATAAAAGAAACTTTTTTTTTACACACGTTGGTATTCGTGACTTGAGTAAACGTGAAACGCCATAAAACAAACATGTCGAGTCTCTCAATTGCCGGCATATATTCTTCACTTCAGTGTTGAAAGGCATTCGACGACTGCCGTGTCTTCACACGAAATCAGCCATGTCATGTCAGCCGTCCTTCACTCATCCACATGGCACTTAAAAAGCATATCTTTATATTCGAAAATAAATTAAAACACTTTAAGACAACTCATTTGCTTCCTTCGTCAGCTCACCATTTTATCTCACATCGCTCTTTGAGGCTTCTCTCCTTGCAATCATTTCATGAGCAACGAGTTAAGAATTTTTTAAATATATATTTTTTATTATTTGCCTCCTTTATTCTGCCTCTGTTTATTTTTCAATTGTCTGCTTTGCTTTGACATTTGCTTGGTTGGCTCCGTTTTTTTTCCGTGTCGTTCGTTGGCTTTCTGTTTAATTAAACATTAAAATTGAAATTAGAAAGACAAACATTTGCGGTTGCTTTCGTGGCGGCGCGGTTGCGGTTTAGTTGGATTTGGCAGTTCCGATTGAAATCATGGCTGGCAACACTCACTCATTTGTCCACACACACACACACACACCCAGTCAGTCAGTCAGTCCGTCCGTCTAGGTCTTGCATACCTGCTCGCTGGCTTTCCTAACAGAGGCAGGTGCACATGTTGTATACGTAATATGGAAAATATTTGAGTGGCGTGACTGTACGTATGAGGGTGTGTATATATATGTGTGTGTGTGTGTGTGCAGAGCATGAGTTGTTCGCGATAAAATCTTAATACTATGATGGATGTCTGAATGCTCTGCATGAAGTGGTATGAATACGGAATCGCTTCATTGTGTTTGAATGATGTACTTAAGTCGTCAACATTGTTGTTGTTCATGTGCTCTTATGAAACTGTTAGCGTATTCTGTTTTTTGTATGTGTCTGCATTTGTGTGAGTGTGTGTTTTTCGCTTGATTTTGACTGTTTGCTTCCGCTGTCTGACAGATGCGTTGTTGCATATTTGAGTAGCAGTTACATTCATGATGTATGAAAACAATGAAATTTGAGTATCTTCTGCCAGAGCAAAACATTTAAAAAGGATTCGTAACGAAAGCGTCACCAAGAAAGCGAAATGAGTGAATGACTCTTAAATAAAACATAACTTAATGGGCTCAGCGGCGCACACGTGTACGCATGTTCATGTATGTGTGTGTGTGTGTGTGTGTGTGTGCGTAGGAGAAGACTCGGTAGGCTTGCGCATGTTATAATGATTGAATGCTTTTGCAAATGTTACAATAAAAAAGTCTTCATATGCAAATTGACAAATTGCACATGAGAATTTATTTAATGGCTTAAGTTGATATGCTGTGTAAAAATATACTCTTATGCTTGTAGCTCATTTAAGTGAGCGCTTTCGGTGGAATTTTCGATAAGGCAACTCATCTTATTTAAAACAAGCCGCTTTATGCGTCTCTCTCATGCCCGCTGTGTCGTAATCAAAGTTTATTTGATGGCTTGGCTTGCTTTGTTTAAACAAAACACACACACACACACACACGCACACCTCCTGCCCTTTCGCTAAGCCAATTTTGTGTTTGAGTGTCAGCGTGCCAAATGCCAACTCCTTCTCTCTCCGGCCTACAGTCTTGGCGTGGCTTAAGTTTGTCCTTGTCCTCGTCCTCGTCCTCATCGCCTTCGACTCGCTGGTGCTTATCATAATCAACTTTTCATGCGATTCACATTGCGTATACGTGATGCTATGATAATAACGCGTATTTACAATAAATCTCGGTCGGCAGAAGTGGCATGAGTCGTTTGGCTTTACACGCCACGCCACGCCCTCCGCGTGCTTGCCACGCCCCTTTGCCTGCGCAAAACTTGATGATTTATTTAATGCTTAAGCTTTGTCATTATTATTTCGCTGCTGCTGCGTGCGTACAACATTGTTTTGTTTTGAGTTGCTTTTGAGTGTTTTGTCTGTCAGACTGAATGTCTGTGATTATGTACTTTGTCCTCGTCGCGCCCTCTGCTCTCCAATGTTCCATCAACACCCATCAGCCATCGACCACCGCGTTTCGTCTGCGTCGTTGTTGTCTCGGCAATGAACTCATCAAATTCGCGCCGAAACATTTGAAAATCAATTAATAGCTGCTAAGCTGAGCAAGGCTCAGAGCGCGACTGCAAGACGGTCGTTTGATTGTTTGTAATGCAAAGATTGCTTACACTTGAAGTGACTTTCAGTTGGTCAGATAATTAGCTTAGCGGAGGCATCAATCAAAAGCGCTAATCGCAACTGGCAGCCCAACAGACAGACTCACCGTGTATCGTTAGACGCGTCGAAGACGAAACAAACTTGTGAAAAATAATTGCGAATGTTTCCCAACAGCAACAACAACAATGCGCGTCATGTCGCCAGCTGCCACTGTTGTCGTTGTTGTTGTTGTTGTTGCTGGTGGGATTATTATTACGCTTGTCATTATTATAAGTTGCAAACAACAACATGAGTTTCGCATAGATAGCACAGCGAGGGAAATAGTTGTTGCTGCTGGCATAGTGAGCAACATTTGCCAAAAGGTCAATGTTGCCAATGACGCGGGGCGGGGTGGTGCGATTCGGTCTGCGCCGATGGCGATAACAGAAGACGTTTGCTGAACGCTTAAGGACATAAATATTGATTGATTGTTGTCGCACAAAGTGGCAAAAAATGAAGTCGAAAATAACGGCTCGGAGTACATACATAAGTGAGGCAAGCAGAACGTGCTTTGCTTTAAGCAGACGGCCTATTTTTAGCAGTTTCACTTGAGGGTGGGATGCGCAAACCAGAAAGGGAGGGGTTTCCGGCTTACCCGAAACTTTTATACGCTTGCAAGTATTTTCCCAACTAGTTCTTTTGGAAAATTCTTCTTAAAGTTTTTTCTATAAGAATTTTTACATATAAAGAGGCAAAGCCCCGCCTATTTTCTGATTCGCTACACTATAATTGTACATAATAATTTGTACAGTACATCTTGCAATCTATTATCTCGTATGCTTACAAAGAAATACCTTTGCTCTATATGGGCGATGCCACGCCCTAATGTCCGACTCTTCTCAAACTTTATAATATGGTCAGTTAATATTTAAGACCAAAAATCATTTTTCTTACAAAAATCTTTTTTTGGTCGATAGTTTGTATGGGAATTATATGCTATAGTTCGATCCGATCTTGACCATTCTTGCATTGAGACTTCGTTTACGTCAAAAAATTTTTGTGCATAATATTGAGTTAATATCTCTAAAAACATAGTATTTTTTATAAGCAAAAACCTTTTTTGATCGACCATTCCTATGGCGGCCATATGCCATAGTGGTCCGGTCAAGATTTTTCTGAGATATATGATACCTGGTCATATACAAAGAATTTCTGTGCTTGTCATTAAAACTTTGCACTGAAACAGACCGACGGACAGATAGATGGACAGACGGACATGGCTATATGAACTCGTTTCATAGTCGCATATGTTATCTTCTCAACAAAGCAAACTTTATAACAAAATTTATATGCTTGTTTTTCAAGAGTGTATAAAGCTACAAAAGCCTTGAGTTTGGGTGGTCTGTTGGCGTGGCGTTGGTATGTTTAAAATTGTTATCGATGTTGCGGTTTGGTTTTGGTTTCATTTGTTTATAATGTTTACAAAATATTTCCATTATTTGTTTAAACATGAACAATTGCAATCCATCATCATTTTCAACTCGGCTGTAAAGCAAAGCAACCCGAACCTCTTAGAAGCTTAAAGACTTCTATTGGCGCTGATGCGATTTGTGCGCTTAAATGCAAACTAATCGAAATCGTTGGCGTTGATTTTTCCCTTTTTTGCTTTTGTTTTTGGTTTGACTTTTTCTAACAACTTTCTATGTGCAGAAACGAAGAAGCAAACGATGCAAATGGCAAAAAGTTTTACGGATTTACATTTTCCAGCGATTGAACATGGTACAGGCAGGCAAGCAGACTGGCCGGCCAAGGGTCGACGCGGCGTGAACATGCGCCGGCATTGACAGTTTAAATCAGTTAACTCGGCTTCGAGTATTAAGCTGGAGGAGAGAAGAAGAAAAGTCGAAATCAGAAAACTATTAGCGGCATTAGCTGCTCGGCATCACTCGAGTCGCCGCCGCCGTCCTCACTCAGTCAAGTCGGTATCGCATTGCGCTTCGTCGTGCATGTGGCATACTTAAGGGCGCGCGCTTATGGACAGTCAACTAAACGTTGCGATTGCACTTGTGCGACCAATAGATGTGCAAGTGTTTGGTGCTCAGAAAGTCAGCCAGAAGTTTGCCTTGAACGCGACGCAGCCAAGCAAACGTTTTCAATGCAACGTTGAACTTTGATCGAATGTCAATGGCCAAGTGAGGCGAACACGGAGCATGTCCTGTGCATGTCACTTTGTCTGTCTATCGCTCGGTCTGTCTGTCTGTCTGTTTGTCTGTCTGTATGGTTGCACTTTAGCCCATTAGGCAACACTTTTGCGCCTTTGCACTTCCGGTCGTTGAATGTTGCTGCTGCTGCTGTAGCATTTTGTTGGCTGTTTCTTTCTTATTCACGTAGTAATCTCGTTGCTGCAAATCTAATTTCATATTTTATGAAGTGCTCAGCAGGTCGCATTTGGTCAGCTTTGTGCATATCCTTGCAGCCATTCCAGCATAGCGTCGTCGTCGTTGAAATCCTTTCTCTTGCCTTTGAGCACACCTTCACAGTGCCCGTGACTTTTATTGGTGTTGGTTTTGCTTTCTTTTTTTTGCTTTGCCACCAATTCATTTTTCACGCCATTCTTTCGCCTTGCGGTGCTCGCATTTCTTTGCACTTTTCCACTTCTTTTACTTCTTCGTTTTTTTCGTTTGGTTCGGCGTCCTTGCGCAGTTGCTGTGCTGTTCCTTAAGCTTTTGAGTTTACTTCCACTGTTGGTTTTCTTGTACAGCACACAAAATTGAACTGGAAATCAATTGTTGAGCACATAAATTTGTTAGTTTAGCGCGCTCGCCACGAAATTGCACCATTGGGTGAAATTTATTTTAAAAATTTACCAAAAATGGCTGAATTATTGAATGCTGCGCTGGCCTGGGCTACGGCGCTGGCTCTGAGTCGTGGCAGCAGCGCTGTGGCACGTAGCGCTATAATTTCTTCATTGCTTCAAGTGCTGCTGCTTGTTGGCATGCTTGATACGCTTCGTTTCGAGCGTTGGCTTTGATTTTGTGCAAACAAAATGTCAATTCGAGCAGCATTTTAAGCTCATGTGTATGTGTATGTGTGTGTGTATGTGTGTGTGTATGTGTGTGTGTATGTGTGAGTGCATGTTTGTTACTGCGAAAGCTGTTATGCGATATCAATGCCAAACAACTCAAGGCATTTATACAACACTCGAGTTCATTAGTGCACACACACACACACACACACACACACGCGCACACCTACATGAGTACACAAAGCAGCGACATACTTGTAGAATTCCAAATGACAAACATTTCTGTATTGTGAATACTTTGGATTACGTTTGAAAATAATTTGAGCACGCCTTACGCTTCTTCTTCTTCTTCTTCTGCTGCCTCGCCTACAGCTCCTAGCGCGCTTACAGCTCTTACAGCTTCTTTAGCTTTCATCTTCTTTTGCAATGTTTTTCACTTCACGCCGTTACGTCTCGTTTCGGTTGCATTGTTGCTCTTGCTGCTGGCGCTGTTGCAGCTATCATGCTTGCCAGCTCGCATGCTATCTGGGTTAATACGATGCACAAATATTTCGTAGCACTTAAGCAGAAACTAAATTTGCTTACACCGTCCGACCGACAGCGTCCCCCGCGGGCCAAGAGTCGCGCTGTGCCAACTAATCTTGTTGCTTTGGCACACGCTTGAAACGTGCCACACACACACACACACACACACACACACAGAGACACCACTTGACGTAACTAAGTTTACAACAATTTATCTGCTGCATATACAAAGCACAACAAAAGGTTACGTTAGCCTGCTAAAAAGCGCCAAGACACACCGACAGACAGACAGCCAAAGAGACAGTTAGATACATAGATAAAAGGCTCTGAAAGCGTTTGTGTGCGAATAAGAGCGAGAACAAGTGGCAGCAGTTGAAAGTATCGCTAATGTTTTAAATTTCTACGGTGCATGCTTCACACACACACACGCGCGCGGACACTGGCACTCACACCTACACGTACATGAGCCAGCGGTAACGGAAATAACGACATCATGCTGGAACATGCACGTAAACTTGTTACACGAATTGGCTGCCAACAACAAGGACAATAAAAATGCTGAAAATGTGCAACAAAACACATGACGATATCGTACATAAAAAATCTTAACAAAAGCAATTCATTTTGGCTCCTCTTTCGTGGCACTACTCGCTTTGCATTTGTTTGTGCTTGTGCATGTGTGCATGTGTGTGTGTGTGTGTGAGACACCTTAAAACCATGCCACTCGCATTGCACAATTGCCACGTGTGAGCAATTGCAGCAAACGAAACGAAACGAAGCCAAATTGAATTGAATTGAAATGAAATGCGCACAAAGTCAATTCCCAAGATGAATTTTTAGGCTTGCTTGGGAGTCGTTGAAGTCGAAGTCGAAGCCGTGCTGTGTTTTGTTTTGTTCGGCATGCAATTTGCGTCTCTAAAATGCAGGCTCATATTGCACACGTCGCTGCTAGTGGCAAGTGGTGGTTGGCCGTTGCAGCAACTGACTTCACTTGCCACATGCCGCAAGCCAATTTCATATGCCGTAACACTGCCACTGCCACTTTTGTCAGTCATGCTTGGCTGCTGTTTCACTGCTTTTAGTCTTGTTTTGTGCTGTCACATACAGTAAAACCTCGCAAAAGTTGACTGTCTCAAAAGTCAATAAAAAAAAAAAAAATTTTTTTAAATAAAAAAAATTTGATAAAACTTAATACACATGATATTGAAAGGTTAAACAGGAGTCAACTTATATGTAGAAATTTTGGCATTTTATTGTTACAAATTAACAAAATTTGATTTTGAAGGTTTCTATAATTAATTTATTTTGAATTTTTTTGCATATTTTTAAAATTCGTCATTTAGTTCGTTTTTCGTCCGATAGAGGTCCGACATGACTGACTATATAGAGATTTTCTATTATAAATGATTTAATTAATAGAAAATACATTGAAATATAAAAAAACATTTTTTTTCTTTATGATTTTATTTTTTTTTAGTTTAAATTTTACTGTTATTATAACAATAACTTAAATTAAACTTTGTACAAATAAATAACAACACAACTTACATTTATTAAATTTAGTGTGAAACAAAAAACAAATATTATAAAAGTTTCAGCAAAGTTAATTTTTCACATTAAGTTGTGATTAACTTGTGCGAGGTTCTACTGTATTTGCAATTGTCACGTGGCCTGTCAAACGGCCGACTGCCAGTCATACTTTTTTTTCATTTGTTCAACGATTGCAGTTTCACATCGCATCACAACACATCAAATCACATGGCCTGGCAAGGCATGGCTTGGCATGGCATCACATGGCCACAACATGCTGTCGCGCCGAAGTCATTTCGGTTCATTCGTACGCCATTTTAAATTTAATTTTGAATTTTAAATGCCTATTAAGTGATCGCCCCCCACCCCTCTGTCGTGGCATGTCGTTATCCTGGCGGGCTGAATGGCCGTTTGTGACCGCACTTAAACGTTTTGCGTGCAGTGATTTTGACCGGGCTTCGTCGTGCTGTTGCGACAAATGGACCGTATAGGCGGCCATTTTTGTTTTGTCATTATTAAACTGCTCTCGTTAGCTTTGAAGCTTACACGGTCGCGCACTCACTCACACTCATTTGGCAAGTGGATTGCTGCCATACACGTGCCATTTGCGTGTCATTTTTACCGAATTGCCGATGCCAAATTGCCGCTCTCAGGCTGTGCTATCAACAACATCATCAACATCATCATCAACATCATTTTTGTAGTCGTTGCCGTCAACAGCAACATTGGCGGCACAGTCAGTGTGCGATTACACACGTGCTTTGACTTTGAGGTTGAGAGCCAATCTCGGTACTGCAGTTGCCCCCCATTGAAGCGCACGAGTGGCCAATTGTTGCTGCTGCTGCTGCAACTGCCAGCATTGTTGCCGCACTCGAATGTCCTTGTAAGCACTTACATCGACGTATAGCTCACGACAGCAGCAAAGTCGTCATCATCGTCATCGTCAACGTCGCAAGTGGCGTGCATCTTTCGTATCTTTTATGTGCAGTTAGGCCTACTTGAGTGTCTTCTTCGACATCGTCAACGTCCTCGCTGCATACGTCTTATATCGCTCAAGTCAAATGGCTTGTCTGCTGCACAGTGATTTGCTGCTACAATTCTCTGGCGTCTAAATGTCTACATAATCACTGCGCATCCCAGCGCGCCATGCCTTGGCTCAGCTACAGCATGCCATGCCTGTGTTAACAACATTAGCTCAGGCTCACCTCAATGCATGTATGTATGTGCCATTCCGAGCATTCTGTCGCAGCCTCAGCTCGACCTCCCTTTGTCGCATTCACCTCTTTGCCCTGCCGCGCAGTTTATACATGTGCCACTTTTTATGTGAATTTATGCTTTTGATTAGCGCAGTTTCTGTCTTACTTATTTATACACACTCATTCCATAATATGCATGCATAGTATATTCTGGCCTTGCACAGCCGTTGCGACACTCTTCATCTTTAATAAATTTAGCGCAAATGCAAAGTGCCTCCGACTTGAAAATGGCTCACATGGCTTGCATTGCCGCGCAAAGATATGATGTGCTTATGGCTTTACTGCTGCAGCGGCTTGTGTTGTTTGGCTTTTGTATTTGGCTTCTCATGAGCTTCAATTGTACAAAATTGAGTGCTATAAACTTGGCTCAAATGTTAACTGAGTTTATTTTACGCGCAATAAGATTGTTAAATGAAATGACTTCATATGGCGTGCCGGTATTATTAAGACTATATAAATATATTTATATAAAATATATGCGTATGTTGTTGTTTCTAGTTATGATTTTTATTACGATTCTATTTATGATTTTCAGCGTTGAGAAATATCGTTGCGCTTCAGTTTAATTTAAAATTCGAATTTTTGCTAGCCTAAAAGTATGCTATGCATTTAAATTTCACTGTGCGTAATTTGAAACACTTCGTCCGTAATTTCAATCACTTTTCATCTAAGCCGTTTTACCTTTTATGTGTTTGAATATTTAAACGGCTTTACAAGTCAACTGTTTCAAAGCAATTGCCTAAGTTGGAATCAATATCATGGCTCTCTAACCCACCGACATGCAACAAATAACATTTTAAAGTCCGAAGCGTTAAAAACGAATAAACACATACGAAATGAAATTGAAATTGAAATAAAAGCGATAGCGAGCAGCGTGACTACATCATGAACACGACTCGCTGCTGGCCCGAGCCACTCACGTAGCCATCAAATGGTGCTTAAATTCTTGGCTTCACCTACGACACCCACAACGAGTTTATTTATTCGCACATTTAATTGCATTGTGACGCGTCGCGTAAGAAACGCGGGCTGCAGAAAGGGGCAACGGGCAAGAAAACAGTAAACAGTAAACAACGACAATAAATAGTTTATTTGAGGTCTGTTTGTTTGACGAATGCGAATGCGCATGAAGGCGACGGCGACGTCGAAAAGGGCACAGAGCCACGCCATGCCACACCCCGACAAGGCGAGGCCGTGAAGTGAAAGCGTAAAGCAACTTGAATGAAATTTTCATTGTTTTCCCAAGAGTTGAAAAGTGTCGCATTTTGATTGCGTTTTGTTTGCCTTTATTTCATTTTATTTTATTTCATTTCGTTCACCATGATTCAGCGCCGTCCTCTGCACGCCGTGTTTTGCTGTACTGTGCAAGTCTGACATTCCACTGGGTTAGCTTGCTACGCCGATTGCGGGCACCTAAGCAGATAAGTCGGTTCCAAGGCTCCAGCGCTTAAATTTCCTCTCGACTGGGCTCCATGGCGGCGCTGTGTTGTCTCGAAATCACTTTGAAGTTGACTGCTTGCCTGCGCTCGGTACTGCCTGCTTCGAGTCGTATGCTCACTCATCTTTAATTCATGATTTCAGCGCGCCATCAACATACTGATGATGTTGCCGCTGCTGCTGCTGCTGAAGATGATGATGTGTATGTTGATCAAGATGATGACGATGATGATGATGCACTCGGTCACCAAAATAAAAAAAGGGAAAAACGCGGCAAACAGTTCAGTGACAATGAACGCCTACGTGGCATTAAATTTAGAGTTCTTCATGAGGTGCAAAACGAGCGTACTTTTTTTGAAGGTGTCGCCTATCACTTGGTTGTCGCCTGTATCGTTGCGCCTGCATAAGTCATGCATACGCAAAGTCATCGCCAACGCCAACGCCAACGCGACATGGCGTCGCTAGTCGCACTTAGACGCTGCGCCAGTGGTTCCTGCATTGCTCCGCACACCCCGCGCCTGACTGGCCTTGCCTTGACTGCGCCTGTGAATGCGGCAAACGAGTTGTAAATATTTATTTATATTCGCTCGACGCTCTTCGCTCGACGCGGCTTACCACTTTTATGTAGATTCTGTGCAAGTTTTGTTTTATTCTCTTTTTTTTTTTCATTATTTATTATTTTTTTATGTCGCGTCGCGACTGTTGCAACAACAGCCTTCATCGCTATTGCTTATCTCGCCAGTAGTGCTAATATCATCCTGCTGCCTAACCACTCCACAGAATCGCTTGCATTGCCACGGCAGTCATGGCAGTCATCATCATCAACGCTTGCGCTGTGCAAATACCTCGAATTGGTATCTGTTAGAATTTGATTTTGTGCTTGAAGCCGTGCGACTTAGCTCAGCTCAACTCAGTGCGGCGGCACAGCAGGACTCTCCTCGCAGTTATTTGTTGTTGTTTTTTGGTGTTTTAAGCCTGAATTTGTGTATTCGTTTTTGTGCTGATGAATATTTGCCTTAATTTTTTCCACTATTTTTTTATTGCATGAATTTTAGTTTCTTTGCCTACACCATATTTTACATGTATGTGTGCGTGTGTGCGTTTTTGCATGTGTGTATTTCATCAACGTAAAGTTTACTTCGATGTTTTCTTTTCATTTGATTTTATGTGTCAACATCCGAAACATTAAATTTGATATTTCGGAGCCTTTATTTGACCAAAGCAATGCTGTGTGAGTTGCTTTGTGTCGCCAACAGGAAGTTGTGCACGTGTTGGTCCTTTCTGTGTACACATCCGTCATTGGATCGTGCTGAAAATGGGACCAACCCGTTTTCAGTGACAAAGAAATTCCATTCGCCTGTTCCGAAATCTGTTAACACATGGCGCGCTGTGTGTGATTTTTTGCTGCTTTGTTTTTGCATTTTTCATGCGTTGCTTTTCGTGGGTTTTATTGCGCTTCGCTTTCATTTCCTGTTGTCAGCAATTTTCCATGCTAGTTTCACACGATTTTGCTGCCAGCATTTTCACCGTTAGTTTGCCACAAGCATTGCTTATTTGTGTACTCTGTTTTAATGGCACTTTAATTTTGACATGATGATTGACATTACATATGTACAATGTATAAAGTTCATACATCTTCTATCAGCTCACAGATATGATCTGTCCATCAGTCGGTTTTGAATTTTCATGAGTGCATGTGAACTCATGAATTTTTATGCAGGAAGTTTTTAATACTCTACAAGATTCACTTTCGAAATTCACGGAGTGCAAAAAATAATATTGAAATAAAAGACTTAAAATAAAGTTTCCACCCGTGCGATGATTCGGTAGGAGTCTAGAGCATACAAAATTCGACTAAACCGCAAATAAATGTGTTCTTTTTTTTAACCGTTGGGTTGGCTTAAGTTTATTTTTTGGCTAACAATAGTTTTTTTTTTATTTGTTAGACAACAGCTGGCATGTTTCATATGAGTCTGACGAATGCAGCTGGCCGCAATCATCAACGCCAACAACAGCACAATCAACCATCATCATCAGCAGCAACACATCATTACTATTGCCACCTTCATCATCATCATCGTCATCACTATTGACGATGCCATCGTTATGGGGCGTATATATGTACTCATCACAATCACTGAGCTCATCTGGATCATGAGCATTTCGGTTGAATCATTTACTCAAAGTACACTTTTTGAGTATGTGTAGATTTTTCACACGTGCTCATGAAAAATTTGACAAGTCAGGAGAAAGTTGTTTTTATAGAATTTGTGTTGTTGTTCTTTTGTTATTTTTGTTTTTTATTTTTCAATATAGACTTTTTTTTATTTGGCTTCTGCAACTGTAAAGCGCATAAATGCATATAAAATGGGCAAACGCAACTTTCGCATGCATACACGTTGATGGAAAACTAAATCCCGTTGGCTCGGTGGTTTTTGGCATTTGCTGAGAGAGGTTTTTCGGTTTGTTGATTGCCGGCGATATTTTGTTGCTTCAATTCTTTTGTTATCGTTTTAGTTTATACGCCGAAAAAAGTATATTAACTTTGTTATAAAGTTTGCAATGTATAAAAGGAGACGTTTCCGACCATATAAGGTATAAACATACAAATGCTACGTTCTTTGAAGAGATGTTCCTCTGTATGTTGAATGCCTACGATACGCTTAGTTATAACTTTTTTCTTTTTCTTTTGGCTTCAACAACTATAAAATATACCTGCCATAGGATCAATGGGATGACTTCAAATGAATTTCAATTGCGCAGAAACTACTTGAAAGAATACGCAGACTTTACGGTATTGTTAGAGTTAAGTTCAATTAACAAATGGTCCTAAAAATATACTTATATATTACATATATAGTATATTTAGAGATACCTATAATACTGCTTGCAAGAGTATATAACTTTCGGCAAAGCTCTTCTGTCCTGCTGTTTTGTGTTTTGTTGCACCGCGGCCAGTTCATAAATGCCACGCTTAGCTCAGCTTAGCTCAAAGTTTTTATTTTGCTTATTTTGTTTATTTTCAATATTTGCCGCAATATTTTTTTGCATTTTCGAGCAATTTTATTTATGCATGAGCGTATGCAAAATATTTGTTGTATATTCTGAGGCTGATGGCGACAAAAAACTGCAAAAAGGCACAAAACCGTGGAGGAAAACATTTAATTCAATTTCGCAACGGCGCAATGCAATTTCAATATTGCAACAACGAAGCTTTATTTCATTTCGGAGTGCAAAATACAAATAATTTGTTATTAAAAACGAACGAAATAATTCAAAATAATTTGAAAGAAAAGTTCTTTTTTCCAACTAATTTCATTTTTATTTATTTTCTTTTCTTAGTGAAACTTTGTTGGTCGGCAAAGGGAACAGAAGGAGTTGAAGGCGTTTCTTGGCTTCGCACTGGAAGTTGAAATCATTTAATTTTCGCATGTGCTAATAATATGAACAACAGGCAGCACAGCGGCAAGGATGCGCAGGCAGGTAGAGCGCTCGGCAAATTTTCGCATTTAATTCAAGCAAATGAGTTAAAAGAAAAACTTGTGCGAAAGTTTTTGAGTTAAGAACAAGTGCAAGAAAAGTAAAACACAAAAAGGAAACTGAAGTTGAAGTTAAAGTAAAAGTAAGAGAAGCAAGATTCGACAGCGTAGGTTGCATCAGGGACAGAGTCAAGGACAGAGTCGAGGGCAGAGGCAAGTGCAGGCGTGTTGCAGAAGCCAAAAGTGAAAAATGTTCATATTGTATTTGTAGTTTTAGCTTTTTGTAGATTTGTGTTGTAAAAGTTGATGTTTCTGTAGTTGTTGTTGTTGATGTTGAGGCGCATCCAAGTATTATTTATTTTGCACTTGCCTTGCCTTCATGTTCAGCGCTGAGCCTTTAGTAAGCTTTGCGTTTGAGGCCAAGCGCACCAAGAATACATGATGCGCCAGGGCGGCTGAAGAAGATGTTAGCAGCGAAACAAAGGCAAATGCAACGGCAACGGCAACAAACTATCTCGTTCTACCCCCAGCCGATTTCTGCGCCGACGACGAGGGTTAAATCGAGCAAACAAAGTCGTCATCAGCTTCAGTTGTGAGTGCAGAATTTTAATTTGCAATTAAATGCAACTGAACAAAACTGACTTGGAAACAGATGAACGTAAGCTGACGTTGCGAAGCGCATCAATAGCGAGGGCAAGAGATCTCGTTGCTTTGGTATAAAGCGTTCAACTTCAACCAAATGGTAAATGTTGTATTAAAACTTTGTAATTTCCCATGTTTCATTTCATTTCATTTTCGACCTAAGCTCGTCTTTGGTACTGCGCTTCTGTGACCGGCGCTCTTGTGCTCCTCTGATTATTGCCAAGTTGTAGTTCATTTTCTTAGCACCAAAGTGTGTGTAAGTGTAAGTTCATTGTGTTTGTATAAATTGTGCAATTGCATAAAATGTTGCTTCCACTGCTTGATTACTCCTGCCTCAGTTGCTCATTGCTGTCCTTTCGTTTTTCATTTCGTTCGTTTTTGCTGTCTGCGGTCGCCAGGGACATGTGCACGTAGGAATTTTACAGTTCAAGTTCCACTTCAGCTTCGGTAATTCGGTGCAGTTCGCTTCGGTGGCAGGAGTAAGAAAGAAAGTTGAAAATCTCTTCATGCAGGACAAATGAAAAGTGACGCAAATTATCTCAAAGTTGATAAATGTTATTTTCTACATTTAAATATTCTTTGTTTTTTTTTTACTCTAGAAACTTTGTAAGCTTTTAGAGAAATTAATTGACATAAATTAAAACAAAGACATGTCGAAAAATTCAGGTAGGACAGTCATTTAAGACTTTTAATTAAATAAATTTTATTTAAATTATTGCAAATTGATTTTTTTGTATATTTTACAACACTGTTTCATGATATTCTTTTAATAAATTCGGCACTATTTGCAAATTACCTCCGTTCATACAACACTATTAAGCAATGCTAATAGAAAAATCTTATTAAATGGCATGGGACAGCTGTTATTGCCTCTATTAGTAAATAGCTCTTAAAAAGCTCTGTTAATTTGCTGCCACTTTGCATTCTAATTTCTATCATTGCAATGACTCGTAATTCCTTATGATGTGTTGAAGGTCAACATAACATAAGGCATAATAATTCCAAGGAACTTCATTATTTGAATGTAAAGGGGCTGGAATAAAAACCGTATACACCTTTCTATTAAAGAAACTATCAAAACCACTCTTAACGTTTAATTAAATAGAATTGCCAGAATAGGGTCGCCAATCTCATTAGACGAAAGTTGCTTCTTATAAATTTATAAATATTACAGCAATATGCATGAGCCATTCATAGGGGCCAATAGCAAGCACTTAGCAGTGTTGGCAAACGCATAAATCATTGACTATTCAGTCACTTTGATTTGATTTGTCGTCCGTCCCTGGCAGCGCTTTTGTGACATTTCCGGCATCGTCATTAGCCAAATGAGCGCAAATCAATGGCGAAATCAGTGATTTCAGCCGCATTTATCATTCGATTCAATAAAATGTTGCAAAGAAGCGTTGAAACGAATGAGTACAATGAGTACAATGAGCACGACAAGTATGTTGACAGCGATGCATTAATTTTCATTAGCTCAGTGATAAGCGAACAATCGATTCGTATATAAACAAATGAATGTACACGAACAAAGAGACAATCTCGTTTATAAATGTAATTAAATAGCTCACATTCGAGATCAGCTCGTGCGCAGACACACCAACGCAAGCAAAGGAAGTCAAATGGATGGCATAGCCTTGAGCGTTTCGTAAATGTATGCCAAATTATGAATGAATGAATGAATGACTGAGAGGGTTTGATGAGCGACGACAGCGGGGGTCGCAAAGAGCAAGTTTGTTAAATATTAGCTAACGACGATGTTGATGATAATGATGATGATGACAATAATGATGATGCTGAAACTGATGATGATAATAAATGACATGCCATTGCGAAACGTTTGCATTGCAATGACATACCAAATAAGGCAAATGTGTTGCATTCTATTGTACACGAACACACACAAGTGCATCACGCATTTGTTTATATTTAATGAAAGGCAATAAGCGTTGTTAAATGTAAACAACAGAACGAACGAACGAATGAATGCTTGAGTGAAGGAACGGCAAGGAAATGTTTGAGAAATGTTATTTAATTGAAATGGACACTTGGAGTCGAAAGTGGCGCAGTTTGCAAAAAGATGATGATGCTGAGAAGCAGAGCAAGTTGCAACGATAAAAGGACGGATGTGTGTGTGTGTGTGTGTGTGGCGTTGTGCATTTGATTGCCTTCGCATGTATGTTTTGCCTGCAAAATGGCGCCGCTATGTCGGATGATGTTTAATTTCGGAATTATTATTGGACTTTTGGGCCACGTTAGCAATAACATGGCCATGTTGCAAGTGTATGCGGCGCATACGGAAGATGCGCTGCACAATACATGTGGACAACTTTTGGCAAGAAATGACATTATCTGCATATGTTGACTTGCACCAAACGTGGCTTAAGGCGCACGCATGCATTCGTGCATACAAAGAAACAAATGTCGTCATTGAAAATGGCCTAGTATGCAATAAGGCGTTATGACACATGTGTGTGTGTGTGTGTGTTGTTGCTGCTTGTCTTCGTTTTATTTAATGTCTTCATTGCGTGTGTTTAAATTTTGTGTGCGACAATAATGAAATATTTTAACGCCAATTGTGGTTTTGTGTTGCCGAGACTTTAAGCAACAAATTCTTGCATACTTTTGTGCGCTGTGCTCAAACACAAAAAAGCCAACAAAGCCGCTGATGATGCGAGTGCGAATGTGAGTGTGAGTGTGAACGTCGACAGAGCTCATGATCATTCATTAGGAATTCCAATTTCAGAGAATACGAAAATGGCGCATGCCGCGGGCCGAAAAAGCGGGGAAAGAAAATGATTTCGCTGTGGCCAAATAATCCGCTTAACGGGGGAAAAAAAGCCATCAGAAAGAAAAGAGGTTTGCTAATGGAAATGGGCATGGGTTGGGCATAAGCATAGTAGTTAGTTTTGTAAGGATGTGCAGTGAACGCCAACGAGTCCTTGTGCCACTTCATTGCATTGTTGGTGTGTGTATATGCTTAGCTGTATGTGTGTGTGTGTTTGTAAACCGCAATCATACAAAAAATGCCAAATAAAAGCACATAAAAATGAGTACATTTTCTGTGCATGTGTGTGTGGGAGTTTTAACTAGCATAAGTTGAGGCGTTTAGTGCTTAGTTGAAACCAACACGAACTCAAACCAAAAACCTCAAACCGGCAACTAACATTAATGGTTGTTCTCGTTGTTGTTGCTGTTGTTGTTGTTGGTGGCGGCGGTGGTGTTGGTGTTATGACTTGGTTTGCTTGGCTGCCATTGTCGTAGACACGCTTTAATTAAACGTATAAAAATGTTGAAAAGAGCAAGGATGTGTGCTCTGTGGGCGTGATTATTATTTCGTTTGTTTTTGGCCAAGCATTTCATGCGCCAATGAGCCTCGAAACGCCAAAGCAAAAGCCAACGCCAACGCCGATGACGATGACGATGCTCTACGACAAAGATGGCGATAACGATGATGATGAAATGATGGCAATGTTGGCCAAAAGCAAAAGAATCTACAAGGCGACAGCAGAGCTTTGCTTTGAATGTATATGTGAGTGTGTGTTGTGTTGTGAAGGGCGTGGCAAGTGGCAAAGTGTCAAATTGTCATTTGCTTTTCGGCCATGCTAGCACATATTTTATTTATGATGTGTTATGAGTGTATGTGTAGCATAGCTTTTGGCGCTTAAACAAGAACGGGAATAAATCGCAGCTAATTATTTTGTATGAGCGCCAAGAAACAACAGCAGAATGTGTTACGTGCAACTGACTCACCGAATCGCCGACTGACTGACGGACTCAAGGACTGAAGGACTATGCGACAGAGGGCGTCGATGGGTTGGGCACATGCGTGGAATATGAGACATGCATGGATGGTTGAGTGAGCTTGATTAAAGCAAACGAAACGAAAGCCATATGCAATAAGCTAAATAATTAGCTATCATATTTTAAGCAAACTGAGATATGAGATACGAAATGAGGGCGACTTGAACTTGAGTTGGGTTGGACTATTTATAAGTTGTTTGCTTTAGCTGGAAATGCATGAATGAGTCTAATTGCCAATTAGCACTCTTGCATGATTGGCTTATCTTCAAAGCACAACGTATATTACACAAAGGCATTGCGCATACGCCACGTAGGTGGCATACAAATAGCACACGAAATCACTGCTTAAAAAAATCATTAAAAAAACTTGGCTGCCAACATGAACGAACGCAACAAGCGCAGATGTTGGACAGCGGCGACGTTGATGTTGACGTCTTCTGCAGCTTCGCTGTCTGCTTGTCTGCTCATGATTAACCCGATGATTGAATCTAATACTACCGAAACGTGAGACTGGCAGGCGAAACGAATTGCACGGAAGGGGACGGAACGGAAGCCAAGTCAAGTCAAGTTAAACAAGCTCTAAGTGAGCGTAGCACAAAAACCAAACTGCATAAACCAAATAAAAATGATTCTTACTTTTTTGCATAGAATTTTTTTTATAAGACTGTAATGTGGCATGCAACTTTGCCTTGGACTCGGTGAGCGGACGCAGCGCAAGGAGAGCAAAAAAATGTTGCCAACTACAGAGAAATGAAAGACAACATTGTATTTTTGCTTTTTGTTATTTACACAGAAGCAAAAGCACCAACAACAATTCCAACAATCACAACAATAACGACAATAACAATAAGTAGCAACAACAACAACAACTAATGAATCAAGTCAAGGTGCTTGGCAAGCGTTGCAAACGGCTTAAGAAGCCAACGGGCGGTCGAGAGTGCGGACGTGGTCGAAGTTGTGCTTTTGTTGTTGGTTGGATCGCTTTCAAATAGTTTGCAATGAAAACATTGTTGGCTACAGAGGCTGCCGCTTGTGGGCGTGGTTGGCCGTCGAGCAGCTGAAATAGGAGTTCAAGTACGAAACAGCAGCCAAGCGAGTAGCAGACAACAAAATAGAATACAAAAAACGAAATTAAATGAAAATAAAAAAAACAAAATAATAATATTAAAAAATCCGAACTAAGTAGTTGAGCTCAGAGGCAACTTGCTTGCACGCTCAGACTGAGGCTTATGCAACCTGCACGCCCAAATCCAAGTGGGCGCTGCCGGCTGCCAGTTTTCATAGCGCAACGTTGTCAGTCTTGGCAGCCTCGGCGGCAGCTCTTGGTCGCCACTCAAACATTTAACTATGCAAAATAAGTTGCATTTAAGATGCTCCATTATGCATGTTTATACCGATGACGACGATCCTGCCAAGCGGGCAGCGGCAGCGGTGTGCAGCAGGCGCTTGTGCTCCGAAGGTTGGCACAAAGCGAACGAAGAGGCAAAAGCAACAAAAATGACGCGATAGACAAACACACATTAACGGAAGCGAAGCTTAGCTCAGCTCAGCTCAGCGAAACCAAAGTTTCAAGTTAAATTCTGAAATGAAGTGAACAAAATGGGACGCATGGGTCAGGTAAAGTGCTGGTGAATGCACGAAGGTGTAAGCAAGTAAGCCATGTTCATGTGCCGCACAAGCATGCTCACACTCACTCACACACACACACTCAGCGATATACTCACACGTTAAGCTGCATAATTAAGTAGGATGTGAGCTCGCAGGTAAAGTGAACTTACAGGCAGCGCACCTCTTCAGCGAACTTGTTTCGCGCTCTCATGCCTCCTGTTTTTTTTCCTTTTCTCTATTTTTGTTTTTTATTTTGTGTGCTAAAAATTAAAACGAAAACTACTAACCGAAAACTGCACCACCACAACAACAACAGGAGCAAACAAGGCATAAATAAATGACTTTGGCTTGATGTTTGCTCCTTTTCGCTGTCAAGTTTATTAGTTGGCATTTTAATTGCGGTGCACACTTGAATTAAATGAATTTCGTGAAATTATAAAAATAAATTTCTTGAAAACTGTTGAATTGACTTATTCAATTAGGAAATGAATTTCGTGGAATTCGCTGAGACATTTCCCAAATGCCAAACTTTGACATTTGCTTGACTGAATTTTTTATTTGCTGAATTTATCCCTTAGCCTCTTAACGTCTTCATTTCATGCTTAACTTGTGTGCTGGCGCAAAGATGTTTAAAAGAAAAGTTAAGAACACAAAGTTCGAGCGATAGACTGGAGTACGTGCCTTGAGGTGCTCTGTAACATAGAACAATATGATTTTGATTTTAAATATAAAAATTTCATGTTTAAATTTCTTTTTATACTCTT